>CM021102.1:37749977-38181014 GCA_007115665.2 Sequoiadendron giganteum | reverse complement strand
TAAAACAATAGGTAGTTCCAATTCTTTTTATTTTTAGCCCACCGCTTTTTTTTTATCTTTGCATGCTTTCATGCGATTATATCTAATTTTCTTTTTATTTATGTTTTCTTTATTTTATTTAATTTTCTTCTTGTTCATGCATTTTATGTTATTTTATTTTATTTTAAGAATTTACTAATTAACCTTTATTTATCTTTATTAATATTTATATAAATAATAATATATTAATTATATTATTATTTATATATAGATAACTATATAATTATTTTGCAAATAAAGTCTTTAATTTATTTATTATTTTATTCTTTTCGTATTTATAAATATGTATATATTTAATAATTATATAAAACAAGACATCATCAAGGAAGATTTCGTTTTGGAACAACATCTAAAACAAGAACATAAAGAGATATTAGCACGTGAAGAGTTGTATTGGGGGGACAAGGTAAGGGGTCTATGGTTAAAATATGGAGACGCTAATTTGAAAATTCTTTCATGCATTCACGAAAGCAAGGAGACCCCACAACAAAATAGAAGAGATAACCAGGAATGATGGCTCGGTAGTAACAGGTAGAAAGGAAATAGAGGATGAAGCTATTGCACACTTCAATGCACTACTTGGATCCAATTCAGTAGCTAGACAATGGGATAGTGATCAATTCTCTCAAACATACCTCATATATTAATAGAGGAAGACAATCAAATGTTGAATGCTCCAATGTCAATTGAAGAATTTAAAATGGCTACCTTTCAATTACATCCACATATGTCACCTTGCTCAGACAGATTCTCAGCCCTTTTTTTCCAGAAGTGTTTGGAGTTTATTGGCATTGACGTTTGGAAGCTAATCAAGGAATTCATGGTTAAGAAAAAATGTGTGAAGGACATTAATAACACAGTGATTTCAATCATACCTAAGAAACAAATTTGCATGTCCTTCTCTAATTATTGGCCTATATCACTATGTAACACTATTTATAAATTCATTTCCAAAGTGATCACCAATCAACTAAAGAAACTGCTAAGTTTAATCATATCCGAGGAATAAAATAATTTTACATATGGTAGAGAGATAATAGACAACATAATTGTGGCTAACGAAACCATCCACACTATGACCTCAAAAAGAATAAAAGGAATGATGATAAAACTAGACATAAGGAAAGCTTACAATAGGGTAAACTAGGGATTTCTTAGAGATGTAGTGGAAAAATTTGGTTTTTGTGAGCAATGATTGGACATGATTCAATACTACATATCATCCATAAGATATACGGTCTTGGTTAACAGTTCCCTTTGTGGTTTATTTGAAGCCACAAACGGTTTGCATCTGGGTGACCCCATTTCACCATTCTTATTTATGATCATGGTTGAGGCAATGGGAAGATCATTTAAAAATGGAGAGATAGGGGATTGTGGAAAGGTATCAAGGTCACTGAGAATATAAGCTCAATAACCCACGCCCAATTTGCAAACAACATAGTTCTATTTGGGGAAGCCAATATTTTGGAAGTTGAAATCATAAAAGGGGCCCTCGATGAGTATTCAAGGTATTTGAGACAAACTATGAATAAAGATAAATCAACAATTTTTTTCTTTAATACAAAGAAGGTGGCCCAAAGAAAAATTTCCAACCTTTTGGGTTTCCCTATTGCTTCTCTTCCTTCCAAAAATATGGGTGTGCCTCTATTTGTGAGTGTATGTCGATCAAGCCATTGGGATGATGTGCTAGAAAATTTCAAGAACAAAGCCTTTGCCTAAAAGAGCAAATGGTTGTCCTTGGCCAGAAGAATCGCAATGATAACATTTGTTCTCTTTGTTGTCCCTACATATGCTATGTCATGTTTCCAATTAATGCACAAGACATAAGTCAATATGGAAAGCTTTTTTTAAAAAAAAATTGTGGGAGGGTTCCAAGGATGAGAAAAGAATCCCTCTAATTCACTAGGAAAAATCCTACTTGCCTAAATCTGTTGGGGGTGCTAGTCTTAGAAGATTGAGTGCTCAAAATTTTGTTGGAAATAGGATGCCATTTAATTGCAATCCTAAACATTATTTATTTCATGTATCTCCTAAGTCCTTGGAATGTGTTCAACAACACTAGGATTAGGAAGAGAATAATATTTGATGAAATAATCATGTTAATTGACATTTGTAATTAATTCTAAATGTTAGGAGCATGTGAGGGCATCCATTTTGAGTTTCTAAATAATAGGGGCACATGGGGTGCCCACATGGTAGGTGACACTCACCTTGAGTTTAGTTAACTATTTGGAGTAAGAGATAACACTTTTGAATGCATGTAAAGATCCTAGGAGTTAGGGTTTGATGTTTGCATGCATGAAGTTCAATTTAGTTTAGTTCAGATTAGTTCAATACAGTTCAATTCAGTTTAAAATCAGTTCAGTTCAGTTATGTTCAGTTATGGTTCAGTTATCTTCAGTTAGTTTTAGTTGAATGCTAGTTGACTTCAGTTAACTTGGAATACATGGCTAATGACTTGAGTTGCATGACAGATAACAGGGACTACCTTCAATTAACAGGGGATGACCATTCTTGCATGAATGGTGCTGAGAAATGTTTCAGTTAACAAGAAATGACTTGGACCCAACTTGGGCACCCAAGTTGGCTTCTTGGAATTAACTCCTTTGCATGTTGAGATATTTCAAAAGGCTGAGTTAAGTGGGCCCTCTTTTGGGCGCCTACTTTGAGGATGAAGCCTGGAAGATATTTATAGAATAAAGGTTGAGTTGGCACTTCAGTTTGGGATGCCCAAATGCTTGAAGATGAGGATTTTACATTGTTCTTCATGGCATAAATTTACTTACAAGAGATAGGCATACCTTTTAGGGATAGGGCTTGAGCATTGTAATTGTAACTCAATTGGAGTTTACAAAGTTGATCAAAGCCTATTTATCTCAAGCAAGTTGGAGTTATTATCAATTTTATTGCAAGTTGTGAAGAATTTTTGGTGAAGGAAAAAGAGGCATTCTCAAGCAAGAATTGGAGCTATTGTAATCTACTTCAAAGATTGAATAATAGATTAATTCTTGGTAGAGTTTTTTCCCGAAAGGGTTTCTCCATGGTATATGCTTGTGTAATCTTCTAATATCCTATCTACTTCTTCTATCAACTTCTGTCTACATTCTATAAACAATAAAATGGATTAATTAGATAATCACCCACAAAGAATTTGTAACAAAGGAAAAGCATGTTTAGATTAGAAATATTAAAGTTTTACAAAGTATTAAGCTAAGAAAACTCCTCAATTTTCAATAAAATTAACATTGGGGGCTAAGTTAACTTGGAAAATGTGTAGCTCAAGGTTTGTGGTGAAGAATACTTCAAAACAAGTATTTGGACTTGTTGCAAGTATGAATGAGTTTGGTCGTGTTGTCATTAATGTTGTCATTGATGTCAACATAGTATAGAGTGTTGCAGTGAAAGGAATCAAGTGATTGTAGGTGGTGCATGTATAGTTGAGATACTGTAGAGATTTTGTGAGTACATGGAGCTATCTTTATGGTGTTGTAGGTGTGCTAATATGATGAGTTATCAAGTGCTTCTGAAAGAACTAATAAACAGTGAAGATAGAGTTGTGTGTGTGTTCTGAATGTGTTATGACAATGTGCTTTGCATTTCTTCTGTGTTGATCCTATGCTTGTGTGGATTTGTAGTGTTTTTTATGGTCATTATTGGGTGATATATCTTAGATTATAGCTTTTGGGTTGATGAAGAGTGAAAGTTGAGTTCATCGGTTTGTGAATTGGTCTGGCAAAGTTGTTTGTCTATGGACTAGGAGAAGTGTTTCTGCTTCACAGTCCTCTATTGGTTTGTTTCAGGTCTTGCAAATCTTGAGGAAGGCTTGTAATGGTGTTATTTATGCCTTGGCAAAAAAAATCATAGTTTGGTGCCTCGGAAGACTAGTTCTAGAGTTACTATGTGTGTATGTACAGTCTGGTTGGACGGTTGGAAAGTTTTCTTTGTATGAAGATTATTGTAGTTGTTGTGGATGAATCTGAAGGCTTCTAAGAGGTGTTACAGTGTATGGTGAAGCATGTTATTTTTTATGTATGGTGAAGCATGTTATTTGGTCCATGTGTCATAGTCTTCTTGCAAATGCGCATACTTCAATGTTCATTAGTGTTTTCATTAGGTTTGGCTGACCTGGTGTTTACATGTTATACGAAGGATAAGTATCAATTAAGGAAGTGTGTGATTGGTCCAAGATGTTGTTTTGGGTCCAGGTTAAGTATTAATTTGGTCCACTCTCATTCTTATACACCACAAGAATGTTGAGTCATCGACCTAATTTGAATTTGTAAAATAAAGAATGTGTAGCCAACCTTAGAGAAAGTTTCTAAGATCGAAGGTGGTATAAATACAAGGGAAGATGTTAAGGTTTGTAAGCCACAAGTGTGAGAAGCGAAGTATATGCAAAATATTGTGAGAAAGTGATCTGAGGCAGTGAGAACTTCAAGTATTAGACTTCTGAAGGCAGTGAGTTGATGGTGTCTGCAATTCTTTGAATAAGGTTGCGAATGTGAGCGAATTGTAGTGGTGGATTTTTTGTTGCATTGAGATAATGTTCTTTGTGTAGCATTCTTCTTTACATGTTTCTATATTGTAGGCAATGAGCCTCCTATCTGGATAGTGAGTCCTATCTAGATAGTGAGTCTTATCTGGGTAGTGTGCCCTTTGGTAGTGAGCCTTTGTAATCGGTTTTGTAATTACTCTTATATTGTGAGTTAACCCTCACCATGGTTTTTCCCTCATTGGAATTTCCACATAAATCTAGTGTCTCTTGTTTTTGCTTTCTATTATTTGCACTTCACGCATATGCTTAATAACAGATTAAAGTGAATGTGGAATTTTTTAAGATCAGAAGTGAATGTGATTAGATACAACTGATTCACCCCCCCCCCCCTCTCAGTTTTCTTGTGTAATTCAACAATTAGTATCACAGATTTGGTTCCTCAAAGAAGAGCTTAATCGCTTGAGGTAGATCTGATGGCGCAAAAATTGATAATCCCTATGTTTGATGGATTTGATTACAATATCTGGAAAGTGTAGATGAAAGGTTAGCTAATCTCTCTTGGTTACAAGACTTGGAAAACTATTGAGACAAAATATTTTGAGCCAACAAGTGGTCTCTCTTTTGCAAATGAGATTATTTCCTATGAAGAAAATGAAAGAGAAAAGTATGCAATTTGTAGTGCTTTATCTAAGACTAAGCTAACAAAAGTAGTTTCATTAGGCACTACTTATGAAGTCTAGGAAAAGTTGAGAGATATCTATGAAGGAAATGATAGAGTCAAATTATCAACGTTAACAGCTAAGCATAGATATGAGAACTTGAAAATGGAAGAAGGTGAGGACATTGCAAGCTACTTTCAAATGGTTGATATTATAGTAAATAAAGTCAAAAATCAAGGTGGTACTTTGATAAATGAAGATGTAATGGAGAAGATTATGATGACCCTACCAGAGAGTTATAGTGACAAGGTCTCAACCATTGATAAAGTGTATGATGCAAAGAAATTCACTAGAGAATAGCTATTTGGCACCTTGACTACATTTGAGATGAGGAATTTTGGAAAAGAAAAGGAGAAAATAGAAACAACCTTCAAAGCAACAAAGTCAAAAGCTGATCTGAATAGTGAAGGTTCAAAGGAGTTGGAAGTAAATTTTACAAGGAAGTTGAAGAAAGGTACCGGTAAGTGCAAAGGTATGTTACCCTTTAAATGCTTTAGTTATTGAAATATTGGTCACTATGCTTCAAGATGTCCAAATAGAGCCATACACAAGAAGGGAAAAGACAATAAAGACAAAAAATTCAAGAAATTGTATTATGTTAGAGAAGATGTTGGAATTTCTAATGATGAATCTGATATTGAGGGTGATAAGGATGAATGCATGTTTCTAGCCTTCAAGAATAAATCAGTGTCTAATAACCATGGAAGATGTGCAAGGGAATGTGGTCAGGAGAACATGAAGGAAGAGATGGAAAGCACTATGGTTTATGCCTTTCATGCTAGAAAATACAAAGATTATTGGGTAATTGACAATGGCTACTCAAATCACATGATCGGAGACAAAAGTAAGTATACTAAATTTGAAAAGTATGATGGAGGAATAGTCATGTTTGGAGATGATTATGGTGCAAATATTGTTGGAAAAGGAACAATTAGCTTTGATGGAAAATATAATACTATTGATGTCTATTATTTTAAGGGATTAAGGCATAACCTCTTGAGTTTTGGACAAATGTGTAGCAAAGGATTTAAGCTTGTGTTTTAGGATAACACTTGTGAGATCATAAAAGAGTCTGGAGTTGTGGTAGTTGTAGGAAGAACATATGGAAATATTTATCAGCTCAAGGGTGTTGATGGTCGGTGCTTTGTGTCTCAAGTTAATGAAAGTTGGCTATGGCACCAAAGGATGGGACATGTAAACTTTGACAATCTAATCAGGATTAGTTCAAGAGAAGTTGTTAGGGATCTGCCAAAAATCACAAAGCCTACCTATGCTATTTATAGAAGTTGTTAGTTGGGAAAACAAACAAGTTGTAGCTTTAAAGGAAAACAACAATCAACTACTAGAATGTTGGAATTGATTCATATAGATCTCTATGGTCCTACAAGAACAAGAAGACTTAATGGTGACAGGTATTTTATGCGTTTTATTGATGATTACTCTAGAATGACATGGGTTACTTTTCTCAGGGAAAAATCTCAAGCTCTAGATTGATTCAAAATGTTCAAGGCTATGGTAGAAATTAAGTGAATCTAAAAATAAAATTTTTAAGGTCTGATAGAGGTGGAAAATTCACCTCCAATGAGTTTAATATGTTTTGTGAAAAGCATGGCATAAAGAGGCATCTTTTTGCTCCTAAAATTCCTTAGCAGAATGGAGTTGTCGAGAGGAAGAACCGAACAGTTCAAGAAGTAGAAAGGACTATGATGAGTGAGGAAAATTTTCTTGAGGCATACTGGAGAGAAGCAATTCACACTATTGTCTACATTCTTAACAAAGTTCAGATCAAAGGAAACAACACAAAGACTCCTTATGAACTATGGTATGGTAAAATTCCTACTGTTAAGTACTTTAAGGTGTTTGGAAGAAAATGTTATATTAAAAGAGATGATGATAATCTAGGAAAGTTTGATGCAAGATGTGATGAAGGTATTTTTCTTGGATATACAACCAAAAGCAAAGAATATAGATGGTAAAATAAGAGATTGAGAAAGATTTTTGAAAGTACAAATGAAAGTTGATGAAAATATGCACAGTCCAATTGAAATAAGTGAAAATGAACTAGATGAACCTATTTGGGGAAAAGAGCAAGAGAAGGATAAGGAAGGAGAAGAACAAATTGAAGAAAAAGAGACTCTAGAACCTACTCCAAAGACTCAAAAATATGTACAGAAAAATTATCTGAAAGAACAGATAATTGGAGACAAAGGAAAAGGTGTAACAACAAGAAGCAAAGTGATAACAATTGAGGTAAATTTGTGTCTACTTTCCAAGATAGAGCCTAAAACAGTGTGTGAAACATGCAAAGATGAAAATTAGGTTAGAGCCATGAAAGAGGAATTACAACAGATAGAGAAAAATCAGACATGTGAATTGGTTCCTAGACCGATAAACAAGAATGTAATTGGTACAAAATGGATATTCAAGAATAAGCTTAATGAAGATGGTGAAGTAGTAATAAACAAAGCAAGTCTTGTGTGCAAAGTTTATTCACAGGTTGAAGGAATAGACTTTGAGGAGAGATTTGCTCTAGTGGACAGAATGGAGGCCATTCGGATGTTTTTGTCATTTTCTACTCACAAAGATTTCAAGGTATACTAGATGGATGTGAAGTCTGCATTCCTGAATGGAGAATTTGAAGAAGAAGTCTACATGGAACAATAAGAAGGATTTCAATTATCAGATCAATTGGATATGGTTTGTAAGCTAAAAAAGGCACTATATGGACTCAAACGGGCTCCTAGAGCATGGTATGCAAGGTTGGACAGGTATTTGACTAAGAAAAGGTTTATCAAAGGCTCCACAGATAGCAATCTTTATTTCAAGATTGAAGGAAATAATATCTTGATAGTAGTAGTGTATGTTGATGATATTATCTTTGAGGAAATGAGGGTATGTGCAATAAATTTGCAGATGAGATACAAAAAGAGTTTGAAATGTCCATGATTGGTGAGTTGAATTTCTTCCTTGGACTTCAAGTGAATCAAACTAATAAGGGAATATTCATTTCACAATCAAAGTATGTTAAAGAATTATTGAAGAAGTTTGGAATGGATGACTCCAAACCAGTTTGTACTCCTATGGTGACTGGATGCAAATTAAGTAAGGATGATGAATCTCCTAAAGATGATCAGAGCAAGTATAGATCTATGATTAGTGGATTGCTATATCTTACTGCTACTAGACCAGACATCATGCATGCAGTATGTATGGTTGCTATATTTCAAGAAGAACGAAAAGAAACACATGTTACAGTTGTGAAAAGGATATTCGGATATCTAAAAGGGACTCTAGATCATGGTTTGTGGTATCCTAAGGATACTGATTTTACTTTGAATGCTTACACTGATGCATATTGGGTTGGTTGTGTAGATGACTGGAAGAGCACAAGTGGTGGTGAATTCTTTCTTGGATGCGGGTTGGTTTCATGGCTAAGCAAGAAATAGGATTCAGTTTCTTTATCCACTGTAGAGGTTGAGTATATTGTAGGAGCATCTTGTTGTACATAGGTACTTTGGATGAAGCAAACATTGAAGGATATAGGTGTAATGTGTGATGAGCCTATCCCTATCTTCTATGATAATACAAGAGCAATAAATATTTCAAATAATCTGGTAATGCATTCAAGGACAAAGAATATATCTATCAGATATCATTTCTTAAGGGAGAAGGTATTGGAGAATGAAGTTAGGCTTGAATATGTTCCTACAAAGGATCAAATTGCAGATATATTTACTAAGGCTCTTCCTAAGGATACTTTTGAGTATCTCAGGGATAAGTTGGGGGTTACTGCCTCTCCCTCTTTAAACTAGGTGTGCATAGAGGTGCATCAGTCCAATGGATCTACAGATTCATCATATGTTTAGACTGATGATTGGGGTCTACTCCTTAAGGGGAGTAGGGAGTATCTTTGTTGTTGAATAGTATGTGTGTTTTAATAGGTACGCTCCTAAGGGGGGTGATCAAAATTTTATATGGTTGTAGAATCATGTAAAACTTTTCCTTTCCATTGATGTCAAATGGGGGAAGAGAATCATGTAAAAAATCCTATCTATATCTGGAAAAGTTGAAAGGGAGAGAGAATCTTGCAAGGAGAAGAGAGTGCAAGAAATTTGTGTAGGCTGCCTAATCTAAAAAAGAGAGGAAAAGTGGGTATGCTATCTTTGATGGTTTTTCACATCATGTGTTTTTATAAATGATAAAGGGGGAGATTCTTGTAAGTATGAATGAGTTTGGTGGTGTTGTCATTAATATTGTCATTGATGTCAACACAAAATAGGGTGTTGCAATGAAATTAATCAAGTGTTTCCAAGTGGTGCATGTATAGTTGAGATATTGTAGAGATGTTGTGAGTACATGGAGCCATCTTTATGGTGTTGCAGGTGTGCTGATATGATGAGTTGCAAGTGTTAGGAAAAATTTGATTGCGGAACAAACTTTTCCTAATGTCAAAACTAAGAGGAGAAAGAGATATGCCTTTTAAACTTTACAATTACAGTTCACTAAGATGCATATGAAAGAAATAACAGAATTGAGAAATAAACATATAACACAATTGACACCAGATTTACATGGGAAAACCCTTACGAGAGAAAAACCCACCACAGCAAAGAAAGATCACTTGTATTACAATAAACAAATTACATACAAGTTACAAACTCTTCTTTTCAGATGACAATTCTATATCAGCAACATTTCCCTGATCAACCTTGTATCGAATTACATTGTTACAATGCTTCCATTCAGCATACAATGAAGTTCACAAAAATTTGATCACTCATTTGTCGAACTCTCCAACCAGACCCTCAACCGAACTATTCATTCTTGCTCAAGAAGTTTGTTTGTTTCCCACAAGAGAACGATCATAATAGGTCAACTGCCAATTAGTTTGCATTTTGATTCTCTCATTGGTCCAAGACAGAACACGTAGGACAAACACTTGGTCAATAAACATCAACGGTATCACTCATCGGCGAGACAAGAGATCGTGTCTCACCTGTTAGCTCTCAAAAACGAAGGTTTGAACCATGAAAGGTTGCCAAGCTTCCACGACGTTTTAGGGTAACAGAACAAGGTTTTGGAATAATTAAACCTTCTACTCTTTAGATGCTGCTAGACCTAGGCGGGTATACCTATTTGAATTAAGAAAATTTGACTTTTGAACTTCTCCTATTGCCCTAATTTATCCAAGATGGCAATTTGAAATGAATAAAATAAAACAATTTTGGTACAACTAGCACAATAATAATTAAAACTAAAACCTAAAACACTCAAAAATGACAGATAAAAGATTGTGAGTGAAACTAAAGGATGAAAACGAAAAGACCAGTGCCTTATAGGGTTTACGGAGTCAAGAAAATCTAAAACAAGTTTACTTGTTTTGGCAGACATTCAAGTTTTTAGCATTTATTTGGCTTATAACTTGTATAAACATGCAATATTGTGATTACTGAGTTATTCTTAATAATCCAATTGATATTCCCTAATTACTATGATCAATTCAGAGAATTTAATCTTTACTGGAAAGAGACAATTAATTGATCATACAAGTACAGCAAATGTGCATCGATGAACTATGTAAAAACTTGTTTACACTAATTCAAATAACTAGGAAACACCATTACAGAGACAACTCAATAATACCCTTCAACAAATATCATGAACAACTGATACCAGAAACACTGCACCATCATATTAAACTTTCATTGATATCTCCATGATTTACATATGCTACTAGTCTCATCCCTTTTCAAAATCATACTTTGCTGTGTCTTCTCTATTCTCTATCTAATTCTACTTCACCCTCCATTACATTGTTTTCAAAACGGTCATTTATAAATTGAGAAAATGAAAGGACGTGTCCCTTCGAAAATAGAAGAAAACAAAAAATATAAAACAAAGATAGAGAATATTAAACTCTAGTTAACCATAAATGAGTATTGGCAAGATGGTCCAAATAGTCTTGGCGCTTGTATGTGTCTGCATCTTCAACAGCATTCCAGATTGTGATTTCCATCTTGACCATCTCCTCATTTTGCTCGCTCACTTCCTCTAGAGCTATATCCTCTACAGAAGATGTCTTCATGATTTCCTTCAGCACTGTATCACATTCATTCTTCCACCTAGTGGCATCTTTCAATTCCCCTTTATTATCAGAGAATGCAATCCCAGTTGTCTTGGCAGCTTCAACCAATCCTTGTTTATCCCCGAGCAACTCATCATAGAATTTTTGATGACGAGTGATAATATGATCTGCAACTTCAATTGCAGTACTACCAGCCTCATCACATGTAGTCAATTCATGAAATTTATCCATAACCTGCTCATTCATCCTTTCATGCTCCTTCACTGCATCCAGAGTACAATACTTTCCCCATAATTGATTTAACCAGGATGTTAAATTGACCTATCTTTTCTTAACAATGGCTACAATGGCATCATACTTCCCCTGATTATAAGCACTTGACCCAACCCAATGATCTTTTGTCTGAGAGCTTTCTCCCTGAGTGAGCATTTTGGTTGAAACTACTGGAACACCAACCAAGTCTTTCAATCTATCGTTTTCTCTTAACAGTCTCTCATTATTTGCCTTATACATTTCTCTTTCCCTTATCAACACCTGAATCTATGCTTTATTCAGCTTTGCAATATCTATACCAATCTCTGCAGTTAACACAGGATCAGCTTCTCCAACTTTTAAGGTCATAACATGACCAAATTCCTTTTATGTATCAATCACTACTGACTTCCTGTGGGGTGGGTACAAAGCCCATATCATCAATGACCCTTCATCAGTGTTAAACTTAGAGCCTGCATACACCTCTGTCACCTTTTCCTTATCAAGTTTGTGTGTATTGTTACTATCTCTTAAGAAACTATCAAACACCAATGCAGAATTCAAATCAAGTCCAGGAAAGATCATGACACCAACATCTTCCAACATTTTCCTCCCCTTTTCAGGAGTCATATTTTTCATCTCATCATCCACACACTTTCTCAATTGATCCAACAATTGCTCTTCATTCCCAGAGGTGACAGCACCCACACCTTCTCTTATTTCTTTCCCCTTCAGTTTGTACAAAAATGCTTTAAACTCTGGAGAAGTTATAAACTCATCATCTAAAACAAATGATCTGTATTCCATATGTCATGCATCAACATCACTGCTTCCAATACTCTATTCTCTAATAGGGAAAACATATTGTTGAGTTCTTAACCTAGATGCTTTCTCCATTCTGCTCTGTGGCGTTTCATCCATTGGGGTTTCCTCATCTCCAGAAGGTAATGCTCCCATATCCTATAGCCCTTGGTTATAACTTTCAACCACTACCTCTGCTTCCTCTTCATCCAGATTTCTGATCATATCATCAAAAGGATAAGGTACATGCTGATACCTTCCAAAGTTAATCTTTTCTTTGGCTGAATTGATATATCCTTCAGGGTCAAATTTTTTTCTGGGTGGTCCACTTTTCATATTATAATGCAATAAATTATCATGAATTGAATTATATCCCTCCTTGGCCAATACAATGAAATCACCAAAGCATAATGTACTAGGCATAAAAGCCTGTTTCCCATAAGAACTGAAAATCATGACACTGTTGTAGTCCATTTGTCTAACAATTTCCAAATATGCAATCTTGTTTGGAACTGTCTTTGGTAGAATAAAAGGGGTACCTTCAAATCCATACATCCTGATCATTATAGCTAATTCCAAACAGTACCAATCACCCCAGTTATGATCAATTGGCCCATTGAAATCTTTTGGATGAAGAAACCTCTTAATCTCATCAGTCAAAGAATAGTTACAAGGATACTTATACAATTTATACAATGTTTTCACAAGATACTCTTCAAAATGTATGAAACTAGAATTAGCAAATCTGCTATCCCAAATAGCAGTCCACAACTAAATAGGCAATGCTTCACCCTCTTTACCAACTTGAGAAATCCTCACCTCTGGAGGCCACACTCCCAACTCTTGTCCATAATACAACACCAAGTGCATCAACAATGAATAATGCCTGAGATGGACAATAGAATCTCCACTCTTTATAGCTATCAGTCCTGAATCAAGCTCCTTAGCAATATATGAAGCATAATCAAATGGCTTGGAGTTATGATACTGAATATCTGCTGTGATAATCATTGGCACAATTGACATGAGCTCCAGAGCGTCCATCCCCAACACTTGACACACTGAGAAGTATGTGTACTTCATATAAGTTTCAAACATATCCACATGATAAGGAGGCCCTTCACCATCTTGCAAAGGCTCTGACTTGTTACCCTGTTTAATCCTATGGATAGGCAAGCTCCAACCCTTATAGATTGTGTCCATTCTTGAAAATTCTTTCTCTAACTCCTCACAACTGATCTCCTCATTGCAAAACCCTTCTAATTTTAAAACCTCGCCTATTGCTTCTTTGGACACATATATTTGTGGCTTTCCAGATGGGTCACATATAGCCTTATGCTTTGGATCATAATTATCAGCAAGCAGTTTTATCAATTCTGCATTTACAAAGACATTAGGGCACACCAGTTTCCCTATATTTAATTTCCATGGGTTGTAGACTGGTTCAAAACGGTTTCTTCTATGATAATGGAAATTAAAAAGCTCATAACCCCTTATTGCAATCCAGACATCACCTATGAACTTACATTTATCATCTAATTTATCAACCTCTACCCTAAGTTGTGCAGACCTTCTTGCTTTAGGGCCCGAGCCAGGTAACTGATCAATAAGGTCCTGATTTAACCTTCTTTCAGTGCCCTCTTGCTCTGTATCAACCTTCTGTTTCTTTCCCTTTGATGAACTACTCATAGCAAGCTTTCTACCCTTACCCTTTCCAGAACCAAAGGACTCCATTCTCAAGCTTTATAGAATCAAAATGCAAAAGACAAAGAATAGTCACTTACAGTTTTTTGCTCGAGCTCTTCAGACTGAAAATCGTCCTGGTTCTCTGTTCAGCATGCCAATTCACTTGCAATCAATTCGGAAATGAAGAATTGATTCAATCTTTACTGTGATATCCCGTCATGCCATTAATGAAGCACGAATGAACACCAATTTGAAACTGGCACTGTCGCATCAAGTGTCCTTTCGATAAGAGATTTTCAAATCTAGGGCAAAAATCCCTTTTCAACGTCTTTTACACCTTTCGCCATGACAGAATGTGGTCTTATTGACACCTGGGATCCAAAAAATGATGACTGTTGCTCATATTTTCTATGTCGCTGTAACATTCTGAGTCGGGGAGACGTCACATAGACCTTATTGTGTCACATTGATATGCATTTCTTTCAAGTTATAGTCGCTGAAACAAAATTACCCTTTCACCGATAAATTATCACTTTGGCATGCCCATCAAGTTGTCTCGCCGAAAAATCTACAAATGAAGTCACACTCTCGGCAAGACAGTAAATCTTCGGGAAGACTCATACCGATACCAAATGTCTTACCGAAAACATCCCTACAGATTACTCCCATTCGGTGAGACTCTCCCTGAGTTACTTGTCGATATAACACTCGAACTTCGGTGAAGCTTACGCCAAAAGATTCCTCTCCTAGCGATACATATTTCTATCGGCATACCTTCTGAATCGGCAAGACCCCAACACCCTTTCCAACAGTCCCTTGAATCCCCTTGTATTAAGTTCGCCAAGACAAAAGTGACCTCGCCAAGACCTTCCCCGATGACATAAGTCTTACTGAAACACTTTGCTTACAAGTCAATCGGCAAGACACAATGATGTTGCTATGACTTCATGTCGATACCCATTAGTTTGGCCGAAACAACCCCTCCACATTACTAAACGGCAAGACCAACTAAATTCGCTATGACATTATGAGGATGCCCCAGCATATGCCGATATGAATCTTCTTAGTCGTCGAAACAAAAGGAAAAGTCCTGTCGACTATCTGCAACCAATACATGTTAGTGAAAATATATCTCAGGGAGACTTTTACCATGTCTTGCCGATATGGTTTTTTAATGGAATAAGAAGAGGCAAAATGGATTCAAAATGGGTCATATGACACAGAATACGCAAGATAATGCAAAGAGGGGATTTTATGCTCAAAGTAAGGACTTAATGCTGGAAACTCATGAATGCAATAGACTGTAAAAATTCAAAATTTTACAATTCTAACATCACCGATGCCAGACTACCCACAGACCATCACACATTGCATTGGCTTCTACTGGTCTATCGCTCAAACTTGGAGAAGTCTCCTCGATCTCAGGACCATCAGTAAGACCAACACTATCTGCAACAAACTGGAAGGTCACACCGATGGTTCAAGTCTCCCCGATATCCCAAAGAACACCAAGACCACGCATATCAGCAAGAGTCACATCGATCATTCATCTGGAGCAAATCCATCGAAAAGAGTAACACTATCGGTAGGAGATCAGTAAGTCACATTGACAATTCAAGTCTCCCCGACGCATCCATTTCCAAGAGTCTCCTCGATGATCTTCATCGCCCTTACATCTGCCATCAGAATGAGTTAGAAATGTCACTTCGACTGTTCTGATCACGCCAATATCACCAAGACAACCACAAGGTCACGTCGACGTCACCAAGACTTTTGTTGTCAGAATGAGTTTGGAAACTCACTCTGACAGTTCATGTCACCCCGATGACATTCGTCAACAAGACATGTCCAAGGTCACAGCGATCTGATCCCTCCAAGATAGTTGCTCATCGGCAAGACATTCCAAGGGTCTCACTGATACTACTCTTTCAGGAGTTCCATGTCAATAAGCATTGAGGCCCTTTTTTCAACAATCTCCCACTTGATGAAGATCTTACTAACACCTCCAGAGCACAACAAAACTACTGAGATTCATGGGCACCAAGGCCCATCAAACAGGCACACCACCTAAAATTGTCTATGCTCATTGGTTTCGTCAATGCATCTGCAACATTTTCCAGATTATCCACCTTTTCTAAAGAGACCTTTCCATCCTCCACCATATCTCATACAAAGTGATACTGCACATCAATATGTTTTGTCCTGGCATGGAAAGTTAGTTTTTTTTCCAGACGAATAGCACTCTGACTGTCACAGTAAATTGTAATTTGCCCTGCATCAAACACAGTGTTAGAACACAAATGTTTTAACCAAATTGTTTTTTTACAGGCATGAGTTGTTGCCATGTACTCAGCCTCCGTAGTGTACAAAGCGACTACAGCTTGTCACTTTCTCATCCAACTAATTGCACCACCATTCAATATGAAATTATATCCACTGGTGGACCTTCTACTATCAATGTCCCCTGCCCAAATAGAATCTACAGATCCACAAATGTTGAGAGTCCTCTGTGATCCAACCAAATTTCCATGGTAACACAAAGCATATTCTGAAGTGCCCCTCAGATATATAAACACTCTTTTCACAGCATCCCAATGTGTCCTTCCTAGATTCACCATAAATCAACTAAGAACTCCCACTTCTTGGGAAATGTTTGGCCTTGTACAGACCATTGCATACATTAAATTTCCAACTGTACTAGTATAAGGCACTCTAGCCATGTCCTCCATCTCAGTAGGATATTTTGGACAATCTTCAATAGATAGCTTCATCCCCTGCAAAACTGAAACAACTGGCTACTTGCAATCATTCATACCAAATCTCTCCAAAACAGTATTAATATACTTACTTTGGCTAATCCAAAGCTTTTTTCCCTTTCTATCCTTGGTATTTCCATCCCCAGAATATACCTGGCTGCACCAAGATCTTTCATTTTGAACTTTACAGATAACTGAGATTTTAGATCAGAAATCATTAACTTACTATTTCCTATGAATGGCATATCATCAACGTAAAGGAAAATAATAAGAATCCGATCATTTTCAGTCTTGTAGTACACACAATGATCTTATTTTGGTCTTACAAATCCCAATGACAAAACAAAAGTGTCAAATTTCTGGTACCACATTCTAGGAGATTGTTTTAATCCATATAGAGATTTTTTCAACTTGCAAACCAGATTTTATTTACCTTTTCTCACAAAGTGCTCGGGCTGGGACATATAGATTTCTTCTTCAAGATCACCATGAAGAAATTTTTTCTTCACATCCATCTTTTCAATCTCTAAGTCATATGCTGCTGCAAGTGACAAAAGAAATCTGATAGATGTCAGCTTAGCTATAGGAGAAAATTTTATCCATAATCAATTCCCTCTACCTGGGAATAACCCTTCGCAACCAATCTTGCTTTATACTTGTCAACACTACCATCCAGACCAATTTTCTTTTTAAACACCCATTTGCAGCCCACTAGCTTTCTACCTTCAGGCAATGGGACTAGATCCCAAGTATAATTTTTCTTTAATGATGTCATTTCTTCATTCATGGCTTCCAACCAAGAATCTAAATTAGACATTTCAACTGCCTCTTTTATAGTCCTAGACTCATCAGTATTAGTAATCAAACTCTAGGCACAACTAGAATCTATCATAGAGAATCCATACCTATCAGATTGTTTCTTTTCACATGTAGACCTTCTCATAGGCTGAGGTTGAGGTTGTGGTTCTTCTTCTGGTTCAGAACTCTCAGAGCTGCTCGAACTCTCCTCAATTTCAGGTACACTTTCAATGTGTTTCTCCTCCTTTTCTGGAGTTAGAGGTATCTCAACATCATTATCCTTTTTATCTTCTTCCATCCCTAACTGTAGATCCACTGAAGAAGGTTTCAGTTCCCGAAAGATTACACCTTTGTTTTACAATACCTTCTTAGTCACAAGGTTCCAAAGCTTGTATCCTTTCACACCAAGGCCATACCCAATGAAGATACATTTTTCAGCTTTGTTATCCAATTTAGATCTCTTTACATCCGGAACATAAACATATGCTTCGCAGCCAAAGACATGAATATGTCTCAGAGAGAGCTTCTTACCAGACCAAACTTCCATAGGCATTTTATCAACAAGTGCTAACAAAGGAGACCAGTTTAACAAGTAACAAGTTGTACCCATAGCCTCAGCCCAGAACTTCTATTCTAGACCAGCATTGCTCAACATACTTCTTGCCTTCTCCATCAACGTCCTGTTCAATCTTTCAGCAACTTCATTTTGCTGCAGAGTGTAAGGTGTTGTTTTATGCCTTTTAATCCCATAGTCTTTGCAATATCTTTCAAACTCATCAGAACAAAACTCACCACCATTTTCAGTCCTTAAACATTTTATTTTTCTTCTAATCTAATTTTCCACAAGCGTTTTAAATTCCTTAAAATGACTGAACACTTCTAATTTACTTTTTTTTAAATACACAAATGCCCTTCTCGAATAATCATCAATGAAAGAAACATAATACTTAGACTTCGATAATGAAGGTACATCCACTGGACCACACACATTAGAATGAATATAATCCAGAACACCAAAATATTTATGAGGACTAGAATGAAATGAAACACGGTGATGTTTTCCATATATACAGTGTTCACAAAATTCAAATTCCAGGTTGCAATCATCAAGCCCCTCAACCAGGTTTTTATTTTTCAAGGCTTTCAAACCTTTTTCACCAATTTGACCAAGCCTTTGATGCCAGAGCATAGTCTTTTCTACTGGAAGTTTAACTTCCAAGGAATTTTCTCCAATAGGAACATTTTCATTCTTCTCTTCACGAACAACCTTTTGTGACTTTATAGAGACACTATTGCATTGAACAACCAATACGTCAAGCTTGTATAGAGTACCAATTCGAGAACCCCTAGCCAACACCATCGAGCCTCTAGTCATTTTACAACCATTGCTAGAGAATGAGACTTGCACTCAAACATCGTTTAACTTGCTTACAGAAAGTAAATTTTGAGTCAGACCTGGTATATGCATTACGCCATCAATTCCCTTAATTCTACCATCAAGAAACTAAATTTTGACTCTTCCACAACCAACTATCTCTAGAGATGAATCACTTGCCAAATACACCTTTCCACCATCGTATTCTTTATACTTTGTAAAACAATCGTTGTGAGATGTCATGTGGAAAGATGCTCCAGAATCAATCAGCTAGACATCATTTGTTGCTTGAGTTGCCAAGGTTGCAATGAAGGCATTTGCTTTGCTCTAAGAAGAATCATTGTCAGAAGAATTCTTCTTCTTCTTTTTCTCCTCTTTGCAATCCCTTCAGACATGACCAAGCTGCCCACAATTCCAGCACTTCACCTTGGACTTCTTGCCAAGAGACTTTGATCTCCCTTCTGATTTTGATTTGGACTTCTTGTCTTTCTTCTTTCCTTTATCTTTCAATCTACCTCGAACATCCAAAGCCTCCTTTTCCATCTTAGAAGACTTCCTTCTCATCTCTTCTAATAACAAAGAAGAAACCACATCTTCCATCTTGAAAGTGGTTGTTGTGCTCCCAATCGCCATCACCAAGTGATCCCACGAATCTGGCTAAGAACACAACAAGAGCATACAACAATCTTCTTATTCAGTCTTCACATCTACAAATGTTAACTGAGCAATCAACATTTTAAAGGTATTCAAATGATCAGCAACAAATGTTCCTCCTTCCATTTTCAAAGAGTACAACTTCTTCCTTAAGAATAGCTTATTCACCAAGGACTTGCCCTGATAAATATCTCCCAGTATTTTCCATAAAGAAGATGTAGTCTTCTCTTCATGAACATTCAGAAGAACTGAATCTTCTAAATAGAGCCTTATTAGCCCCTTTGCTTTTCGATCTGTGAGGTCCCAATCTTCTTGCTTCATGCCTGTAGGTTTCATTCCAAACACAGCAACCCAAATATCACGGTCAACCAATACATCTTCCACTTTGAGTTTCCATAACTCAAAATTATTGCCATTGAATTTATCAATATCAATTCTTCCAAACGTACTTGTCAATGCCATCTCAATCTGTAATTAGACAAATTCAAGACTTCTACAAAACTTCCACTTAACAAAAATTGACACAAAAAATCCAACCTACCCACAAGGATAACACAACTGGCCAAGCTCTAATACCACTTGTTAGGAAAAAATTGATTGCAGAAAAAACTTTTCCTAATGTCAAAACTAAGAGGAGAAAGAGATATTCCTTTTAAACTTTGCAATTACTGTTCACTAAGATGCATACGAAAGAAATAACAGAATTGAGAAATAAACATATAACACAATTGACACCAAATTTACGTGGGAAAACCCTTACGGGAGAAAAACCCACCACACCAAAGAAAGATCACTTGTATTACAGTAAACAAATTACATACAAGTTACAAACTCTTCTTTTCAGATGACAATTCTATATCAACAACATTTCCCTGATCAACCTTGTATCGAATTACACTGTTACAATGCTTCCATTCAGCATACAATGAAGTTCACAAAATTTTGATCACTTATTTGTTGAACTCTCCAACCAGACCCTCGACCGAATAGTTCATTCCTGCTCAAGCAATCTATTTGTTTCCCACAAGAGAATGGTCACAATAGTTCAACTGCCAATCGGTTTGCAATTTGATTCTCTCATTGGTCCAAGATAGAACATGTAGGACAGACCCTTGGTCAATAGACATCAATTGTATCGCTCATCGGTGAGACAATAGACCATGTCTCACTGATGCCAAACTTCCCACAGACCATCGCACATTGCACTGACTTCTACTGGTCTATCACTCACACTTGGAGAAGTATCCCTGATCTCAGGACCATCGACAAGACCAACACTATCGGCAATAAATTGGAAGGTCACACCAATGGTTCAAGTTTCCCCGATATCCCAAAGAATACCAAGACCATGCATATCGGCAAGAGTCACACCAACCATTCATCAGGAGTAGATCCATTAGCAAGAGTAACACTACCAGTAGGAGATCAGGAAGTCACGTCGATAGCTCAAGTCTCCCCGACACATCCATCGCCAAGAGTCTCCTTGATGATCTTCATCGCCCAGACATCTACCATCGAAATGAGTTAGAAATGTCACTCCGACTATTTTGGTCACACCGATATTTCCAAGACAACCACAGGGTCACGTCGATGTTGCCAAGACTTCTGCTGTCGAAATGAGTTTGGAAACTCACTCTGACAGTTCATGTCACCCCGATGACATCATCGGCAAGACAGGTCCAAGGTCATAGCGATCTGATCCCTCCAAGACAGTTTCTCATTGGTAAGACATTCCAAGGGTCTCACCGATACTTCTCTTTTAGGAGTTCCATGTCAGTAAGCATTGAGGCACTTTTTCCAATAGCAAGTGCTTGTAAGAAAATTCATAAATAGTGAAGATAGAGTTGTGTGTGTGTTCAGAATGTGCTCTGATAATGTGATCTACATTTCTTTTGTGTTGATCCTATGCTTGTGCAGATCTGTAGTGTTGTTTATTGGCATTCTTGGGTGATATATCCTGGATTATAGCTTCTGGGTTGATGAAGAGTGAAAGTTGAGTTCACAAGTTTGTGAATTGGTCTGGCAAAGTTGTTTGTCTATGGACTAGGAGAAATGTTTATGCTCTGCAATCCTCTGCTGGTTTGTTTTAGGTTTTACAAATATTGAGGAAGGATTTTAATGGTGTTATCTGTGTCCTAGCAAAAGTGTTCATAGTTTGGTGCCCCAAAAGACTAGTTCCAGAGTTACTATGTGTGTCTGTACAGTCCGATTGGACAGTTGGAAAGTGTTCTTTGTATGAAGATTGTTGCAGTTGTTATAGATGAATCTAAAGGATTCTAATAGGTGTTCCACTATATGGTGAAGCATGGTATTTGGTCCACATGTTATCTTCTTGTTGCAAATGCACATACTTCAATGTTCATTGGTGTTTTCATTAGGTTTGGTCGGCCTGGTGTTTACACATTATACGAAGGATAAGTACCAATTAAGGAAGCGTGTGATTGTTCCAATATGTTGTTTTAGGTCCTAGTTAAGTATTAATTTGGTCCACTCTCATTCTTATCCACCACGGGAATGTTGAGTCGTTGACCTAATTTGAATTTGTAAAATAAAGAATGTGTAGCCGACCTTGGAGAAAGTTTCTACGATCGAAGGTGGTATAAATACAAGGCAAGATGTTAAGGTTTTTAAGCCACAAGTGTGAGAAGTAAAGTATATGTGAAATATTGTGATAAAGTGATCTAAGGCAATGATAACTTCAAGTGTTAGACTTCTGAAGGTAGTGAGTTGATGGTGTTTGCAATTCTTTGAATAAGGTTGCGAATGTGAGTGAATTATAGTGGTGAATTTTTTCGTTACATTGAGATAATGTTCTTTGTGTAACATTCTTCTTTACATGCTTTTGTATTTGTAGGTAGTGAGCCTCCTATCTGGACAAGGAGTCCTATTGGGGCAGTTGGCCCTTTAGTAGTGAGCCTTTGTAATCGCTTTTGCAATTACTCTTATATTGAGTTAACCCTCACCGTGGTTTTTCCCTCATTAGGTTTTCCACATAAATTTGGTGTCTCTTGTTTTTCCTTTTTGTTATTCGCACTTCATGCATATGCTTAATAATATATTAAATTGAATGTGGAATTGGTTAAGATCATAAGTGAATTTGATTAGATATAACTGATTCACCCCCCCTCTCAGTTGTCTTGTGAAATTCAACTCAGTTGTCTTGTGCAATTCAATAGGATTGTGAGGAACCTAGCTAGATACTCCTTATAGGTGACATGAAGGCTGGTTCAGTTATTTGGAAATTCCTATGGGAGATTTAGAAAGTTATTTCAAAGCACCTCACTTGGAGAATTAATAATGGGAAATTGGTAGATTTCTAGGCCAATTCTTGGAATGGCCATAAACTGCTAAGTGAGGTTGATGGCATGGAAGACCACATGGTGGAATTGCAAAATAGGTATGGCTCAAAGATCATAGATTACATAATCAAAATTACAAATGATGTTGGAGAACAGCTAGAATGGATTGATGTGGATTCATTTCCACTTCCTCAAACAACAAAGAATGCTTTGAAATTGGAGTTAAATCAAAGAAAGATCCTCATAAATGAACATAATGATGAAATTTTATGGTGTGGTTCCAAAACTAGAGAGTACTCAATAAAAACAGGGTACACAATTCCAAAATTAATTCAATCTAACCAAAAATGGCCTTCAATCCTTTGCGGGAATTCCTTAGTGCTTCCCAAGGCTGGCACTTTCCTTTGGACCACTCCATAAAATAATTCTAACGACTGAAAGACTAAAAATGTTTGGTTTCTACGGCCCATCATGATGCTCACTATGTTGTGTAGATACTAAAATGGTTAACCACCTTCTTGAATTTCTCTTTTTCTGCAAAATGTTGGGACTGGCTCCTACAGTCATTGGGGTGGATGGGACCTTAACAAGATGACATCCTAGAATTCATGATAGCATGGCCTTACATACAAAGGAATGCCCTTTGGACTGAAATTTGGATTGTTGCTCCCTCCATTTTGGTATGGCAAAGTTGGAAAGAAAAAAATCGAAGGATTTTCAATGACAAACAAATGATGGTGGAGTAAGTAATAAGGAAAATTAAGGAGATCATCTATGAAGTAGTAAATACTAAATGTTGATTGAAGGCACGTGCAATATTTTCTAAATGGGATGAAGAAATACAACGAAGTTGGTTGGGATTAAAAAGACCAAAAGGTGAATTCAAAGACATAAGACATAGGAGACAAGATGCCAAATGGGTAGCACCTTTGCTTGGGAGGTTGAAACTCAACCTCAACAGGGCTGCCAAGGGGAACCCAAGCTAGGCAAATGTGGAATGCATCATAAGAGATGATAATGGGGAATTTGTGTGGGATCTCTCAAGAAAGGTTGGACAAGGAACAAACAACAAAGTTGAAATGGAGGCTCTTGTGCTTGGTTTGCAACTTTGTAAGGAAAAAAATTTAAAGAATATAGACATTAAGGGGACTCACAAATATGTATACAAGCAATAATTAAAAAGGACACCCATAGCTAGAAACTCAAAGGTTGGGTTCATAAAATTTGGTTTGACTTGGAAGGTATAGGAGACTTCACGATAACACATGTTTTCTGAGAAGGAAACAGGGCTACAGACGTTCTTGCCAACCATGGAGTAACAAATCTTATAGATTTGATGGTGGATTCTAATACCAATAGGTGGTTGGGTTTGAAGGAAGTTACAAATTTGGAGGCTCCTTTCCCTTGTTAGAAGAACCTGAGGTGGAAAACCATATGATTCATATGCATTCACCTTAGGCACAAGTAGAAAGGAAAATCATGACAAATATTACAAATTTGGAGGCTCCTTTCCCTTGTTAGAAGAACCTGAGATGGAAAACCAAATGATTCATATGCATTCACCTTGGGCAAGAGTAGAAAGGAAAATCATGACAAATAAGGCTATTATTGCACGAGCATGTGCAAGTGGCTTTGACTATGCAATGGTAGAAATAGTCAAGGATCGAGCTAAAGAATGTCATTGCCCATGTGTTTAGCCCTACATGGAACATGCTCCACAAAAGGAATGATAGTTAATACTTGCACACCAAATGATGTTTGATACTTTGTAAATCTGGTGCACACCCATCTGAGTCATGCCTTTTTTGTATTTTGATATTTAACTATACGGGAGTGGACCCCTTGTCCATAACTTACCATTAAAAAATAAAAATATATATATATATTTATTATCAAAGACATTAGATTTCCACAGTCCATGTCATTAAAGTATGTAGTTTCTGGATTTAGCTGTGTATTAATTTTTGGATCCAAAAACTAATAAACAGTTGAATCCAAAAACTACATACTTTATATTTATTATATTATTATATATATACAATTAAATTAAGCATTTTATTATGGAAATTAAAATCATTTTAATTTTCCAACCAATCAACTCATTTAATTTTTAAAGAAATAAAATAACATAAAATCACATGAAATATATTTATTTTTCTCGAGTAATTTTTTTACAACCTAATAAAATGTACTATTACACACAACAATATCGCATTCATAATTAATACAATGCAAAAGGATATAACTATGTGAGTGTGTAAATGCCTCAAGATCCCATCCTACTATTCATTTATCAAGTGTCTAGGATACCCCTACCTCAACCATGTTCTTGCCTTCAATAATTACCCACTCATATTCCTGCACTCAGTCGCACATCAATAGGTTGTGTAAAGTCACCATTTTTTTGAGTAATGGTAGATATTGATATTTAGCTTATTTTATTCCCATAAGCTAAATAATGGAGTTATAAGGGAATAATTAAATTAATTATTTTAAAGTTGTCTATTTTAAATAAATATCAAAAGGATAATTTTATTTTAATTAATTTAATTAAAGTGATAAATAAAATAATAATAAATATTATAAAGTCACTTTATTAGATATTATAAAGTCACTATATTAAATATTACAACATTACTTTATTAAATATTATAAAGTCACTTTACTAAATAAAGTGTTCTTCTAAAATACTTAAGGAGGTTACATTGGATTCTTCTAGAAGACTCAGCCAAGCCTTTAAAAAGAGATGAGAGCAAGTCATTTGGACATCTTGGTTTTGACATCTTTTATCATATTTTCTGAGAGAGCTTGTGTTTGCAGGTTCAATGTGCCTTAAGACAAAAACCCTTGGGTAGAACAATTGTGTGGACAAAAACCTATTCAACCTTTTTAGGTGGATTCATTCCAGGATTCAGAATTGAGCTTTATTGATCAGTTATGAGATTTGGTGCTTCATGGAATAAGTTGCAGAATTTAGAGGAGCATATTTCTATATCAAATATTCAGATCAGATTTGAAGAAGCATTTGTTGGCAAGTTTTAGAGGCATATTGACTAGGGTTTGGCCATAGGGTTTGAGAACCACCTTCTAGGATTGGAGAAGCCTCATCCTTGAGGCAATTTGTGGAGATTTTTAGATGCTAGGGTTTGGAGAATACACTTAGATTCATACAAAAGTAGACCAATCCTCTTCTAGTATTGTTGAAGGTTATAAATTGGTGCTTTTGGCTAGAGTTTCATCTCTCATTTGGAGCACCTACCTTTGGAGGAGATTTTGGCGATTTTTGTTGCATCCATTCAGCATGATTGACATCATTTTGGAGTATTGAATATGGCAGACCTATGTGCCCACTTGATTAAACCTTTTTGGTGTTGTGGAGATTCATTGGGCCATAGGGTTTCAAACCCTAAGTTGAGCACCACACCTTGGAGGTTTTTTTCATCATTTGGAGGTCATATTTGCTTATAAATTGGTATGTATGTAACCTAGGGTTTATAGTGGGGTATAGTTGGGAATGTTTGGCATGTTTTCCCATGGTATTTGATGTATCTAAAGACTTCATAATTTTTAATTATAACAATAGAATTATGTTCTGAGTTTCCTATCATTTTGGTAATATTTTGGTGTTGAATCATTGTGTAATTCAACTATGATTTTATCACATGTATTAGCATGACTGTTATGATGTTGTTGACATGTTAAGTGGCTATTGTAAGTGTTTGATTAAGTCTGAAATAAAAAAATCAAAATAGTAGAAACTAGGGTTTGGATCAGATTTAGAAATCAAAAAATTAGGGCAAAAATCAAAACCCTAAAATTAGAAAAATAGCAAATATCTTATGTGGGATATTTTAGGTTAGTCCTTAAAAACCATAGATGAAGCACATACAATAAATTAGACTCATAATCACAACATGATAATTATTTCTGTTTCATTTCAATGCATCAATATTAACCATCAATTTTACCAATCACACACATATAAATACTAGATAATCAAACAATCACAAATGATGTCCAATATTCTCATCAATATACTAAAAAATAAACGTAGCATAGGATCAAGATGTGAAATTTTATCCTTTATTATTTATTCTTGACTATATTTACCCATTAAATTAGGTGTTGTTGTTGGCACAATACACACTACTTTTCTCTAGGTAAATAGGAATCCTCTTTTTCATATCTTAGTTTTGGTTCTTCTAGTTAGTTCTTAATGTGGGTTTTCAAAAGTCATTTGTTGTGCTTATTTTTTGGGGTTGTTCTCATCAAATTTACTAGTCATTAATGGATTTAGACATGATCTTCCACTACATAGCTAATTGAAGTCCTATAATTAGAGCTTCATATTCAACAATGTTATTTGTGCAAAGAAAATCTTTTTCATAAGATTTTAGAATGCAATCACCTTGTTCAGTCATAAATAATATTCTTGCATCTAAACCATGTTGAATGTATGAACCATCAAAATATAATGTCTAGAATGTATTTTTAGTGATGGATAATATAGCTTCAATTAGGAACTTAGAGACAAGTGGGTGATTATTTGTTAGAGGTGCTTCTACAAGTTCATTTGCTAACACTTGTCCTTTGATTTTTTTTTATCAAAATATTTGATATCAAACTCACTAAGAATCATCACCCATTTTTCCATTCAACCAGTGAGGGTGGACTTTGATAACATGTACTTAAGTGGGTCAAATTTTGATAAGATCTTAGTCTTGTGATTAAACATGTAATTCTAATTTTCTAAGAGAAAAAGACAACTGCAAGTCATGCTTGTTCTATAGGAGTGTTTTAAGCTCATAATCCACTAAGGTATGACTGATATAATAGATGGTTCATTATTTTCTATTTTTTAGATGTCATTTTATGCAAGAAGTTCCCTCAATGCTATTGGTGTGGTAAAAAAATACAACAAGAGAGGCTTACCTTGAATTGTGGGCATGAGAATGGTAGGAGATACAATATACTCCTTAAGCCATTAAAAAGCATGTTGACAACTTTCATCCCATGTAAATGCCATATTTTTATGGAGGAGATGGGAGAACAACTAACATTTATCTGAAAGTTGTGTTATGAAATGTTTGATTGCTTGTAATTTTCCTTGAATACTACATAATTGTTTGATATTATTTAGTGGAGGCATGTTGATTATGGTTTTGAATTTAGTAGGGTTGAATTCAATGCCTCTTTTTCATACAATAAATCCTAAGATTTTTCCATAAGTAATGCCAAACACACATATTTTTGGATTTAGGTGTACTTGATATTTATCTAAATGATTAAATATTTTCTCTAGGACTTGGACATGCCCCTTTCTTGTTTTGGAGTTTCCCAAAATATTGTCCATATAGTCTTCCATTATTTCATGGAGTAAATCATGGAAGATCACTGCCATAGATCCCTAGTATGTAGCCCCCACATTTTTGAGTCCAAAATGCATTACTTGGTAGAAAAAGGTATCTCGAGGAGTGATGAAAGTAGTTTTATGTTGGTCTTAAACAAGTATTTTTATCTGGTTATATCTTGAAAAATATGTCCATTAATGAGAGTATCTCATCCCATTGTTAGATCAACTATGATATTCATATTAGGCAATAGGAAATCATATTTTGGGCATGCCTTATTAAGGTCCCTAAAATCGATACATTAAATGTAAATTACCCCAATTGGATTTATGATTGGTACAATATTGGAGAACCATTCAATACAATGAAAGGGTGAATACATCTAACCTCTAAAGATTTTTTAATTTTTCTTTTACCATGAGGGCAATTTGTGGATGCATCTTTCTTAGTTTTTTCTTCATTAGTTTAGTATCGAGATATACCACCAAGTGATGTAACATTAATGATGGTTCAAGACCTAGCATATCTAAATAATACCATACAAAATTCTTAGATCTTCTCTCAAGGATTGTTTCTATATCTTTTTTTTCTTTAGTGGTGAGTGATGTGGTCATAAAAGTAAGCTTAGGCATCTCTTTCATTCCAAAATTTATTTCTCTTGTCTCTTCAACTAGTATTGCAAATTTCTCTTGATAATGAGGTAACATGTTATGTGCATTATCCTCTAGTGCCTCATAAATGTTTTTACTAAAGGATACATCTTTTGATTTTACATTTTCAAAGTCCAAAAGTGCCTCATCGAGGTTTTCACTAGGGGATCTTTCTTAATTTTTTCCTTTTTATTTTATTTTTGTGAATAAGGAAACTAGCATGTTTCCCAAAGCATGTAGCCTCATTTAACCTCATGTCAAATCTTGAATTGTGATCTCCTAGGGGTAAGTACTCTCAAAATCTCATAATCTCAATGATTTCCTCATCATTCTGAAATGTGTCAAGAACAAGTGGTCCTTGTTGGTCCCAATCTATTAGGTAGAGGTAAATGAGTGGAAGGTTGATGGGATTGGGTGATGTAGGTATGATGGTTTTAATGCTTATATCTTGGAATAATTCAGCAATACATTCAAAAGATTCCTCATTAGTACTATTGACAATAGGAGAATTTTTTATTGTTTTAATAAGGGCACACTTGAGTTCCAGAGCATATTTTCAAATAATCCATACCCAAGACCCTAGAAACTCTCATTTATTTTTGGTTGAATTGGATATATTATTTATTGTTCATACAATCCCAAACCTTTTCCTCTATAACCCATTTTTTCACATATATGATATCATTTTGTTTGTATGGTCAATTTCTATTATTTTGCATCTCTATAGAGCCATGATGTTATGTCTTCTTCAATTTTTTCTTTATTTGAGAGCCCCAAAAAATTTAAACTAATTTGGAAGGTATCTTCAAGAGCTATATTAGGAGACCATGGTTAACCATAAGACTTAGGTGAGAGCGGGATTTATCCTACATAGAAATAATCATGTAGTTCATACTCTTTGCATCTCATGTCAGTGATTTTAGTGATTTCTGGAATGGTAAGTGAGGTGGATGGTTTAAGTGAAGATGGATCTATGTAGGATAATGAAAAGGATGCAACATCATTTATGGGATAATGATGGTAACGGTTATAACTTCCTTCAAGGAATTTGCAATGTTGGAAAGGTTGGGAGTTAGAAATGATAGTGACTTCAGTGCCATCATATGGGAATTTGATGCATTGGTGCTATATAGAAGGGATAACCTACATGGAATCTATCCATGGTCAGCTAAAAAGAATTTTATAAGGTAGATCAAGGTCTGAAATTTAACATGTGGTCTTGGTAATAGGTTCAACTTGAATGGGAAATTTTATAGTTCTTTCTAATTCACGTTCAACATCATCATATGCTTTTATAGTTATTTTATTTTGAGGATCAATGATTCCTTTGGAATATCCCAATTGTTTTATTAATTTGAGAGTACATATGTTTAGTCTTGATCAACCATATATGAGGACGTGTTTGATTTTATGTTTGTGAATAAGGGCCTCAATGTGAAATGCTTTATTATGGGATGGGTTTTAATAATGTACATCTTTACATGTGAATATGAGGTGATGTGGGAAGGAAAGGTGTCCTATCATGGCTTGAAATTGATCAATGCTAATGTCATTTGGTACACATGATTCTTGTAGGGAATTTTTTAGGATTTCTTTATGCATAGGGGATGTCCTAAGCAACTCCAAATAGATATTTATATGATCATTTTCCTTATATGGTCAAGGATATTGTATTTATTGTAGATGAGGAAGAGGATGATGGACCTTGGAGAGTGACTTGACCATGTCTCATAGTAACAACATAATTGGTTGTTTTATGGTTGTTGTAACTACTTGGCTATAAATTTCTTCAATATGATTGATAATTGAATAATATGATTGGTAATTGAGAGGTTGGTATAAGTGTAGGGAATTTCCTTGTTGGACTCAAAAGCTTTACACTCATTATATAGAGGAAAAGGTTGTGTGTTGAAAGGAATAATAAAATAAATAAATGGAAATTACTAATCCAAGAGAAATTATTTGAAGGAAAATATTACCATCAAGATGAGAACCAAGAGCAAGCACACAAACATCCAAGAGGAGACACAATATTTTGTAATGGGAATAAAGCAAAGAAAAAAATCCCTATATTATGAAGATGGCATAAATCCTAAATAAGATTGCAATGAGAGAATGAGAGAGAGAGAGAGAGAGAGAGAGAGAGAGAGCTTAAGCATATAATTCTTGTTAGTTGAAGGAGAGAAGTACCTCAAATAAATAGAGGTGAAAAAGGAGTTGCATAAGTAACTCCCATTTTTGTGAATGTCACCTTTCATCCTATGTGTGTGCAAGGTGTCAAGATCCTCATAAGGAGGAGGCTACACCTAAGCCTTAATATTCCTTCAAAAAGAAATTGTAAAAGTGAGTCATCCTCACACATGTGTGAGAATACTCAAATAAGATAAAAGACTTGTAGTGATTCCTTTAGAATATTCCTATAAGTAATTAAATAATACAAGCAAATACATAATCTTCACATTAGTAAAAATTAATTTTGAACATGTGTATATACCTAATTGATGATTAGATGAGTGGGGGGTTTGTCCTTCAATAATTACCTCACCTTGATCTATGAGATTTTGGATATAGTTTTTTAGTTTCATGCATTTGTATGTGTGATGTCCTTCTACCCTATGATATTCATAATATCCATTATCCTTGTACCATACAAGTTTAGCTTGAGTTTCATCGAATTATTTTGTTATTGGAAATTTCATTAAGTTGGCCTAGGCGATTTTATGGAATACCTCCTTTATGGATTCTCCTAATGGGGTATATTTTCATGTAGGTTGATTGTTTTTCCTAGGCAAGTTCCTTGTGGTATGGTTACGATATGTTGAGCAATTTGTAACTTTGGATTATTTTGATCATGGGATGGTGTTTGTTGTTGTAGATTTTGGACATGTTTGGCATCTATTACACCATTACTAATAGCATTCTTATTCTTGGACTAAAAATAAGATTTATCATTATATTGTTTATTTTTTTTATACTTGTGTTCCTTGTAGATTTTGACTAGTCCTTTGGCAATGGGGGATTTTTATAAGGTTAACTCTTTTTCAATTATTTTGTCAAAAGAATTAGCACATTGGAGTTGTAAATTGAAACCAATTTCTTGGTCCAACTTCTGCATAAATATGGTGACTAATTGTTTTTATAGCATGTGCTAAGGGAATTAACTAGTGATATGTCTCTATAATTTTAAAAAGGAAGCAAATATTTCTCCATTATTTTGATTCGTGTTGCACAAATCTACCATGGTAACTTCATGTTCAATGTTATAAGAGGTGTGCAACAAACCTTTTGGCTAAGTCCTTAAATGTGAAAATAGAGCCATGTGAAATATGTGTAAACCATTCCAAAGCTTGTCCTCCTAAAATCCTTGGAAACAAATTCATAATATAAATGTCATTGTATGCAACCTCTTCGCATGCTATATATAATTCCTTAATATATTCTCTAGGGACACCTTTTCCTTTATATTTGTCATTTTTTGGTGTTTCAAAGTTTTTAGGAAAAGGTACCATCATAATAGATTTATCAAATGGATAGGGACATATGTCTTGAAATGAATAAGATTTATTTTAATGTTCCTTTTAGAGTCCTTGAATCATGTTTCTCATATCTTGAAATTCTTGTGCAATATTAATGTTTGAGGGATTACTTATTGTATGATGATGAGGCAAATATGTGGAATTATGTAGGTGATGATTGTATTGGTTGAGTGGTGGATTTTGATTATGTAATGTGAGTATGTAGGTTATTTTTAATGTATTTTAGTGTGAGGATGATAATTTTATGTATTGATATTTGGTATGTTGGGGGATAGAGGTATTTTTAGATCTGGTTGTGCTAGTTAGAATGGGTAGAGATGAATTGGCTAGTGCTTGGGATTATTATTGTGGTTGAATTAAATTTATCACATTATTGATGGGTGTTGATGGTACGATTATTTGTGTGTTTTTGTGGGTTACACCTGAGGGTATATTAACCCTAATTTGTGGATATGGGTTGAGGTAGGACATAATTTGTTGTAGGATGGATTGGAATGATTGGGGGGTTTGTGAAAGATTTAATTTACGTGAGGTATTGGGGTTATGTGGTTGTTGAAGGGGTTGTGATACCCATAAGTCATCCAAGGGGTGGGAAGATGATGGAAGCATATTGGATGAAGATTATTGTTTTTTAATTTGAGAGGAATCAAAATATTACAAAATTTTAGTCCCTTTTTGAGCTAGGTCTAGCATAATAGTGTATTTATCAAGTTCTCAAAATATTTTTCGTCATTTCTTTATTGTAGGAATCTTGGTTAAATGCTTGCAATCTAGGTGAATTTTTAGGTTGTTTCATAGGTTTCTTCTTCACTTGGTGATGAGGGTTGTGTTGATGGTGTTTTCTGCATAGCAACAACTCAGACAGAATATGATATCCTATCTCTCTTGAAAGGTAAATCTCTATCAGCAAAGAGATAACCCTAAGGTCTCTAATGTTAGGTCTTGACAATGCAGTGAAACAACTTAGAGATAATGTGAATATTGTTGGTAATCACAAAGGGACCTTACAAAACAAATGTTGGAACTTTCAATCATATCAAATCTTGTAATATGATGATACTTGAATTCCTAAATTTAACCCAAATTTAAATAGATAGCAAAAGATAAGGGTTTAAAAGAGATCCTAAGATTAAAATTATTCCTAAAATCAACAATGCAAATGATAAAATATTTGAAATGGACCAATCCCTCAAAACTAATTCTTGCTTAACCCATAACTCATCTGCAATCTTACAGAAACAGTGCAATCTTCTAAGGAATTAAAGATTTTCATATCATGAGACATTCATTCATACCAACCCTATTTTGCAATTGAAATGAATAAACACCCATAATTGAACCAAGCACATAAGTATAAGGTCCAGGATAACTTTACATAGCAACTCACAATCAACAAGTTGCTAAAAGTATGGACCAAAGATTGCTACCAACACTTCAAACATCAAACCATAAACACCAGTGAAACATATCTAACTCAAAATCTAACATATATCAAATATTTTCAAAGCAATCTTGAAAGATAGAATAACAAGAACCATGCGAGATAAATCAATACAAGAAAGAACACCAAAGCAAAATATCTTTACTTGTACTAAATCACCCAAAAAGTTGCAACAATTCTAGTATTCAGTATTACAGAACTTGCTTTCAAAATAAACTAACTCCTAGCTCTAGGTCTTGCTCTATCACTTAGCTTTTTTTGAAATCTAACCTTCTAACCCCTTCAAATGAGGCAAAATACCCCATATATAGATATTTACATCATGTCAATCCAATTAGGGTTTACAAAAGAGGCGACCAAAAACAAGTCGGCCAAGAAACTTCTTTCAATAAAATAATATTTTTGGCATTTAATGCTTGAGACTTTTTCCAAGTCGGCCTAGATTCCCCTATGTAGACCACTCCAATGCATGCAGAGGTCAAAAGAAGAAATGCGTGGAGAAGCCTAGATAAATGGGAAGCATAAATATCGATGCAATCATTCATTAATTGGCCCCTTGTCTTTATCTTGACCCAATTTATCTTGCACCATAAGAAATACCCTCTCCAAGTTGGCCAGTAGTGGAGTGATCAATACTTTAAATCTTCTTTCAATAGATTTAATCTCCTCCTTTGATTCCTTAATGACCTTGTCCCATTCCACCCTGAGATCTTAACACTTCTCCATAACAACAATATAGGTAGTTGAATCATCCAAATGGTGGGTTGTGATTGGGCCATCATTAGCTGGAGCATAAACTTCATGCCACCATTTTCTTAATTGTTCCAGGCTCAAATGTTTTGATGCAAACTTCTTCCTTCTAGTCATTATTTCAAAGAATGAGATGCATCTATTGTACATATCATTCAATGTCTTCTGCACCAGTTGACCCTATTTATGAATTTTCTTTAGAATTCTCTACTTGATCTGCAGGGCCTCAAACCACTCCCAAGGCTCTGAAACCTTTGATTAAGGTAGTATTCCATCCTTTATTAATCTTTCCTTAGTATAATCCATGATCATCTTTATTTTCTGCAAGAGAAGATCTACATCATCATTATTTTGTGCCAAAAAATTATGCAACCCCTCAAACAGTCTATGTGCATCTCTCTCCACAAGCTGACAAAATTTCCTTAATCATGATGTCTCCTCTAATCCCTACTCCTTGTAACCAATCATGTGTAGCCTGTGTAGAATTTTTCATCTTCTCAAGCTTACTAATTGTCTCCTTAGGTAAGAAACCTCCTGCTGATGAAGAAGAACCAACTTGGTTGATGGACTACAAGGGTTTCATGAGATTTTGTAGATATTTCTTTAGCTCTTCATTTTATTTCTCCAATATTTTCTTGGCCTGCTCCTCTTTATCCAATCTTTCCAAAATTGTGGCAGTAGACCCCTTGAACTCTTCTCCTTCTTGTATTTTAGAGGTAGGCCCAAATTTATTGTTTAGATGTTGTAATCATAAGGAGTTACCTCATCCTCATTCTTGTTTGCTGCAGGGGTGACAATATGAATCACCCTACTATTTTATTCATCCTTTCCAATTATGGAAATAGTTTTGGCCTTCTTCTTTTCTTTACTTTTTCCAATACCAGCTAGTAAATCATCCCATCTCGGAGGAATATCTTCCACAACTACTTGCTTGATTTTTAATTCCTCATTGAGCCAACTAGGAGTAGAAATACCTCACTATTTCTAACCTGGTTTGTCCTTTTCTTGTTGACCAGTGGAGGAGTCAATATTTGCATAATGCACTATAAAAACTTCTTCACTTTTTTCTTTTTTCTTTGCGTCTCTCTCCTTATCTCCCTCTAGGTTCTCATTCTTCTCCTTTTCAGGCATCTCTATCACTTCATAAATCGGAGAAGGAGTTCCTCCATGCACCTCCTCTTTCTCTGGGGATTTCTCTCCTTTATCCTAGGTAGGTGAATCTTCATATGAAACCAAAGAAGATTGTAGAATCCCACCAATATCCTCCTCCATACTATGGATATCCCCATCCTTAATGTCTTTTGTGTCCTCATCTTGATGGATATCCTCAACACCTGCATCTGTTGGCTCTTTTCCTTCACTATGCAATTCCTGAGTAGAAGGGGAGGTAGAGGTATCCTTTTTTTGTTGTGTAACAAAGGGAATCGTGAGGGAAAACTCTTCTACTAAGCTCTCCCTAGGAGATGGAGTTCTTTATTTTTCGAGTATAAACCTATGTTTTCTCTCTAGAACTCTCAACGTCCACTAGTTGTGGTCCTGTCTCACTCTTGCCTCTAGGAGGCTCATTTTTCTTCCTTGATGTTTTTGCTACTCTTCTCCTTTTAAGCACAAGAGAATCACTTTCCTTTCCCTCTTCCTCACATTCCTCTTCCTGGGTAGATTTCTTTTTATTGGAGGTGATCTTTCTCTTCTTTGCAATGGGATTTCTTTTCTTTTCCTCCCCACCTTTGATCTCAATTTTGAAAGGGGAACTCACCTTTTCCTTGCCCTTCAGATCCTGCTCCTCCTCAGAAGAAGACCGAGATTTCAAGCTTCCCATCAAGTCATAAGTATACTACTTTCCTTCATTATCTAGCTCCCAAATCTTATGCTTGATCCACAACTTAGTGTACTTGAGTACATGAGCATTGATTTCCTCCATTTATGTTATTTCCTCCTTCATCCAATCAATTTCACCTATGGGCCTATCTTTAACTGATTCATAATCATGGCTTTGTATAACGTCTCCATCATCATCAAGTTGATTTGGGATGGCCTTGATACTATACAGTCTAATAGAATTGGTAGGCAACCTGGAGAACTTCCTCTTTAAAACTTTGAATTCATCTTTGTAGTTGGCCCAATAATCCTCAAGATCATCCTTATGTCTAAATTCCCTGCTAGCTCTCTTTTGAGCTCCACCTATTATGTCAAATTTGGACCTCTTAGTATGCAAAGATAGGTTGAAAGTTCCCATCTCTTCATCAAAAAACTATGTTGTGGCCAAGGAAGGAAAAGCCTCATGACCACAAATCCTTAGTGGAAAATCATTACCAAAACTAGTTTTGTGCAAATCCTTTTTCACTATTGCATCAAAGGCACAAATTTCCCTTGTGACCTCCAAAATAATGATATGGTCCATAGGATATCTGGGCAATCTATATGGAGCTCTTAGATAACCATCAATCCTGATGTAAGAGAAGGTGGGAAAATGTATGAACCATGCTCCAAACTTTTGAATCAACTCCCTGGCAAGATTAGATAACATGTTCTACACCTTGGAGCAACCTTGTAATGTACATGGTGAATGCATCATTCACCCTTCTATAGTCAGGACTATCCAAATGCAGCTAAGGGTTGACTTCATAAATTACATCTTGGCCAAAGACTCCTTGAGTGCTTAATCCCTTTTATGGATGGAACCTTGCCAAGGCATAGACCAAATAAGATGTCATAGTGAAAGTCTTGGTCTGCAACACATTGGACAATTGTTCATGAATTATTTGACTAATTATTCATGCCCAATCGTAGTCTATACCTTTTTCCATTCTCATAATCAAATAGAACATCCAATTCTCAAACATCGTTGTACTCTTCATACCCATCACTCTATTGAGAAGAGTGATTGCATCATCATAGTTTGATTTGAACTTGGCCCTGAACAACTATTTTGGCAATTTAGAAATATATGCCTTTGGTTTCTCTAGCCAGCTATTGATAACCTCCAAAGCCTTATTTGTATCCTACTCATAAAATTTCTTGGCTACATCAATGTCAAATTGCACTACATGAGACTTGTCTGGCATGTCAATTTTTTTGGGCAACCAAGATAGGAGAGAAGTTTGCAAGCACTTTGCCCTGAGGACCAACTACTCTCTATGTACCTTGATCATAGTTTCGAGCACATTCCAAGACAAGCTTATAACATTGCACTGAGGGAGGAAAACTTGTCGCATGAACCAACCTTGAATCTATCATTCTCCTCACTAGAACAAAAGGGCTATTTGTTTCCATCCTTGCCTTAAATTCTTCATAGTCTCATTTTCCCACATTGATGTCAGTCACCCCAGACCAAGTAGAACTAAGTTTTCTCTAGAGAACCTTGCTCTTTACATCCAACTTAATCCTTTTAGCCTCTAACATAGGATCCTCCTCAACTTCATGATCCATTCCTCTGCTCTTACCTTTGCCAACAACACCCTTACTTGATTCAGCCTGCACTCAACAAAGAGGTCACAATCAATATCCATTACCACACAAGTAAAGGTTATCCCATTATAAATAGCACATTCATCATCCAATTAAGCCCAAAAAATGATCATAATCCCTTAAAATCTCACAAACATGAATCCTTAAAATAACTTGGGATTTTCACTTCTTCGTGAAAATCATGCCAAGAGGGAAATTTGGGGATTTCATGACCAGATGGAAATCAACGAGGAAAACACAACCATTACCCAAAAAAACATTTAATCAAGATTATAGTTCAAGAAATGGCAACGTCTAACCTTTAATTAATCAAACCAATCATGAAATTATGCAAGGTCAATTCATCCATTTCTACAGTTTTCTCACTTTCAGAAAGTTTCAGGGATTTCCATTTGGGGCAAAAATTAGAGAGGCTATCCTAACTTTTTCATTTATAGGAATTCTCAGGAAATGATAAGGGCAAAGGGAATTTCGGAGATTATTGAGGTTGAAGGAACTCCACGAGGTACCTAAAATCTCTGAAACTTCAAATTCTCCACAGTTTTTCCCAAATTGATCGAATGATCACAAATGTGGTATTTGGCTCAGGTTATTTTATTTTCCTCAAATCGCTCATCCATGATTTAGACTCATAACTTATTCAATCATAGGTCAATCGAGGGATTCAAAATATGCAACCCTAGGGTTCTGCCATGAATAACAAGTCAAAACTTTGACACATCCAATCAAATCAATCAAACCATAATCAGTCCTACTAAGACCCTCAAAGGCATGCCACGCTCATAGACAAATGGAAAATAACAACTCAAAATAGAACTCATATCACCAATCAATCAAACACACTGAACCCTAGATCAATCGAACCAAATCACCATCACTCACATCACCAAATTCCAAGACCAAATCAAGTAAGGATCGACACTATGAATTATCAATTCCATGGAGAATTGTTACATTAACACTTAGGGGATGCATCGAAATGGGAAGGGGACAACCCTAGTTTAATCACAGACCTCCCAATACACAAAAACCCAAGGATAGAATACACATGACACCATAGAACCACACATACTCGTTAATCAAAAGCAAGGAATCATGTACATACCATGGATGGAGCAAAAATCAGAAGGACAATTACTGGAAGCACACTTCAAATCCCACGCAGATGTGAACAAGACCAAGAAATGTCACCAACCAGCAATCCACAACTCCAACAATCCAGGTCACACGCAACTCCCTATGACCAAACTCTTTCAAATTTGTTGTGAGACAAATAACACCAATTTTCCAACATAAATCCCTCACAATCCCATAAATGCAAGTTGTAGTGTTCATACGACAAGCATAAATGAAGTGAAATGACCACCTAAGAGCTACTTCAAGAATCCAAGAGAATGAAGGAGGTCGGGGATTTTGAAGACTCAAGGAAGTTTGGAGAATTCTGCTAGATATCAAATTCTGTGAAATGCTCAAATCTCTGAAATGTAATCATAAGAAATAACCTTTGGGCCTCTGAGACGCCGACGGAAATCAAAGATTTCCACATAGGAAGAGAATACCCGAGCTTCATGAAAAACCCTAAACTCACCCATAACTTAGGATTTTCAATGAACCACCTGAAGAGATCAATTGTACAAGCAAGATAAGCATTCAAGAATGTTTCAAAGTGGCCAAACCTTCACAACTAGAGGTTAACAAGAACCCAAGACCAAAGACCAATCCAAGAGGTAGGATCGTAGAAAACACCCAAAAGACCCAAAAAAATAAAAAGAGGGTCCCCGCTTTTAGCGGGATGTGTGTGCAAAAACTGCACAAGAAATGGTGACTCTTGCTGGAGAAATTCTTCCAGAGCATTTCAATGAAAAACTGGAATCAAGAACCCAAAATATATGGTTTTATTCCTTACATCAAGTCACCTATGGATAGATTTTCAAAGTCCACAAGTAAACAAACCTTTCCTATACTAGGGTCTAAGTGTGTGCACATGTATCCATTCCCCTTCCTCAGTAGCAACGAGGACCAAACTCAATCTAATCAAGCTACGTAAGGATTCTAACTCCAAAAGAATCATGGATAGAGCCTTGTTTCCAGTCAAGCATCCATAGCCTCGACGAGGTTATCGTTGTAGCCCTCTCAAGCATAGCTCTACTGCCAACCAAGCATTCATAGCCCTGATAGAGATACATGGAAACTCCTGATAAGGTGAAGGTTTCTTTTGATTTTCAATATGCTTTTTTCTTTTATTTTGATATTCTGATAACATTTTTTTTAAACTTTCCCTTTCACCTTGTAAACAATGAAGCTCACACTCAAGGCTGAGAACCATAGTGGCGCTGAAGTAGAATATAAGATTTTTCACATGACCGGACCTCATAAGGACTGCATACAACCTTGGAAATCTTAAGATATGTATAGAGATATGAGACCCAAATATATTCCAGATTTAACTTAATCAAGTGACTCATCTACTCCAAGCATATGCAACACCTAATAAAGGAATTCTACCAGTTGACTCTAGAAAGATGATTAGAGTTTATAAAATAAATGATCGAAATAGACCCTAGTATTATGATGGTTTCCATGTAGATGCAACAATCCTAGAAGAAAGCAAGAAGACCCAAAATAAAGAAAATCAAAAAGAAGACCCAACCAAAGCAAACCTAGACTAACCAAAAGTGGAAAACAAACAAAGAAAAGCAAAGCAAAAGAAACCCTATCCTAACTATTTACATGGTAGGATCTGCAAGCAGCTTAGGCTTGGAAGTAATGCTTCAAATATTGTCTGTTGACTAGCAATGGGACATCCTCTCCAGCGAGATTTTTCAGACGAAAAGCATTGTCTCCCAGTATCTTTGAAATCTAGTAGGGGCCAAGCCAAAGTTTATCAAATTTTCTACGATCCCCTTTTTTATCATGTTCCTTATCCCAATAGAGAACCAAGTCAGATATTTAAAAGGCTTTTATCTTGGCTCTCCTATCAAACCACCTCTTAACTATACCCTGATGTTTGGAAAAAATTTATAAGGCTTCATCTCTTCTCTCTTCAAGGTGTAACAGTTAAGCTAGGCGGGCTTCACACTTGTCCCCCTCATCATAGTAATCATTGATAAATTGCAAAGTGGGGATCTTCAAATGAATGGGAAATAATGGCTCCAAACCATACACAAGGTGATATGGAGAGGTCCCTAGAGAGGCCTTATGTCTAGTACTATCTACCCAAAGAGAAAATCTAAGTTGGGTATGCCATTCTTTGGGGTTCCTTTCCAACAGTTTGTGAATGACTGGTAACAAGTTTTTATTCGAAGACTCAGCTAAACCATTACCTTGTGAATAGTAATTAGATGCAAATTTAATAATGATGCCATGATCAAAAGCCCAGCTAGAAAATTTCAATGATGCAAATGAAGAACCATTGTCACAAATCAAAGCAAAACGACAACCAAAGCGATTGATAATACCCGATTTGATAAAATTGATTACCACCTCCAAAGTGCATTATTTACAAGTAAGAGCCTCAGTCCATCTAGTAAAGCAATCAGTTACGATGAGAATATACCTGTGGCCTGCAAAGGAAGGTGGATTGATTGGACCTATAAAGTCCATTCCCCACTTTGCAAATGGTTTTACCTCTATGACCGGTTGAAGTGGAAGGGTTGCACGTTTCTCCTTACTTGTCATAGTCTGACATACATGGAAAGTCCTCACATGGTTGTGTGCATCCTTAAATAAGGTAGGCCAATAATAGCCTACCCTCATAATTTGATTTGTAATGGATGGTGCAGAACCATGGCCTGTGCCATATCTATCATGGAATTCAGCCATCACTCTCCTAGCTTCTACTTTTCTCAAGAAACAAAGGTAAATGCCTTCATGATTTTTCTTGTATAACACACCCCTTTCATCATGAAGCTGTCACTTTTCAGATATAGAGCTCTTTGTTGTACTACATTGAGATGATCAAGACATTGCTGATTTAAAATATAATAGATAATCTCATCATACCAATCACCTGGGGAGACATCTTGGAGATGATAGTGCTGTGCTATGATATTAGGACCCATTTTAGCCATTTTGCTAGTTAGCCCCTATCCTCTCACCAATTTCATTGGCTAGATCTCAATATCATACTCCTATAACATGGTTACCCACTTAGCTCTGCATTCTCTCGACTCATTCTACATCAGTAAAAGCTTCACTGCAGGGTCAGGTACTATGGCAAAGACTTTATTCCTTAGAATATAATGTCTAAATTTCTTCAGAGCTCTAACCAAAGTGTAGGCCTATTTCTCTACATTAGGGTACCTCAACTCTGCATCCTTTAAAGGAGCACTCATGAAAGCTATGGGATGCTCATTTCCTTGGTCAGGTTTTTGGGTCAACATGCCAGCACAAGAATGATCTCAAGCAAAATAATATATACAGAATGGCTTGGAATAATCAGGACTTACCAATATTGGGGCATCAACAATTGCCCTTTTGATCTCAGCAAATTCTTCCTTTTCCTTGGCACTCCATTCGACCTTCACTTCTTGTTTCAACATTGCATTCAAGGGCTTCACTATTTCTACAAATCCAGTGATGAACTTTCTGACGAAGTTGATTTTCCCAAAGAATGACTTCATTTCCTTGTTACTTGCAGGGGGCTAAATCTTCAATATAGCCTCCACTCATTCAAGATCAATAGCAATACCCTTCTCTAAAATAGCATGTCCTAGAAATTTTCCTTCAATGACTCTAAAGATACACTTCTTCGAATTAAGTGAGATGCCAAATTCCCTGCACCTTTGGAATACTTTGCATAAGTCTGCAATATGCTCACCTTGTTTCTTAGAAAATACTATCAAATCATCCATATAAATAATGATGCATTTTTTTATGATGTCCTTAAGGCAATATCCATAGCCTTCTGGAAAGTTGCTCCAGCATTGATCAATCCAAAAGGCATCCTTCTGTAAGCAAAAGTTCCCCATTTTGTAGTAAAGGCATTTTTATGTCTATCCTCATATTGCACCATAACCTGATTATATCCAGAGTACCCATCCAGAAAGGACATCATTTGAGACCCATTAACAATCTGAAGCACTTCATCCAGTGATGGGACTAGATAATTATTTTTTTTGATGCCTGGTTGAGGTTCCTAAAGTCAAGACACAGTCGGATCTCTCTGTTTTTCTTTCTCACCTAGGTTGAATGTCTTACCGAGAATATGATATGAGCCGACAATAACTTTTGTACCTCCTTTCAGATGATGGGTTCCAGCAGAGCATTGATCAGTCTTTGCCTTTGCCTAAATGGTTTGACATTTGGCTTAAGAGGAATGGTATGCATAATGATTGAAGTATCATATGTCTTTAATTCTTCATAACTCTAAGCTATTACATCCTGATATGTGTGTAGTGCATCAATAATCCCTCTCCTTTCCTCTGGAGTACATACTTTACCAATAAAGACATTTTTTATATCATCTTGGGTCCCCATGTTGTATGTTTCACATTGACTGCTGAGAGACTCCTTTTTAGCTCGTTGTTCCTAATATTTTATTCTATCCAGATCAAAAATCCTTTCTAACTGCACCATTCCCCTTAGGATAGTGTTAGTCTTCAAGTTGATGACTCCTTCAATTTCCATCTTTGCCTCTTGAGGGTCCACCTAATCAATTATTTGAGAAGTAAACACATCACAGCTGGTGATAAAATCAAGGATGTGCTTGCCATCTTTGAAAACTTGGAAATTGGTTATGTTATCAGGCATTGAGGGCACTAGAGTGAGCTCCACCATAAACTTCTTCAAGCTTGAAAGTGATAAAGGTTGCATTGTACTAGTTGCTTGATCTAAAGAATCTGCAGTTTGGTTATTACTGTGAGGTATCAATTGAATGTTGAAGGCATCAAATCCTTCAATGAGATCCCATACTCTATGCCTATAATTAGTCATCATTCTATCATGACATGAGTATTGCTTCCTAACTTGCTTAACCACTAATTTAGAATCCCCAAACACTTGCAGAATCTTAACTTTCTTTCTCAATGCCATTAATAATCTGTGAACCAAAGCTTTTTACTCAGCCACATTATTACTACAGTGAAACTAGAGTCTATGAGCAACAAAATAAGTATTACCTTTAGGACTGATTATCTCAACTCCCACTCCAACACCTTGTTTTGATTTTGACCCATTGAATCTTAACGTCCAACAACCATCAGCTCCTGATCCTTTTGAGTTGTCCTTTGTCCTACTGTTGTTGGGAAGTTCTTCAGGAGGCATTGGCTTTTTACCCTTGGGATCATTTTGAATACTTTGTATATCCAATCTGATAGTTGGGGTTGGATTGATGCACCTTTGTATCTATTCCATTGTTGTTTGGCACAAGCAACATTCTAGCTCTGGGTGAGGAGCATTATGGACTCTACACCAGCTTGGGAGAAGTAACTCCTCAAAATTCATGTTTTTGCCCAACTAAATTTGATCTTCTATACATTTCTAGATGAACTCCTGGAAATTATCCAGCAAGTTGAGTTTCCCTTCTTCTTGGTCATCAATGCCTTCTATTGATTCAATCAAGGCCTTAGAATTGTTAGACTCTGATGTAGACTCACTAAAGGAGCTTTGAAACATATAGATCTCTTTTGTATCTGAAACAAGGGGAGCCAATACATAGTTCCCTATATTGACCTCTGCCACTAGTATCTCATTCGAAGTGTTTTGATACTCAATGATTACATACTTCATTCTGGGTTCCCTTTCAATCCTAATTTGATTTGGGACTCCTTTCCAAGGGAGCCACATGTGGGAATGATCTGTGGATGTGTATCCATTTAGTGCCTTGGTGAAGTCTCGACCCAAAATCAAACCATAGGTATCAGGAATGTCTGCTACTTGAATGTTGATCACTTGTTGCACCCTAGGATCTGATGCAATTTGCATAGGAATCATGTTTAATTCTTCTACCACATTTACCTTTGTCTTGTCTAGTTGAGTGACCTTATTTTGAGAGGCGACGGGGGTAATACCTAGAGCTCTACAAATAGAAAAAGGCATAACATTTATGGATGCCCCTGAATCTAGAAGACAATTGTGTAGATTCTTCCCAAAGATGTGAACAAAAATTAGAAAGGGAGGACTTTCTATCTTGCCTTGGAACAAGCTTAATTGAGTATCAGCCTGTGCAACTTGACTCTTATCCTTTTCTTTTCCTCTATCCACAAGTTGTGCTTGGTATTCACCTTTAGATGCTTGTAAGCTAGGAGGCCTCCCAACTACCTCGCTAACTATCCTTGAGGGGCTATATTTGACTTCAAAGATTCTAGAACTGCACTTTTGATGCCAAGAACCCTTAATAGCTCAAAAGAAAAAAGACTCACCTTTACTTTCCTAAGTTCCTCAGTCATGTATTCACATAATTGCTCCAGATTCATATCAACATGTGCTTTTTTGGGGTAGCCAGTTTGCTTGTCCTTTCCTATATCAGCATAGGTTCCTTTTCACACCTTAGGTTGTCCTCCTTTTGCAAAGTACTGTGTTGGTACATGAGGATAAGACGGATTATTATTGGCATTTGGATCTGGTGGAGTGGTGAAATTGTTTGGAGGGATGGATGTAGTGAATGGGCCGCCAGCTTGCGAGCTCCTATTAGGTCTGTTCCTCAAATCATATTTCCTTGTAGGCTGCTGAAACATCTGGAATTCCTCAACACCAGCTTCCTCTTCATCCAATGGGCCATTATCATTCTCAATTCCCTCATTGAATAACTAAGAAATTTCATCTTCATTAAACACTTGTTCAGTATCCTCATCACGACCGCTTGACTCTCCTTCTGGCTCATTCTCCTCACCCTGCGGAAAAGGAGCATGATTCAGTACCAATATTGGAGAATCATAAGGGTTGGAGGGTACAATCTCCTGGCTAGTGGAATTATTCTCAACTTCATACTAAAAGATGGAAGTAGCAGTTTGGAACTCAAGACAATCCAGCTCAGAATGTTGACTTGTCTTGTGAAGCTTGCACCATCCAAATAAAGTTGCCTCTACTAGGTACACACCACTTGGAGGTTTCTCTTAACTAGAAGGTTGATCCAAGGGAGTAGGGACACCTCCATTATTAGGCCTTGTGTTCCAGGGTCTATTTTTCCCGAGTTTTTGCCTTCTTTCAAATCCTTGTCCACCTTGCTACCCTCTATCAAAATTCTACCCAGATGGTTGTCCTTTGTCAAAAATTTTCCCCTGTGTAGAATCTCAACTCTCCCTATTGTAATTTGATTACAAGTTCCTCTGAGCAGCTTGGAATTGGCTATTTTGGTTTCTCAAGTAAATTACCTCCATATTCAATATTTTCACTTGCTTTGTTAGCTCATCTAGCCTCTCTTTATCAAGATTGTTGTAAGGGTCTGGATTCACATTATTTTGAGGGTATCCTAATGCTCCTCTTGAACCAATAGACTAATTAAGACTTCAAAATTCTGCAAGTATGTGGGAAAACCAGCATGTTGTTGTAAGTGAAGGGGCTGATTGGCACTTTGTTGGGGATAACTAGATATTGGGTGAGCCTGATTTATTGGAAGACCTGGGTGTGGAACTAGAGGAAAATGTGGTATTGGATTCATCATGGGAGTATGATTAGTCAATGCCTGATTGAGGGCTTGGACCTAGCCTGGGTGAGAAGCGGGCCCTAAAGATGGAAAAGGCCCAAACAAATGTTGTCTCAGATCAATGCTAATTTTGATAGCCTTAGTATACGCAGTAAGCAAGCTATTTGGAGGATTAGTTCTCCACTTAAGGAAGGTAGTTGTGAGACTATCAAGGGCTTCAGAATAAACCTCCAAAGTAGTAGCATCATCCATAGCATATGGGATTTGCAACCTAGTGTATGCATGATGAAACTTGTTATTGAATGATCTTATAGGTTCATTAACCTCTCTCTTAACCTTAGTAAACTGTAGATAGAGCTCATTAGCACTGATAGGGATTTTAAACTTTTGCAGAAATGTAGTCTCAAGTTCAGTCCAATTGTGAATTGACATAGCAAGTAAATGATTGTACCAATAAAAGGCATCATCTCCTAGAGAATAAGGGAAAATCCTACATGCAACATCTTCATGATTGATTCCTCTATCTCTAAGAAAAGTCTGGAATATCCTAATATGCTCCTCTATTGTCCTATTAGGGTCATTTGTATGAAACTTAGAGCAGAAATGCTTGGGGATCTTGGGCATAACATTGTAATTATTGAAGGACATGGGTGATGGGTTGTTTGCAAAGAAAGCCATTGGTGGAGGTGGTAAAGGTTGATTGATGATTGGTTGGGTTGTTGAATGGGACTGACCTCAGAATTATATGAGGATGAGGCTGATGAGGGTGTGGATGGTGGAAATGATGAGGTAGATGATGACCCCTCCCTTCTTATGGTCCTTCTTGACCTAGTTGGGGGTGGTAGTTCTTGAAACTCTTCCTCTCTTGGTGTAGATCTTGTTCTTGTTTTGAATCTCTTAGGAGAAATGGCAGATAGAAAGCGCTTCAGCTTGCTTATTCAAGCCCTCCTTCTAGTGCCAATCTCTTGATGGTGTTTTCTGCATAACAACAACTCGGACAGAATATGATATCTTATCTCTCTTGAAAGGTAAATATCTATCAGCAAAGAGATAACCCCAAGGTCTCTAATGTTAGGTCTTGACAGTGTAGTGAAACAACTCAGAGATAATGTGAATATTGTTGGTAATCACAAACAGACCTTACAAAAAAATACTGGAACTTTCAAACATATCAAATCTTGTAATATGATGATACTTGAATTCCTAAATTTAACCCAAATTCAATGAAATAGCAAAAGGTAAGGGTTAAAAAGAGATGCTAAGATTAAAATTATTCCTAAAATCAACAATGCAAATGATAAAATATTTGAAATGGACCAATTCCTCAAAATTAATTCTTGCTTAACCGAGAACTCATCTGCAATCCTACATAAACAATGCGATCTTCTAAGGAATTAAAGATTTTCAAATCATGAGACATTCATTCATACCAACCCTATTTTGCAATTGAAATGAATAAACACCCATAATTGAACCAAGCACATAAACATAAGGTCCAGGCTAACTTTACACAACAACTCACAATCAGCCAGTTGCTAAAAGTATTGACCAGAGATTGCTACCAACACTTCAAACATCAAACCATAAACACCAACGAATCATATCTAACTCAAAATCTAACATATATCCAATATTTTCAAAGCAATATTGAAAGATAGAATAACAAGAACCATGCGAGATAAATCAATACAAGAAAGAACACCAAAGCACAATGTCTTTACTTGTATTAAATCACCCAAAAAGTTGCAACAATTCCAGTATTCAATATTACAACACTTTCTTTTAGAATAAACTAACTCCTAGCTCTAGGTTTTGCTCTATCACTTAGCTTGTTTTGAAATCTAACATTCTAACCCCTTAAAATGAGGCAAAATACCCCATTTATAGAGATTTACATCATGTTGGTCCAATTAGGATTTACAAAAGAGGTGGCCAGAAACAGGTTGGCCAAGAAACTTCTTTCAATAAAATAATATTTTTGGTATATAATGCTTGAGACTTCTTCCAAGTCGGCTTGGATTCCCCAATGGAGATCGCTCCAATGCATGCAAAGGTCGGAAGAAGAAATGTGTGGAGAATCTTAGATAAATGGGAAGCACAAATCTTGATGCAATCATGCATTAATTGCCCCCCTTGTATTTATCTTGACCCAATTTATCTTGCACCATAAGAAAGGCCCTCTCCAAGTCGGCCAGTGGTGGAGTAATCAATACTTTTAATCTTCTTTCAATAGATTTAATCTCCTCCTTTGATTCCTTAACAACCTTGTCCCATTCCACCCTGAGATCCTGAAACTTCTCCATAACAGCAATATAGGTAGTTGCATCATCCAAATGGTGGGCAGTGATTGGGCCATCATCAACTAGAGCATAAACTTCATGCCACCATTTTCTTAATTGTTCCAGGCTCAAATGTTTCGGTGCAAAATTCTTCCTTCCAGTCATTATTTCAAAGAATGAGATGCATCTATTATAGATATAATTCAATGTCCTCTCCACCAGTTGACCCTGTTTATGAATTTTCTTAAGAATAATTTGCTTGATCTGCAGGGCCTCATACCACTCCCAAGGCTCTGAAACCTTTGAGGAAGGCAGGATTTCATCCTTTATTAATCTTTCCTTAGTATAATCCATGATCATCTTTGTTTTCTGCAGGAGAAGATCTTCATCATCATTATTATGTGCCAACAAATTCTACAACCCCTCAAACAGTCTATGTGCATCTCCACAGGTTGAAAAAAAATTCTTAATCATGATGTCTCATCTAAGCCCTACTCCTTGTAACCATTCATGTGTAGCCTGTGTAGAAGTTTTCATCTTCTCAAGCTCACTTACTGTCTCCTTAGGTAAGAAACCTCCTGCCGATGAAGAAGAACCAACTTAGCTGATGGACTACAAGGGTTTCATAAGATTTTGTAGATATTTCTTTAGCTCCTCATTTTCTTTCTCCAATCTTTCCTTGGCCTGCTCCTCTTTATCCAATCTTTCCAAAATTACAGCAGTAGACCCCTTGAACACTTATGCTTCATGTCTTTTAGAGATAGGCCCCAAATTTACTATTTGGATGTTGTAATCTTGAGGAGTTACCTCATCCTCATTCTTGTTTGCTACAGGGGTGGCAATATGAATCACCCTATTATTTGATTCATCCTTGCCAATTCTGGAAATAGTTTTGGCCTTCTTATTTTCTTTACTTTTTCCAATACCAACCAGTAAATCATCCTAGCTTAGAGGAATATCTTCCATAACTACTTGCTTGGTTTTTAATTCCTCATTGAGCCAACTAGGAGTAGAAATACCTGACTTTTGTCACCTAGTTTATCCTTTTCTTGTTGACTAGTGGAGGAGTCAATATTTGCATCATGCACTGCAAAAACTTCTTCACTTTTATCTTGTTTCTCTGCCTCTCTCTCCTTATCTCCCTTTGGGTTCACATTCTTCTCCTTTTTAGGCATCTCTATCACTTCATGAATCAGAGAAGGAGTTCCTCCATGCACCTCCTCTTTCTCTAGGGATTTCTCTCCTTTATCCTGTGTAGGTGTATCTTCATATGAAACCAAAGAAGATTGCAGAATCCCACCAATATCTACATCCATACTGTGGAGATCCCCATCCTTAACTTCTTTTATGTCCTCACCTTGATGGATATCCTCAACACCTGCATCTATTGGCTCTTTTCCTTCACTATGCAATTCCTGAGTAGAAGGGGAGGCAGAGGTATCCTTTTTTTGTTGTGTAACAAAGGGAATCATGGGGGCAACCTCTTCTACTAAGCTCTCCCTAGGAGATGGAGTTCTTTCTTTCCAAGTATAAACCTGTGTTTTCTCTCTAGAACTCTCAACATCCACTAGTTGTGGCCCTGTCTCACTCTTCCCTTTAGAAGGCTCATTTTGCTTCCTTGATGTTTTTGCTACTTTTCTCCTTTTAAGCATAGAAGAATCACTTTCCTTTCCCTCTTCCTCACGTTCCTCTTCCTGAGCAGATTTCTTTTCCTTGGAGGTGATCTTTCTCTTCTTTGCAATGGGCTTTCTTTTCTTTTCTTCCCCACCTTTGATCTTAATTTTGAAAGGGGAACTCACCTTTTCCTTTCCCTTCGGATCCTGCTCCTCAGAAGAAGAAGACCGAGATTCCAAGCTTCCCATCAAGTCATAATTATACTAATTTCCTTAGTAATCCAAATCCCAAATCTTATGGTTGATCCATAACTTAGTGTACTTCAGTACAGGAGCATTGATTTTCTCCACTTCTGTTATTTCCTCCTTCATCCAATCAATTTCATCTTTGGGCCTATCTTTAACTGATTCATAATCATGGCTTTGTATAACATCTCCATCATCATCAAGTTGATCTGGGATGGCCTTGATACTATACATTCTAATCAAATTGGCAGGCAACCTGAATAACTTCCTCTTTAAAACTTTGAATTCATCTTTGTAGTTGGCCCAATAATCCTCAAGATCATCCTTATGTCTAAATTCCCTGTTGGCTCTCTTTTGAGCTCCACCCGTTCTATCAAATCTAGGCCTCTTAGTATGCAAAGACAGGTTGAAAGTTCCCATCTCTTCATCATAAAATTATGGTGTGTCCAAGGAAGGGCAAGCCTCATGACCACCAATCCTTAGTGGAAAATCATTACCAAAACCAGCTTTGTGCAAATCCTTTCTCACTATTGCATCAAAGGCACAAATTTTCCTTGTGACCTCCAAAAGAATGATATGGTTTGTAGGATACCTAGGCAATCTTAATGGAGCCCTCAGACAACCATCAATCCTAATGTAAGAGAATGTGGGAAAATGTATGAACCATGCTCCAAACTTCTGAATCAACTCCCTGCCAGCATTAGAAATTCTAACATGTTTTGTACCCTTAAGCAACCTTGTAATCTACATGGTGAATGCATCATTCACCCTTCTATAGTCAGGACTATCCAAATTTATTTGAGGGTTGACCTCATAAATTACATCTTGGCCAAAGATTCCTCAAGTTCTTAATCTCTTATATGGATGGAACCTTGCCAAGGCATAGACCAGATAAGATGTCATAGTGAAAGTCCTTGTCTGCAACACATTGGACAATTGCTCATGAATTATCTAACTAATTATTCTTTTCCAATGGTAGTCTATACCTTTTTCCATTCTCACAATCAAATAGAACATCCAATTCTCAAACATCCCTGCACTCTTCAGACCCGTCACTCTACTGAGAAGAGTGATTGCATCATAGTAGTCTGATTTGAACTTGGCCCTGAACAACTATTTTGGCAATTTAGAAATATATGCCTTTGGTTTCTCTAGCTAGGTATTGATAACCTCCAAAGCCTTATTTGTATCCTGCTCATAAAATTTCTTGGCTACATCAATGTCAAATTGCACTACATGAGACATGTTTGACATGTCAAATGTTTGGGCAACTGAGACAGGAGAGAATTTTGCAAGCACTCTGCCCTGAGGACCAACTACTCTTTGTGTACCTTGATCATAGTGTCCAGCACATTCTAAGACAAGATCATAACATTTCACTGAGGAGGAAAATCGGCCACATGATCCAACCTTGAATCTATCATTCTCCTCACTAGAATAGAAGGGCTATTTGTTGCCATCCTTGCCTTAAATTCTTCATAGTCCCATTTTCCCACATTGGTGTCAGTCACCCTAGACCAAATAGAACTAAGTTTTCTCTCGGGAACCTTGCTCTTTACATCCAACTTAATCCTTTCATCCTCTGACATAGGAGCCTCCTCAACTTCAGGATCCATTCCTCTGCTCTTACCTTTGCTAACAACAGCCTTACTTGATTCAACTTGCACTCAACAAAGAGGTCACAATCAATATCCATTACCACATAAGTAAAGGTTAGCCCATTATAAATAGCACATTCATCATCCAATTAATCCCAAACAATGATCATAATCCCTTAAAATCTCACAAACATGAATCCTTAAAATAACTTGGGATTTTCACTTCTTCGCGGAAATCATGCCAAGAGGGAAATTCGGTTCGAGGATTTCATGACCAGATGGAAATCAGCGAGGAAAACACAACCATTACCTGAAACAACATTTAATCAACATTATAGCTCAAGAAATGGCAACGTCTAACCTTTAATTAATCAAACCAATCATGAAATTATGCAAGGTCAATTCATCCATTTCTACAGTTTTCTCACTTTCAGAAAGTTTTAGGGATTTCCATTCGGGACGGAAATTAGCGAGGCTATTCTAACTTTTGTATTTATAGGCATTCTCGGGAAATGACAAGGGCAAAGGGAATTTCAAATATTTTCGAGGGTGAAGGAATTCCACAAGGTACCTAAAATCTTTAAAACTTCGAATTCTCCACAGTTCTGCCCAAATTGATCGAATGATCACAAATTTGGGATCTGGCTTAGGTTATTTTATTCGCCTCAAATCACTCATCCATGATTTAGACTCATAACTTATTCAATCACAGGTCAATATAGGGATTCAAAATATGCAACCCTAGGGTTCCGCCATGAACAACTAGTCAATACTTCGGCACACCCAATCAAATCAATCAAACCATAATCAATCCTTCCAAGACCCTCAAATGCATGCCACAATTAGAGACAAATGGAAAATAACAACTCGAAATTGCATTCAGATCACTAATCGATCAAACACACAGAACCCTAGATCAATCGAACCAAATCATCATCACGCACATGACCAAATCAAGTAAGGATCAACACTATGAATTATCAATTCCATGGAGAATTGCGACATTAACACTGAGGGGAGGCATCGAAATGGGAAGGGGACAACCCTAGTTTAATCACAAACCTCCCAATACATAGAAACCCAAGGATAGAATACGCATGACACCATAGAACCACACATTCTCATCAATCAAAAGCAAGGAATCATGTACATACCATGGATGGAGCAAAACTCGGGAGGACAATTACTGGCAGCACACTTCAAATCCCATGTAGATGCAAATAAGACCAAGAAATGTCACCAACCAACAATCCACAGCTCCAATAATCCAGTTCACATGGAGCTCCCTATGACCAAACTCTTTCAAATTCGTTGTGAGACAAATAACACCAATTTGCCAACATAAATCCCTCACAATCCCATAAATGCAAGCTGCAACATTCGTACGACAAGCATAAATGAAGTGAAATGACCGCTTAAGAGCTACTTAGGGAATCCAAGAGAATGACGGAAGTCGGGGATTTTGAAGACTCTTGGAAGTTCAAAGAATTCCTCCAAATATCGAATTTTGCGAAATGCTAAAATCTCTAAAATGTAATTAGAAGCAATAACCTTCGGGCCTCTGAGATGCTGACGGAAATAAGAGATTTTCGCATAGGAAGAGAATACCCGAGCTTCATGAAAAACCCAAAACTCACCCATAACTTAGGATTTTCAATGAACCACCTCAAGAGATCACTTGTATAGGCAAGATAAGCATTCAAGCGTGTTTCAAAGTAGCCAAACCTTCACAACCAAAGGTTCACAAGCACCCAAGACCAAAGACTAGTCCAAGAGGCAGGACCACAGAAAACACCCAAAAGACCAAAAAAAAAAAAAGAGCATCCCCACTTTCAATAGGGTGTGTGTGCAAAAATTGTACAACAGGTTGGTTGGTAATGTCTTCTATGGTGACTTGATCATTTGGATCCATCATTTTCTTAGCTAAATACTTAGTTATTGGCATACAGAAGTGTATATAGATGGTTGGATGTATAACTAAGGTATGTTTAAGGTTGATGACCAATATTTTTATATATTTATGATTTGGGGATGATATGAGGTAATTTAGACCTTGGATGTTCAAATGGGATTGGTTATGTGGATAAAGATGATATGGATTTTTGGATTTGAGAGGTTTTGGATTTTAAAATGATCCTTTGATTTGATGATGTTGTGGATGAATAACGAATGGTATAGATATAAGACCAAAGTTGAATTAAGTGAATCTAGATCCTTGATACATAGGGATGATTTGGGGATTTTATATCCTTTCTTACTAAGGATAGGCAAGTTCCTAAGCAAGATTGAATAGGGATTTTTTCTACTAACATAGGATTTCCAAAGTCCCAAGCAAATTTATCCAATATTAATAAAGGATAACTTAATACACTACTTAAAATAGGTAGGTTCTTAAGCAATATATAAGCTCGAGGCCAAAAAGGAGATTAAGGATCTAGAGTTGACTTTCAAAAAAAAAAAATGGATGTGATTGTGGATTTGATTAGGAGATGATTCTAGTAAAAGATTATGGATGATAGATCAATATTTAGTCTAAGTTCCAAAGAGTAATGATTATTGTGGTTGGATATAGATTTAGGATAATTTTGGATAAGTTGGTTAATGGAGGGTTAGAGGAAATTGTTTGGGGTGAAAAGTTGAGTATGTTCTCTATAATGATGGAATGATGGGCTTGGAAACAAAATGGGATGTATATGGGATCTAATGCAAGATTGATCTAGGTATAAATAAATGGGAAGATGGTTTTGAATGCTTAAGGATTATGGAATTTGACTAGTGTTTGGTGAGTGGGATGGATGTTTGAAGTTGTTTTACTACATATAGTAGGTCTAATCACAAGTGAAATAACTAGGTTTTGGATTACCAAGTGCAATGTTGCAAAATTTTGGAGTTTGAACAATTAGATTTATTGTACTAGTAAAGGTGCCAAAACATAGGGAAAAATCATCAAGTTATAATGCAAGCACTGTTTGACAAAGCGAAGGTGCCAAATAGTATAGACGCAAATGGACAAAGTGCAAGCACTAAGAGTGTAAGTGAAAATAGATAAAGAATAGGTTTTGAGATGCAATAAAAGCATAAATAAATAAGATGAAAACATTTAATGACATAATAAAGGCAAAAAAACCTATATATGAATGGTTTTTCTTATTTTTTTGGCAAGAGATTTTAAAACAAACAAGAAACATGATGGTTGACTAGAATTCTAAGGTAATAAGTTTGAATAACTTATACTAGTTTTGCACATAAAGACACACCAAAAATATGAGCACACTTATTAAATTTATCTAGGTACATTTATTAACTAGTGTGGTCCCATGAGCCAAAGCTAATAATATCTACCTATAGATGGATAGCTAGAGAACACAACCCAAAAGGGTGAAATATCTCTTACCAATGGTGGCTGAAATTATTTACCATAGTTTTATATTACATGGAAGTACATCATGAGTAACTTTGGGTTACAATATGCATCCCTTGTACCACACTAATTAATGGCCAAAAGGTCTTATCTAGGCTATACAAGCTCTCTAGGAGAGTCCTCAAAACGCACAAGGGTAAGTGAGGCCCAAACCTTTAACACCAGGCTATCTACAAGAATGAGTTGGAAGTTAGACTAAATCTCAAACCATCTCTTCACCTTGTTTCCTAGATCACAAAAGGTCCAAAGGTTGCACCATACTCGACATCACTAGATTGTGGTACAAATTTCATTCTCCCCCCTTTCTATACCCCATTATAATATGTGGTTGAGGTTGTCCCTTGGGGTGATAAAATGTTGGATGTTATGGTTGCATTTCTGATATGTGGTTGTCATTGATGTCAACACTATTAGCATTGATGATGCTTAAGGTTTTATATGTCGAGGATATTGAGAAATTTGTAAAAATAATATTGTAGGCAACCAATGAAGCTGAGAAGGTCAAAAGGTTGAAAAGTTTTGTACGTTGAAGATCTGAAGGTGCACTTCAAAGGGTTTGTTGCTAAAACTTTCTAGTATGTTTTCTGAAAGTTTCAGAGGTTCGCATCAAGATTTGTGGAAGATATGAAGATTCGTGTTCCTCCAGTTATTTAGTTTCTGTAGATGGTGTTCTTGGATGAAGAGGATGAAATTATGGTAATTTCATGTGTTGCGCATGTACCTATGATGTTCATGGATGAGTCTAGATCATACTCTATCCTTGTTGTACGTCCACATTGATCGGAGTGTTCATGATCAAAGATTTTTTTGATGTGTGCTCGAGTTTTCATGTTCTTAGCCGACATGATGGTAGTAGCGTGTTGCGGATCCATGAAGATTAATATTTTATTGTTTGGAATGTTCTAAGGTGTTTGTTTGGGCCCTCACTATGTTGTGACCGACTTGTGCTGATGCGCATTGAAATTTATTCATGCTTTGAGGCTGACAGTTGTAATATATTCTTTATTTGACGCCAACTCAATAGTAGATGTAAATCTGTGTAGCAAATATATATAAGTGTTTGTTTTCCTCATTTGGAGGTAATTCTTAGTGTGTGCAAGAGATGTACATGTGTGAATAAAGGTCAAATCATTCAAGAGCATAGCAAAGTGTGAATAATTTTGAGTAGAGTGTGGAAGAGTGTGTAGAAGTTTATGTGTGCCTAACCAGAACTGTAATTAGGATTTTGTAGAAGCTATTTTCTCACTTCAACTTCATAAGATGGATTTAATCTGATTATTGTATGTAAGGAAGTGAGCCTTCCTCTGAGTAGTGTGCTATAGGTAGTGTGCATGAATGCAAGTGCATTCCCTTTTATTCTTCATTATACTTCTAACAGGGTATAATCTTGTGGACTAACATCCACCGTGGTTTTTCCCTTAACAGGGTTTCCAAGTATAAAATCTTGGTGTTCATGTGTCTTTGATGTGTTATTGATTTATGCTTGCACTATTAATTATCAGATTTGAGATTTAAGGTTGCTTAATGTTGAATAAGTGATTTTGGTAACAACTGATTCACCCCCCCTCTCAGTTGTCTATCCTTTTTTTTCCAACATAAAATAAATAAGAAGACCTACTAAAGGGAAATGTTAGTGCTAGGTTTTTGTTCTCCTTAAGCTCACACAAGGTGCAAGGGTAGAGCATACACACAACAATAGTATGCCTTGGGATATAATCTTAAAACACAAAAATGAATTGTGATATTTTTTATCCCCAAGGTTACACTAAGCACAAGGAGAGAGCATATGTCTAAAAAATCTAACAAACACAAAAAAGAAAAGTTCATTCACCTTCTAAACTCACTTTAGTGCCTAAATCAGTGGGAATAAAAAATCTTGAACTAAAGAATATGCAAGCAAATTTTTAGTAATTTCCTTTATTTTTATCTTTGATCAATAAAAACAAGTTACACCATTTAGTTCCAAGATTAGACAAATAAGTTAGTATAAAAATCAAAATCCAAACTAAAAACCTTAAAATAGTAGAAGTGTAGATGCACATAGCACATGCATCAAAATATTCAAGTGCCAATTTACAGAGAGCAAACATAGAAATGATTTTTAGCAAAAGTTAGAAAAGGAATTTTTACCTAACATAGGTGCAACGACAAAAATGCAGGTGCAATAATAGAAGCACAAGCACAACGATAGAAAAATAGGCACATCGATAAAAGTATAGGTGTAATAATAGAAGTGTAGGTGTAATGATAGAAGCACATGCATGGTGATAGAAGCATCGGTATGGTTCTGGATATAGATACTAATACTTTCAAGGAACAAGATTAAATTTCTTGCAATATTGTAGTGTCAAAAAATGCACACCTTTATATTTTTACACTATGTTTGCATCCCCTTAATTAATTGAACTTAAGTCTCTAATTAACCCAATAATGCATTTAAAAGCCTAATTAATTTTATTTTTTGAAAGGGGAACCTACATTAAACAATTGCAAACATCAAATTACACATCTTGGAAAATGTGTGTCCTAGGTTTGGGGTTTAGGGCGAATGGGTCCTCCTTAAGTTTAGGATCCTATTTTTTAATATGTTTTTGGTGGTATTTTAATGTTTAAAATTCAAATTGCAATTGTTAGCCTTTGATGTTTAATTGTCGAGAAATTATAAAATTACCTATAAATACAAGGTCTTTTTATCAATTCAAGTCTAAGTTGCATAATTCAAATTTCACAAGAGAAAATATTATTGTCAAGAGAGCTGGAGAGAAGATTTATTAATCAATTATTGCAACATTCAAGATCTCATCATGATGTCAAGATTTATGTGTGTTCATGCATGTTTTTGAGCTAATATTATGATGTAGGTTTTAAGTTTTCAAGCATCAAGATTCATCATCAATCAAGCCATTTCATGCAAGATCCAATCCTTAGAGAGATGTGTTAGACTTGAGTCCTCTAAGGGCAACCATTAAAGGGTTTGGTCAGTTGTAACAAGCTAGTGTTCATTCATCATTACTTATTTTTATCATTATTTCATTTCAAGGTTTAATTACCAAACTAGGGTTTGACCAAGGCAAACACTTATACACCAAAAACAAATAATTTTTCCTCTTTGTGTGTTTGCAGATTTACAAATGAAGAAGGATTGAAATTGGATCAAAAGTGCAATTTTGCAAAGTTGTCAAAGTTATCATCAAAGTTGTCAAGACACAAAAACTCACCTACAAAATTTGTTTTCAGCCTTTTGATAATCAAACGTAGACAAATCAGAGCCTTAGATCCAACATCAGAGGATTGCAAAAAGAATTTTCAAAAAAGGATACAAGGACACATTCGCCTGAATAGGATGCTTTACAACATTTTTGAAGCTGGATACAAACTGTCTTAACCTTCTCAGATCTTTCGATTAATTATTGTTTCTGATAGTCTTATCATAGCACTTCATATTCCAAGTGGTAGATCTTAGATATTATATTGTTAATAGACTTTTATTCTTCTCCCAAAACTTATTTTCAGTCATATTTTACAGATTTTTGTCATAAGGAAGAAGAGAACACATAGTGTCCCAAAACTTGGAGTTGACTCACCTTAAGGGTTGTAGGTCAATTCTAATCTCTTGTGGAACTATACTTCTTCCTAATTAAATAGGAAAAGGTCGATTTGTGATTAGGTGGACACCTCCTTTTGTGCTTCTTGGCATAGGTCCCTCATTTTTAGGTCTTCCTATCCCATATCACCCTCATCCATTTTTCCACCATTTCATTTTTTTGAACCTAACTTTGTACATTTTACGTTCTAATTTGGGGACATTCAAATCCCTAGATATAGGTTTTTATTAGTGCATTTTGCATTAGTGTGATTTGTATTGCATTTAGGGTTTAACCTTGCATGTTTATGCCATCTAAATTCATAAAAAAATAAAAAATTACATCAATCTTGCATACATCTTGCATTTTAGTTACATCAAGAGTGTCCTTCAATCATTTAGATTCAAATTTCAATTCAGATTACATTCCAAAATTTGTCACTTTGTTCACTATTTATCACGATTTGCATTTGCATTAAGATACCTAAATCTGGAAAAAACTATCACAGTAACAACCTTCTGCAAGCTGAAATAGAGAACACAAACATTAAATCAGACTTGCATTTTTTATTTTTTATAACCCTAATCAAGGACTCATTCACCTTTGGGAAAATAAGTCCTTGTGCAAGTGTCTTGACGAATTTCTAGGTGCATCTTGGTCTCTATTTTTTGTTACTATTTTTGTTGTCAAATCTGTAAATTGCATTTATGAAACAATATGTTTTTCATATCAAAGATAGTTGTCTTTTTGCTTAAATCTTGAGACAAATTAGAAAAAAAATTGCATGTTTCATTTGTGGATAGTTTTAGATCTATATACATTTGCTTTATTTTTAGCATCATTGCAATTTTTAGATAGATTAATTTACATTTTACAATCATTGGAAACCATAAACTACCCTAAAAACATCAAAATAAAAAACAAAAACTAAATGATAAACCTTGGAGAAAGCATATCCTTCAAGCCCTTTAGTTGTGATGTATTTGACATGTTATATGAAGCCCTTGAGGACTTCGGCTCACCGAGACCATCCATTAAAGCTTTGGTGCAAGAGGGGGCAATCATAGATAATCATGACAATCCTAGTTGTTGTTCTCCCAATTCCTCTCCTACTTGTGACAAAGGTGTCTTGGTGTTAGAAGACCCAATTATTGAGTGTCATGAGAATCTTGTGTGTCCCTCTTCCAATGCTACATTTCTCTCAACAAACATTAAGATAGATGGCATTGATGTTAAGTTCACATTAGATCCCCCCACTAGAAGAACATATAGGTAACTCAGTTGAGGTTATGTACACAAAAATTGAATCTCCTTTAATTAGTGAGCCTCCTAAGTCACCTCCCATTATTAGACATACATTATCTCCAAGTGCTATCTTAAACTTTGTAAGGAAACATTATAGTAATAATGTATCACAACAACCAAGTTATCACACAACTGCTCACACATACAACATTCCTCAGCGTAGTGGTAAAGAGTATGATCTTGTCGAGAAACTTCATTGTACTTTGATAAACATCTTCCTTTGGGATTTGATTCAAACATCACCTACATACAATAGGATGCTCAAAGAAGTTTTGTAGAAGAATGATATCCGATCTTCTATTAAATTGAATGATGTAGCAACCTCATTTGATTGTATGTAAGTGACAAAATCAGATATCATATTCCCTCAACATGAATTACCCTTGCTTGAGATACAGAATAAACATGAAGCCTTAATGATAAAGGTGATCATTCATGAAACTGCAGTTAGGCGTACTCTCATAGATAATGGAGCGAGTCTTAATGTTTGTAGCATTGATCTCCTAGATAAAATTGGTGTGGACAAGAAGCTATTTCAACCCCATGATGTTAATATTCATGGCTTTGACAATGTTAATAGGCAACCATTAGGAATGATCACATTACCCATTGAGGTTGGACCTATAGTTTTTCCCACCCTTGTCCATATCATGTCAAGACCTCTTTCATACAACCTTCTCCTTGTCGAAAAAATGTGTCTCGACCTTGCAATTACATAAGGTATTGTTGATACATAAGATATTGTTTATTCAACAATGATGGGGGGGGGCATGTGGGATCCCCCCATGAGGGGTCCAAGGGGATCATCCCCTTGGCTGGGGTCTAACAAGGGGCTCGAGGGAAATGCCCCCAAAAGGAATTTTTTATTTTTATTTTATTATTGTAAATCTGGGCCATTCATCATTATGTTTCATATTTGACAACCGATATTTTATTACCTTGACTTGCCCTAGAAGACACCATATTTTATGAGGGCATTGTATTATGACTATGGATTGTGATGTATTCTGAGAGTCTGATAGCGGTTGTGTTGCCTCTGGATCTCTGAGTGGTGATACTCTTGTGAGAAGCTTGCTTTGCAAGTATATTGTAATCTTTGTGATTTCTCAATAAAATATTGGGTAGCTTTTGGATCGTGGGGTTTTTCTCCCAAAAGGGTTTTCCCCATGTAAATTATTGTGTTGTGGTATGCATGATATTTATGTTTAAGTTTTTGTAATTGTTAAAGATCTGTAAATTTTTTGTATTTTTCTCCTCTCAAGATTAGTGTAGGAAGTTGTTCAGCTACCTCAGCTTCCTTACACTCTTAGGGAGATCATGGATTCATGCCACGAAAGGAGTCTCGTCTACACTTCACCATAAGATGAAGTTTGAATATAACAACAAGATATACACAGTTGAAGCATATAAACAAAGTTATAATTCACAAGTTCAACATGATCATGACACTTCCAACTCTCTTAATACTTTGATTCCAACTTCCAAAGTAGAACCTATACAAGTTGATGGTAATCCTAATTGTCCTTCACCTACAATAAAACTCTTAGATGATGATTGGGGGCTATTAGATTTTACACCTTGTTTCAAAGAAGATTCCAAAATCTCACCCTTAAAGTCCAAAGAGTCATATATACAAACAATTCATATTCAAACACATATTTTGGGGATGATTGGGGTTCATTAGATTTTACACCCTCCTTCATGGGAGAGTACAAAATATCACAATCTACATCTAAAAATTATTATGTTTTGTTTGCTCAACTTGGTTCTACATCAACAACATCACCCTATGATGGTGATGGGGTTTCTTCAACTCCCATCTCTCATGAGAGGAAGATACATAAATTTAAGAAAATTAAAAAGGATTTGTGTGCTCATGAAGAATCCAATCCTTCTCGGAAGCATAAAATCTCTTCATCTAAGTTGGAATCATGTTATGGTCTTGGATACAAAATCCTTTCTAAAAATGAATATAATGAAGACATGGAACAAAATGATAGAAATCAAGTGAAGTCTATACCGTACTTTTCCAAGAAAGGTATAGGTTTCCAACCTTTATCTTCACCTTCATATAATGCCTTGTCATTTACTGTGTGTATGAAATCTTACACTGAGAAAGAAATGTCCCCTACTATTGATCAAGAGACTATCTTGTCGATGCTTCTCAAAGCCCACTTGATTAGTCTTCCTCCAAGAACATGAAAGAAATTTTATAAAAAAATATCATTTTGTGCTTATCATCAAGTTCATGGTCATTCTACCAATGAATGTAAGGCCTTGAGTAATAAAATTCAATATCTTAGCAATATCTCTCAACCCATGATTGAACCAAAAAGTAACCAAGACAATTCCATTTCCTATAAGAGACCAAGATATAACCATACAATTCCTATCATTCCCCCCAAGGTCAAATAAATTTATAAAGCCAAAGAGAAAGTGGTTGAACAACCCTCCATGGTTCCTTCCATTCCTCCCTTGTGGGAAGAAAGAAACCGATGGTGGATAAACCCACTCCTACACCTTCACAACTTAAAAATTATGCAAGAAGAAACATAAATGCTAAAGAGTGTAGGTGTAGACATCGTGCTATTACTCATCAGTCAAAAGAAAAGAACAAAATAGAAAACCAAGATCAAACACCAACTCAAGCAAAGCATGATGATTCTCCACCTTTTCCACAACAACAACATGAAACTTCAATGGACATCATCATTAGACCTCCTATTATGATTAACTTGGTTGATGATAAGATTGGAGAGATTGATGAGGAAGTGCATAATGAGCTAAAAAAAAAAATTCCTCTTCCATGAGCTTAGATGATAACAACCATGATGATCCTCCTAACAAGAGTGACTCACCATGTGTTGAACCTAGTGATGTTCCTAGTATGACACTTGTCATTATCCCTTTGGCTAGTTGTTTGCCTTTCACATATGATGAACAAGATTGGGATGTAGATGACCTGATATAGGTTGACTCGCATGTGCCATACTAGTATTTTCTTTATTTACTTTTCATGTTCTTTGTGATCGCATGTGCGTAATGTGATCCCCCATATAGTTTTGCTTAGCGTGTCTTTATATGTTTGTGAGCCTTGATACAAAGGAAGCAAATCTTTTTTGACATTCTTCTATATGTCATACACATTTATCCTTTCTTGTCTTATGTTTTTCTTTTGGGGATGCCACAAGGCATCGAGACATTTAGGTCTCTTCCATGTTGACCCAAAATATTTTCTTTGTTTTCTCTCTCCATGTGTCATTCTTCTTTTGTGCTCGTTTTTCCATGAGTCATTTGGGGAATGATGACAATTTCGAGCTCAATTATAGCACTATAGTAAAGACATAACGTTGACCCCAAATTCGTGGATCCCTTATGTGTTATCTTAGGATTGCATATGGGGGGAAACCTCCGTTCACGACATAGATCTATCTTGAAAGCATATTTTTTACATAAGGCTTTTTGAATAAAGCTCTCATGTATTAGCATTTATTGTGTTCTACTTTAAAGTAATTGCTCACAGAATGGTGTTTAGCAATTTCTTTAAAGTGGGGCATACACGTCCTTGCTCATTGTTTGCTTCAAAGTGTGGCCTTCTTAATTCATGTGATGTGTCTTCTTGGTGGTGACATTGGGTTTGATGTCCTTCAAGAGCATGACCTTTCTTGGAATATGATATTCCTCTTAGTGGTAATACTATGGCTTCCATTCCCTAAGGTACAAATATTTTATCCTTGACTAGTCCTCTCTTGGTGACATTAAGCACGATGTTCCCTAAAGTGAGACCTTTCATGAACTAAGAAAAACCCCTTTGATATCCTATCTAATTGTATTTAAAAAAAATCATGGCCACTAAGCATAACAAAACTTGCTTGCCAGTGGATCATTTTTCCTTTTCATGAGTGTCTAGCATAACACAACTTTCTAGCCTTGTGAAACCTTTTTTGTGGTGCCTTATCAAAGTTATTAGGGAATATATTTTTTGGTATGGTTGAGGTATGAGAGCTTGTAGACTTGGCATGACTTTCCCACCAACCACCTTTCTGGGGTTCACCTAGTGGACACCAGGTTTCACTAGCCCTCATGAGTATATTTTGTTTGCATAGTGGACAACAGGTTTTCACTTGTGAACATTTTTTTCTGAACAACAGTGCAACTATAGCTAGTCCATATTTTATTTTCTTTCTTTTTCACATTAATTTTGACATTACATGATTGTGCATCTTATATTGTTGTTGTAGGCATGTGTCTCTTTGCATCTTTGTTGGTTTTCCATGGGATCTTGATCCTAGGGGCTTGTGCAACCTCCTTGATATTTTTCATCCTATCCCATCAATATTTGTGCACTTGGACCTCTCTTGACTTATTTGTCTACTTTAGTGTGAGTCTGAGTGCAACTTCATCCTCTCACTAAAGTGGGGGCTAAATGTAGTGTCAAAAAATGTACACCTTTACATTTTCACACTATGTTTGCATCCCCTTAATTAATTAGACTTAATTAAGTCTTTAATTGACCCAATTATGCATTTAAAAGCCTAATTAATTTTATTTTCCAAAAGGGGAACCTACATTAAACATTTGCAAACATCAAATTGCACATCTTGGAAAATGTGTGCCCTAGGTTTGGGTCCTCCTTAAGTTTAGGATCCCATTTTTTAATATGTTTTTGGCAATATTTTAATGTTTAAAATTGAAATTGCAATGGTTGGCCTTTGATGTTTAATTGTCGGGAAATTAGAAAATTACCTATAAATACAAGGTCTTTTTATCAATTCAATTCTAAGTTGCATAATTCAAATTTCACAAAAGCAAATATTATTGTCAAGAGCATTGGAGAGCAGATTTATTAGTCAATTATTACAACATTCAAGATCTCATCATGATGTCAAGATTTATGTGTGTTCATGCAAGTTTTTGAGCGAACATTATGATGTAGGTTTTAAGTTTTCAAGCATCAATTCAAGATTCAAGATCCATCATCAATAAAGCCATTTCATGCAAGATCCAATCCTTAGAGAGAAGTGTTAGACTTCAATCCTCTAAGGGCAGCCATTGAAGAGTTTGGTGAGTTGCAAAAAGTTAGTGTTCATTCATCATTCCTTCTTTTTATCATTATTTCATTTCAAGGTTTAATTACCAAACTAGGGTTTGACAAAGGAAAACCCTTATACACCAAAAACAAACATTGTTTCCTCTTTGTGTGTTTATAAATTTACAGGTGAAGAAGAATTTGGATCAAAAGTGCAATTTTGTAAAGTTGTCATCAAAGCTGTCAAGACACGAAAACTCACCTACAAAATTTGTTTTTAGCCTTTCGACAATTAAACCTGGAGGAATTAGAGCCTTAGATCCAACATCAGAGGACTGCAAAAGGAATTTTTAGAAAAGGATACAAGGATACATTTGCTTGAACATGACACTTTACAACATTTTTTAAGTCGGGTACAAACTGCCTAAACCTTCTCAGATCTTTCGATTGATTATTATTTTTTATAGTCTTATCATAGCACTTCATATTCCAAGTGGTAGATCTCAAATATTAGATTGTAAATGCACTTTTATTCTTCTCCAAAAACTACTTTTTAGTCATATTTTCTAGTTTTATGTTATAAGGAAGAAGAGACCACATAGTGTCCCAAAACTTAAAGTTGACTCACCCTAAGGGTTATAGGTCAATTATAATCTCTCGTGGCACTATCCTTCTTCCTAATTAAATAGGAAAAGGTGGATTTATAATTATGTGGACACCTCCTTTTGTGATTTTTGGCATAGGTCCAAAACTTTTAGGTCTTCCTATCCTATATCACCCTCATCCCTCTTTTTCATTCATTTCAAATATAAAGGGTTAAAACTAAAAAAAAAATCTTAGTAATGAATAAAACCCCTAAAAATAAGATGTAGCAAGCTAAAATCGCTAAAATAAAATAAAAATAAAAGCAAGTGTCAAATCAAGATCATAGATTCTACATTGTGACATAAGTGCTTCTTTACAATGGGAGCATCGATTTACAATGCATGTATGAAACCATGGTCAAAGGTGTCATTCTAGAAAATTTGCCTAAAACTTGCAAAAAACTAAAGCAAAAACTATTAGTAATAGGGAAATGGGTCCCACCATGCATGGCAAATGAAGAGAGAAAAAATTACTGAAGTGAAAAAAATACAAAGGTAAATGCAATAACCCTATATTTTACCTCAAATCACCTTCTTTCTCCTTGATTGAGCTTGAAGTAGTGTGCACCCTAGATCTAATTGATGTGATTTGGACTATAGTATACTAGGATGTGGATTGTTGAATGAAAAAACCATCATCACCTTGGTACGAATATATTATGATAGAAAAATGACATGTACTTAGTGGCAAAATACTTGATAAATATGAAGGGTGAAGGCTTCAATTTATAGATTCATGGTGAAAGAGATGGAGGGCCAAGATTTTTCCAAATATCAAGTGATTAGATTAAGATGTTTTCTCAAGAAAGAGTAAATATACAAGTGCCACATGGGGATTAATTGGAGGTGAAGGCTAAATGATAGAGATTGGACAAGAAAATGAGAGATTGTGATAGGATTCTCAAGAGAGGCAAGATTTAATTTTTCTCCTAGATTTTTGAGGGAGGTGGAAATTTAAAAATGGATTTTATTGAGAAGAGGGAGGTGGCCTCATGAAAAATTCAAACTAAAAGGTGACATTTATCCTTAGTGGATTTATGGGAAGTGAGGTGGAGAATTATTGGATAAATGTGCAAGCTTGCACATGTGAAGGGGAATGACACATGGAAGATGATGGCAAGTTTGAGAGTTGGAAGAATATTAAATTAGGAAAAATACTAACGGGGCTTTAAGAAGTGATTAATTAATTAATGAGATTAGAAGAATTTAGGAATGGGGGCTAGGGTTAAATAAATTAAATTAATTAACCTTTAGAAGAAGGGATAACATATGATTAAATAAATACAAATTTAATTAATTAGAGGAATAGTAGATAATTATTAATAAAAAAATAATTTATTAGAGGAATAATAGCTAATTAATTAAATAATAAATTATTTAAATAATTGAATAAATTTAGGGAATAATGGTTTATGGTTAATTAATTAAAATTTTAAAATTTAATTAATTATGCGACAAGGTTAGATTTGGGGTGTTTATAGGCAAAAACCCATCTCCAAAGAGATGAACATAATATGATCTCCAATAGTATGAGAAGGAGAATACCCCATGTGAGGAAAAATTTCCCCTATAAGAGAGAAGAGGAGATATCATGCAAGCCCCCCTCAAAGTGCAATCTCTTATAATGATGGTAGATGCTCGATAATGAATGTTCAAGATGATTCAAAACTATCAAATAACATTCCTCCCCTTAGGAAGAAACAAATCCAATGATGTACGTAGGATGTATTCTCGTTCTTGAAAGGAATATGAGGGAAGAAATATCAATATATGTGATGCATTTGGACTTTTCTCGAGTGTTGTCATGTTAGTGTCAAAAGGTGCCACTATCAAGTAAAGTGTTCTAGGTCACATTGATGAAGGTGACAATCCAAAACCTTGTGGAAATATATGTAGAACATATTCCAAATATGAAGATGAAGACTCCTCCAAATGCTACTAAAATATCTCCAAACCAATTCAAAATTATGATAAATGGTCAAGTGGAAATAATAAGAGGGGTTGGAGGTGCCCTCACAACATCTAAAGATGAGGATGCAAACTCCACAAAGAGATAATGTCAAAGAGGATAATAATATCCTTAATTGGGCCTCCAATTCTACACAGATAAACTCACAAAACAAAACTACATTGTCTATCAAATACTCATCTCAAGTAGTTGTATATGGAATATGATAAATTTCTTATTTTACTAAATCATTTTAAGCTATGGATGTAGTAACACTAGTTGTATACGTAGAAATATGGCCATACATAAACTAATTAAAACAAGTTAATCAATTTAACTCACACAACCATTCATCACTCAGATAAGACAAAAGGAAACAAACATAATGAAAAAATACAAATATATTCTCACCCAAGTCTCCTTTATGCATCAAGATATGGTGGATATGTCCAAGGATTTAGATTAGATAGAGTAAAATTTTAAGTATTCACAATGATATGATAACAATATGTCCAAGAGTTATCTATGTAACAGATTGAGTTGCATCTAATTTATATATATTTGGATAAGGGAATGGAGGACCAATATGGATTGGTGACATCAAGGGCTCTCATAGCTTGAGAGTATTGGAGGCATGAGTAGAGAGCAAGCATCATGCTAGAAATGGAGGTCAAAGGGGTCTCTAAGATTCAATGAGAATCAAGGGTGAGAGTGCCCTAGATAAAGTGAATGGTGGGGATCCAAAAATTAACATTTTGGAGAGGTGTGAAGATCCACCCTAGGCCTCAATTACTTCAAGTGTACAATTCATATTACACATGTACCCACTTGGGGACTAGAGCACTTAAAGCCTTGATTAACAATTGTTAGGCATGTTCAAATGATTAGGGTCCTTAATTAATTGGTCTTGGTTAATAAATAGTGCATTGAATAGGAAAATTAAATAAATATTGATATTTATTTAATTTTTGTATGGGGTGAGATGGTCTTAGGCAAATAAATATTTATATTTATTTATCTAAGGTAGACTATAGAAGAAGGGAATTTAATGGATTGAATGTTAGGAATAAAACCAAATGAATAGTGATGAATAGTGATTTGATTAATAGTAAAATATTATTTAATTAATTTTGAAAGGAAAAATGGATAATTAATCAAATATAAATGATTAATTATAGATGAAATAATGAATGATGAGCTAAAATGATGACGTGTCAATTTTAGGTGTCTACATTTTGTCCCTCTTTAAAATGGAATTAAAACACTGTTATTTCAAAGACAAATAAAACATAGCTCTTTCAAATGAAAAATAGTGGTAGGATGCCCTAGTTAGAAAAAATAAGAGATATGATGGAAATTCGATACCCCCTTGAGAGTTCATGTAGGCAAAAAAAAAATAGTTAAGCTCTTAAAAGAAGAAAATGATGAAAAAAATAGATAATAGAGGAAAATGGAGATGAATGAAAGAAAAATAAAGGAAATGGAGTAGAAGTGAGAGAAAATTAATTAACATCCCTATCTTAACATCATCTTGCATTTCAAATCAAAAATCAAATTCATACCTATTCTAACATCATATTGCCTTCAAATCCAACATCAAATTCATCCTATCCAAATCTTAGGTCTAAAACCATCATCATTTACATCTATATATTAACATCATCATACCCCACAAAAAAATCCTTTAATCTTAGGTATAGCACCATCATTTACATTGCTATCCTAACATAATCATACACCACAAAACATTCCTTCCACGTCAAACCTTGATCATTCAAACATAGATTTCAAACAACCTCACCCATTTTATCCAACACACAAATCAAATAAAACTCATATTATCATCTATTTTAAATATGTCAATTTTTTCCTTTAAAAATAAAGACTCCATATCCTACCTTATCCTCAATTCCTTTGTGCTTAAGAACTCTTCCTATCTTAACTAGCAAGTTAAATGACAAATTCAAATCATCCTATCAGCTTGGAATAAATTAACTTAGGAACTTGGCCTATCCTAAGTTAGTTAGTCTAATAATCCTAGTTTTTGATCTTGCTTGATAACTTTCTTATCTCAATTAGGAAAGATCAAATCACCTAGCCTACGTCTTGATTTAGAAGTTATCTTTGATCTAGAAAATCTCATCATATACCTTCAAGATTAATGATTGTTTCATCATAACCCACATTTAACTAGTCTTCTCCAAACTAATCATCACAACCATACATATCATCAACTTTAGTCAAACATACTCCATCTTTCCATTTTCACCTTTATCCATAAAAACCAAAATCAAAAATAAAAATCCAAAATCCGAAAAATTGTAAAATCTAAAAAATCCAAAAAGAATCCCAAAAATTTAAAAAAATAGAAATTCAAAAATCCCCAAAAAAATATAAAATCATAAAATTCATCAAAAACTTAACTAAAAATTAGACTTTCTTTTCATGTCACCCATTACTAGGTTACAAGAAAAACTAAATATGGAACAACAAAAAGATAATCCTTTGGTACCTAGTGATAGTCATTATATGCAAGGTGGGAACTCAAGACCCCAAATGCATCATGAGACCATAAATGAGCAAGAACACCTTGTAAGCTAGTGTGAGTATTCTCCTAGGTTCATGAAATTTGTCAACAATGATGGCATAAAATAATACCTAGATCATCTCATCAACCTTGATAGAGATCACTTCTTGGGACAATTAATTGAAGGATCTAAATTACCACATAGATTTGATAGGTCCAAGATTAATAACCTTATCCAACATGAACCTACATTAGTTAGTCAATATTAACATATAACCCACAACACATCCAAAAACTACACTACACCTGATAGGGTATTTTCCACCTTTCCTCTTGCTCCATCATCTCACCCTCGTACTATAGATACACCTAAAATCTAGTGACATTCATACCAAAAAAATTGTGATAATTTTCTAACTCACCTATTACACGCCATTTCTAATCATATTGAAACTGCACCTAACCCCATTCACTTTAAAATTTATTCCAATTTAACCACCCAAAATGTTTATTCTCCATATAACACACCTTAAACAACCTTTCCATCCATGTCACCATTAATTCATTCTTTATCCCTCTATCTAGATGAAAACCAACACTTTCCCAACTAGTCACAATCCCATCACTCCACTTATCAATAATTACCAAAATCTCCAATACCATGCTAATAATATGCTTCACCTATCAACATACTCCAATCCTCTTATGAACAACCATTATCCCACTAAAAATATAACCCAAATATCAAGGCTCTTCCATCCACTTATCAACAACTACCATCTCATGCACATAAGACACCCTACCTAACAACACACTTTAATCTACTTATCAATATCCACCATCTCACCAACAAAATATAATCTACCAACACCTTTCACTCTACCTATCAACAACCATTGTCCCAAAAGTAATATATTCCACCAATAAATGCACTTAAAACCACTTATCAAAAACCACCATCATATCAACACCAATATGCTTCATAAATAAACACATATTAATCCATCCATCCACAATTATCATATAGCAAGCTATCTCAATCTCCAAATATAACTCCTTCAAATTCATTTTCCCATGAGTGCCAAGAAATGAATGACACTCTCAAGGGGATACATATGGGGACTACACATAAAAAGTGAATAAATAAAATAATGAATTATGTCCACACCCATTCAATTGATTAGCATCAAGATACTATTCCTTAAGAATTTGATATACCAAAGTTTGATAAATACAAGGGAAAGGGAGACCCTCAAGATCATGTCAAAGAATTTTTCATGACAATGCTAATAATTTTCCTATAACAATGTATACCTTATGAGACTCAATCCCTGCAATTTAGGAGGACAAGCACTTGAGTGATTTTTACACCTACTGCAAGGATCCATTCAATTTTTTGTTGAGTTGGTTGAGAAATGTGTGACCCATTTCTCATACAATGTTGAACGTGAGTTAACCATGCATGATCTCTATAATACCAAACAATGAAATTTGAAAAGTTTTGCTTCCTTCCTTCAATAATGGATGAGTTGCACTAGTCACTTTCCTTGGACAACACCATAAAATAAACTACCCATATTTTTGTCACAAATCTTAATCCTAAAATGGCCTTTCATTTGAAAGTTCACCGTGTCTTCACTTTTGATGAAATTATTGATAAGGGGCTCACCATTCAAAAATCCCTTGTTTCCAAAGGTCTAGTAAAAATCTATAATAGAGGAAAAGATAACAATATGTGAACCAATAACAAACCACACTTTCAAGGGCTAAGAATAAAAATATTATTAGTGATGGTTAATTGACTCCAAACCCATATAGGCCACAAAAAAAATAGATGAATCAACAAATCATATGTTCAAAATTTCCAACAAACCCATGTTTCTATACCACAAGAACAATAAAAAAAACCTAATCATCCAAAATGTAAGTACACTTCCTTGGGAGAATATATTGAGTTCATATTTCAAAAGTTAGTTCAAGTCAACTTAATAAAATTCCCACACTCAATTTTTTGATGACAATACAATCAAATTAGAATGATATAAAGAAAATAAATATTATGAGTAACATGGCATCAATATACCATGTCAAAATACATGAAATTCAAAATATTATATCCAATATCTGATTGATCACTATGATATTGAATTGGAAGGCCATGCATCCTACTCTCTTGATGAACAACTAAGCATCTATCAAGATCCTTTTCCTAAGCATGATCAAAACCAATCCTCTATGTCAAACAAATGATCATCCAAAAATAATTGTGCAAATAATGCCAACACCAATAATTAATCTATCTCATATAATTCAATAGTTTGTCATTTTGAGGAATTTTATCCACAAGTTAACACCATCACAATTAAAAATCTCAACTATCATCACCACTACACATAGTTGGGTTACTATCTAAGGGGATTCTTCATCCTCCCAAAATATCACCCAATATGACTTCCTAGATAATCTTAGGAAGAATCCCACACATATATCTATCTTGGATCTTCTTCAATCATCACTTGTTCATAAGGACATATTAGACCACTTGAAATAAATCACAAGCACCTAGTGATACTAATCCAAACCAATTTCAAGCTATGGTGGGTCATTTTATCTTCCTTATAACAACTTAGGTTTAGTCTCGAGAATATGCATTCTATTGATTCATCACATAGCTAAGCACTCCACATCGAAGCTATAGTTAATAGATAAAAGGTTAAACTAGTCCTCATAAATGGAAGATTTGGTCTAAACCTTAGTACATATAAATTTCTTAAGAAATTGGGATATTATGAAGATGATGTACAACTCCATATATGCTCAATTAATTGATGCAAATAATGTATGCATACAACTTAACGGACCAACGAATCCCTTATTAAGCAATTCATTATCTTAGAGGTGCTTCGTTTAATTTATCAATCAGGGAATTGTAATCTTTAGATGATGTTGGCACTATACATGCAACTGAGAATCCTAAATCATACTAATAAATTGTGTATATAAAAGTAACCAAAAATAATTATAATTAAAAGCAACTTGACTGAAATAACTCTATCCAAAAACAAATTCAGATAAATAATAATTGTTGCAGGTAACTATAATAATTGCTACGAGTAACTATTCTTGTGAAGATAGCAACTTAATGACTCGACTATGCTGCAACTTACTATAAAATCAATCAATCATTATTCAATCAACTCAAACTAACTATAAACCAAGAAATACAATTTAACAACTCATCCTACTATAATTAATAAGCTAAACTACAAGGAGTATTGCAGTACCTCAAGTGGCCCTTGCTCAAGTTGTTGTAACCCCACAATATCCTCCTTCAAATCTTAACTCAGAGATTCATGAAAAAGATAGTATCCTTCTTTATTACAATTTGAACATACAAAACTAAGAACAAAGTATTTGATCAACTAGAAGAGTTCTTATATTCAAATCTACTTAATATAGAATATCTAGCTAGCTCAACCTCTCTGAAGATCAGTCATATATACAATATATTTGAGAGTTTGATTACTCATGGAATAAAAAAAAACTATAACCAGTTGTCGACTCTCCCAAAAATATAGGAAGAGGACTAGGTCTTATTTTAAACAATAACAAAAATCTATTGGAGATAAGAGTGTTATAATCATATCAAGACTACATCTTTAAAGAAACCAGTTATAATTGAAGACATGCCTAACAAGGAAAAACTTATTGAAGGCCATAACCATTGTTATTATAAGTATCTTCTTTCCTCCACGACCTAATGATAGCATAAAGTAAAATGATAAAGAGATCCATAAATACATTATGTTTAAATATCTAACCATTATCGAAATCAGTTACAAAAAAATGCATGCGTTGTAGGTGATCATCCTCTTCTATTGTGGCAGAAAAATATCCTTTTGTTGCAAGTTAACAATCCTTTTGCTGCAAGTTGAAAAATCCTTCATTGTAGAGGTTAGTTTATCTCAAGGTAATCTTTTCATCATTAATCACCATAATTAATATAAAAATCTATTAACTCCATAGACATCCAAATATTCACATAATAATTTATCAATATAACATATCATCCTCAATGCTTTAAATAAGTGGAAAGGTCTAGGAATATCTTTGAAATTGGAATAAATATTATGAAAAATATGAAACTAAAACAAGGAAAACATGAAAATTCTAGGGCTCATCAGATGACATGGAACCTCATAAAAATATCATTATTAAAGATTATGATGATGTTGAAAGAGAATTGAAGGTACCACTTAGCTTTTAATTTATGTGGGTCTTGTTTTACAACAAACGTTATTTCATGTTCTTGAATCTGAACTCCCAATAATCTTCTCCTTAGTTGCCCATGGATTCACATAATGCAAGTTGTTCCCTCCACATACCACTAATATATTAAATTCCCACATAATGGTGTAGAAGTCATAGTTCTCGCCAATCCTAACCCCTTTTAATATTATAAAATGTGGGAAGGCCCTTGTAATAAATCCCATCATTATCCCAGTGCAAATATTTCAACTCCTACATCATTACCGCCCTCATCCTATATTGATCCTAGCACTTTGGCATGAGCACCTTCCACCAATTTTGCTTCCCAGATCAAGGCCAAGATTGTAGACAAAGGGTGTGGAGAGTATGAGCTACACAACACATTCTATGTGAGTTAACTCCCTCTTTCTTCACACTCTTATGGAAAACCACAAAATCATGTCAAGAAAGATCCTAAGTTCATCCAATGTGGTTCAACTAATTCATTCAAATGATTTCTTTGATGGTGAGATCGATGATGATGATATAAGCTCTTGGTTATACAAAGATTATGAAGATACACCATGTTTTGTTGATCAAATTATCAAGAAATATTTTGAATATATAAGAACATGGGATAAAAGGTAAATGATTGAGATACCATGAATAAGGAATCGTTAAGCCACTTACCATAAATGTTAAATATAACATATTCATCTTAGGATACATGTCATTAATTAAGGAATCTTATGATACCAATAAAAACTTAAACATTGTAGGATTCTTTCCCATTGTTAAGCATGTCAAAGGATAGGAATTCAAAGACTTGTTTGTTAAATTTTCTACCCTTTTCCATAAAATGAAAAATTGCACCATCAATTCCATTATTGAACCTCACACTTTCAATACCTCGCCATCACTCCATCATCCATTAACCTCCCCTTCATCCATCCATAACTCATTTCTTGGGACCAACAAGAGCCTTTGTCTTTAGATGTGTTAAAACATGATGAAGCTTTAACTAAGTTCATGAGACTTTGCGATGATATCCCCATTGAGCACAAAAAGGTTTTCACATTGATATTTGATGAAAAAACTTATTTTAGGGGACAAGATGAGTTACTTAGTCTAAAAAATACCAAAAACAAAAGAAAAATAAATTATAATGATCCCCTAGTTTAAAGGTCTCTCTGAGGTGTTATCACATACAAAATAGAAATAAATAACAAATGATGTGTTTAATAATGAAAAAATATCTAAGGAATCAATGAATGAGAACTTCACCTTCCCTTGGCATATTCATAGTGGTATGAATTATCATTAGTATTGGTAGAAGAATCATAAGAGGTCAAATTAGGTACTGACATTGATTTAAAAATCACATATCTTGCAACAAGTATATCAAAAGAAGATCACAAATTAAACCACCACAACTATCCTCAAGAAATATACAAATAATTTTCTTGGTCCTATGCAAACATGCCAAGTTTATATTCTTCACTTGTTGTACACCATTTAGTAGTGCATCTGAACGCCAACCCAATGAAACAAAAGATTTATAATATTCACCCTCAATTGCACTACTAGTCAAAGAATAACTTTAAAAATTATTGGAGGTTAGATTTATCATACCAATTGATTGTCCAAAATGGATCTCCAAGACTGTCCCTATTAAAAAGAATCCAAAAGGAATTAGAGTTTTTAGACTTTCAAGATCTCAACAAAATGTGTTTAAAAGATAAATTTTCACTTTCAAATATAGACATGATATGTTATCCCTTATGGAATTATTTAAAGGATATAATTAGATTTGGATTTCCCTTAAAAATCAACACAAAAAAACCTTAAACATCCTTTGAGGAACCTTCTATTATTAGATCATGTCGTTTGGGTTTTAAAATGTAGGGGCTATTTATCAAAGAGAAATGCTAGTCATTTTTCATGATATGGTACATCACATCATTAAAGATTATGTAGACAATCTATTATCTACGTAAAAGCATGAGAATATCACCCATAGGATCCTAAGAGTATATTTTAACATTTGGGAGAATATAATCTTAACCTCAATCCTAAGAAGTGTGTCTTCGGTGTCACATTTGGAAAATCCCTACACTTCATTATTTATCAAAGAGGCATAGAAGTTGACCTTGCCAAAGTTACTAATATCTTAGATATGCCACCTTTGCAAACTCTAAAAAAATTGTGCATTGTTTAGAGAAAACATCAGGTTATCAGAAGGTTCATTACATAGTTTGTAGATAATTGTTAGTGATTTTCTCATCTTCTAAAGAAAATAATTCCTTTCAATGGGATGAATCTTGTCAATAGGCATTCATTAAAATAAAAGAATATCTTGCATGACCACCAATGCTCATACCACCAACCCTAAGAAAACCATTACTACTTCACATATCTAAAACATCAATCACCTTGGGGGCTCTCTTAGCACAACATGATTATGAGGGTTGTGAAAGGGTTGCCTATTATATCAACATGACATTAGTGGGCTATGAGCTTAATTATACACCCACAGAACATGCATGTTTAGCTATCATTTTTTAATTATAAAAAAATATGACATCATATGCCAAGACATTAGATCTAGCTCATTTCTCAAATTAACCCATTCAAATATCTTCTTTAAAAAATATCTCTCATGTACCGATAAAAAAAATAAAAAATCTCTCATGTAAGTCATATGGAAAAATGGGTCATGTTGCTTAGTGAATTTGAAATAGAATTCATTGATAAAAAAATCAAAAGATAAGATATGGTAGAGAAACTTGTGGATGCACCTCTTAAAAATAATCATCTCATTGTGGGATTTCCTCGTGAGTCTATCTTCGCTATAGATGATGCACATTCCTAGAAAATATATTTTGATTGTTCATATAGCCACAAAGGATTAGGCACATGAATATTTTTCATCATTCCTCAAGGTGATTTCATTCCCAAAGCTTTTATATTTGATTTCTCATGCACAAATAACATCATAGAATATGAGGCCCTCATCAATGGTATCAAAATAACAATCTAGTATAATTCCCAACATCTATTATTTTATGGGGATTCACAACTAATGATAAGACAAGTCAATAATGAATATTAGACAAAAGATGAGAAGCTAATCCCTTAAAAAAACACAATCATAGTTTCAAGGAATAATTCACTTTCATCTAATTTGAGAAGTCACTTAAACTTAACAACAAAGAAGTAGATGCCATGGCCACCATCAGGCCTCTCTTATATATGCCACAAAATAATCCTCATTATGAACTCCTGGTTGACAACTTGCTGGTCCTTGTGTATGATGTCCTTGATTCAAATTTTGTTGGTCCAACCAATCATTGGTGTCATGATATCTATACTTATCTCCATGATGACATCCTTTCACCAAGGCTACCCAACACAATGTAAAATATTTATCCAATGATCCTCCCATTTCACCATCTTTGGCGCCTTAAATTAGAAGAAGCTTCTCTCATAATTAAAGAGCTTTATGATGGTATTTTTGGTCCACACATTAATTACATGTGGTCCTAGCCAAAGATCTCTTGAGTAAATTCTATTATTGGCTCACTATGGAATAATATGCTTATTAGTAAGTAAAAAATTGCTTAGCCTACCAACAAAATGAAGATATAATTCACACACAATCACAAGCGTTGCAACCCATTACTACTCCTTGGACCTTTTCACAATGTGGCATCAATATTGTTGGTAAGATTCAACCATCTTCCTCCAATGACCATAAGTTTATCAAATACCACTATTGATTACTTCACCAAATGGGTTGAAGTTATTCCATTTATATACACTACTGACCAATGACTCTTCATGTTTATCTTTCACTATATCATTGTTACTATGAAATATCTTCCCCCATTGTTAGTGACAATAGAAAGTGTTTTGTTGGAAAAGGAGATCCTAGGTCTAATGGATAGATCACTAAAAACAACCTTTTCCAAGAACATGTGGTTGAATCTAGACCAACAAGGATATGAGATTGACTTACAACCTAAAAGGTGAATCAATCAACCTTGGATCTAGATTCATTTTTGTGCATGTTTATGTGTTGGATGGATTAGAAAACTGATGTAATGATGTAACTATACAAAATATGAAAATGTAGTGTTCTGTTATGAATTATGACAAACTAGAAACAAATAGATAAAATCAAAATCCAAAAATGCAGAAGGTAGATACATATGCACTTGGGATTTGAATTTGAGTAGGATCTAGGTGGTCTAGGGTGTAAGGACACCCTAGATTGAGGACCTGGATCTGGAAACTACTTTCACAAGCATGAGGTCCCTAGTTTTTAGCTTCTTCCTTTAGGGTTTGGTTTTTGGTTTTTGGATCTTTGTCTGTTAGTGAGAAAATTCAGATTTTGTGAGTTGTCAATTTGTAAGGTCTTGATGCATGAATGAGAAAATTATCTTCAATCTTCCTCCAATTCACTTCAGATCTGTAACCTACACACATAAAAGGAGGGGAAGGGTTGTGCCATATAGGGGCTTGCCTCAATCAAACCCTGTGTTGGCATTTCTACCTCCACAATGACAAAATTGATGATAAAAAAGAGCTTATACTTTTGAGGGATATAGGATAAATGATAACAAGTAATGAATTGACACTTTGCTACAACTCACCACTCATATATGATCTTCTTGTTGAAATAAAGTCACACTCATCACCTTCAAGGAGCAATTCTCTCTTGACTTGATTTGATTTGAAGACCTACAAATGTTAGTACTCCAAAACAAAATGCATGCAAAACATGAACAAAACTCACATAAAACTTGACATGATGCTTGAATGACAAAATTTTGCAATAAATCTATTTTTTTTTCTCTTGACTACTTTTAGGACACTTGATTTGCTCAATTGAAGTCTTCTCTTGCTCATTTTTTCTTGTTAGGATTAAAATGATGAGAATACTTTGTATTTATATGCAATAATTCTAATTTCCTAAAAATTAAATCTTGATAGCAGACAATTGAAATTTGAATTTCAAATAATAATTATCGGCACCGACATATTTAAATTTGGAGTCAACTTAGGCAGTCTAGGGTGCCCTGCGTCCTAGACTAGATTACCACTTTTCAAGGGTCCAAAGTGTCAGGGGTAAAATATTAAATGCCTACTTTGATTTCCTATTTTTTATTTTTTGATAAATATTTTAAAATAGGCAATTACACATATAATTAGGAAATTAGGAGCACAATTAGGTCCAACACACATAGGCAGAGCAAAACCTAGTGTGAAATTGTCAAGGGTGACAATTTATTATGACGCTACAACAAGTCATTTAAAAATTATGAAGTCTTCACTCTTTGTGAGCACTTCCACATCCAACACTTTTGGTCCACCCCATATTATCCATAAGTTAATGGTCAAGCATATACATCTAATAAAAACCTCTTAAAAATCCTCAAAAAGATAGTCAGTGATGTTGGTTGTGACTAGCACCTACAACTTATTCTTGTCCTTTGGGCCTGTTGCATCACCATCCACACACCAATAGGTGCAAATCCTTATTCACCCATCTTTGGCTCTGAAGCCATCTTACCTATCAAGATTGAAATTCCATCATTGTGCATTTCCTTACATAGTCTCATTGATGACGAGGAGTATCAAGTTCTGTGCTTGTATGAGTTATAAATTCTTGATGAGTGGCATATTAATGCCCTTAACCATATATAGTCATACCATAATCACATTTTCTACAAATACAATAAGAAAATAAGAGCCTATGAGTTTGAGGTTGTTGATCTTGTGCTCAAGGAAAGCTAGAAAAATATATGCAAGATAAAGATACGATGGGTAAATTTGAGCCTGCTTGGTTAGGCCCCTATGTCATCATCAGTAAGTATGGTTTAGGAGTGTATTGGTTAGCTACCTCTGAGGTTGAATCACTCGAAAATCCCATCAACATCTTGCATCTCAAGCATTTTCATGTTCGATCTAAGGAATATCAAATAATTGAAAATAATGGAAAAATAAAAAAATAAAAATAGTAAGACAAAATCATCTTATAGTGAAAATAAGTTTTGGTGGCTCCTTGGAAAAGTAGCATGGGGAAAACCTCCTCACATAAACCATGAGTAATAAACTGAACTCCTCCATCTTTGAGGTCCTCATCTATCACCTATACATTTTTTTTTTGATAATATATATACACAAAATGTAAGCACTATATACAAATTATTGTAAAATAGATTTGATCTCTATCATAATGAATTTAATCTACTACATATTTAAGTGTGTTTTGGTTTACTTTTTAGCTTTTAACTAGTTAAATGACCTCAATTACTTGTTAGTATGCGGTAAGAAAATTTGTATTTATAATATAATATTAAAAACTAACTACAATAAACTTGATTTTGACTCATGCCTTCTTTTAAAAAAAATATTAAGAGCCTTTAGAAGAAATTGTATTCGTAATTTCAAGAGAATCTAATTTTAGGTATTTCATGCAATAGATTTAATTTTGAGTAACCCACCATACAATACCTTATTGAAGCTTTTTATAATAATCTTGGGAGCTTTGTAATATTAGGTGCCCCTAATTTTCCTCGCCACTATTCACCATTTTTAATTTCTTGAAATGAATAATATGTATTTATATTGTACATTTAAAAATAATGTAGTATGAGAATATCATCAAATTCTTATAATTATTGTAAATAAATAAAAAATAGTCAAAGATATGAAACACCTTTGCATTTAAGATTTTTTTCCAATCAGTTAAATCTCCAATAATTTTATATTGACATTCTCTTTGCATCTTGAGAAACATTTTTTTGTTTTGATCTACCATAAAGTTTTATACATGACTACACAAAAAAAAGCTCTTTATATACAATTTTTGATTTTAGTGAGTGACATTGAGCACTTGGACTCATTTCTTAAGTATATTTTAATTAGAAGTTCCACTTCAAGATAGACTTTCTAAATTGCTATAATTAAGATATACTTTATTTAAGAAAGAAAAACTCTTTCTCCACTCCACCCCTCCTCTCTATTTATAATATTTCTTTTTAAAATGATTGAAGGACTATGAAATGAAATATGACAATTAATAGCCTAGAATTATGAGTTGAGACAATAAATTCAAATTAAACAAGCACATTTCTTTAAATTACTGAAGATGGATTAAGATTATTTAGGTCAAGGTGTAGCTTGATAACTTAATATTACAAACTAACACCTAACGATTTGATTAGATCTTGCCTTCTAATGCTCAAACATACATCAAATTAAACTTTGTTTCAATACGGGAAAAAATCATGATGTAAAAGTGATTTCTTTTAATTTTGCATTGTCAATTTAACCTTTATGTGTAAAATTAGCTTGTGCTACACAAAATAGGATTACAAAGTCTTACAATTTTGAAATCGATTTACCTTATATTTGGATATTTGAAATTGTAGTAAGGAACTATTACTATTTACAAATGCCTTTGAGGGGCTTGCTAGGTGAGCCAGCCAAAACCTAAGTCAAATTGATTCAATGACTCATGAACAATATCAAAGACAACAAGCAACCATGCAATATGCAGATGCTAATGTACTTTGATGCTCATATGTGCTTCTTGAATGATGATCAAGTACTAAATGAGAGCTCCCAATTCCTAATGATACATAAATTGATTTAGGCTTGACAGTTTTTACACACCACCCTAGAGTATAATTTATAATGATTCAATGTCTCATGAACAATATCAAAGACAACAAGCAAACCATGCAATATGCATATGCTAATGCACTCTGATGCTCATATGTGCTTCTTGAATGATGATGCAAGTACTAAATGAGAGATCTCAATTCCTAATGATACATAAATTGCTTTAGGCTTGACATTTTTTACACACCACCCTAGAGTATAATTTATAAAAAAAATATATTCAAACTAATAGACAATGATTACTAGTTGGAAGAAGATGGTATAAGACCAATTTGAGCTTTGAATTTTAAAAAGGTAAGGATTGAATTTTGTTGAATTAGATAAGTAATTAAATAAACTAAAGATTGAGAACAATTACTAAAGATGTGTGGAAGAAGAATTAAGATAAATTAAACGAACACATCTTTTATTACGCCGAGAGGTGTTATACAGTGAAAGCAACGAGTATGTGAGTCTATGTCAATACAAAATCAACAAATTTAATTTGACGTTTTGGTGAAGGCTAACTTTATGTTTAAATAAGAATGGGATAAAGACTTATTCATCTTGATTACTTTATTTTTATTTGAAGAACTTTTTCTATTTACTTAAGAGTTGTTTTTTAATTAGAATAAAAGTTTTTTTTTTTTTATAATATTATTTAAGAATTAATATTTTTAGTTTAAATAAAGAAGTATTTTTAGAAGTAGGTTTTATGTATTTCATCAATAAAATAATAAATTATACATAAATATATAATATTTATTGTACTTTTATAAAAAATAAAACAAAATAAAACAAAATAAAACATAGAATACTAAAAATAATATATATTTTTAAGTTGTTATGTAATATGAAGTATTTTTCCTACTCATTAATAAAATATTTTTAAATCTTAAGTAAAATAAAAATAATAATATCTCTTAAAGTATATTAAAATTATAGAGAAACAAATAGAATAATATTTAAAAAGATAAATTGATATTAAAAATAATATAAATGATGAAATATTTTGAAACTCTATTAATTGATAATCAGAATTATTTGTTAATCTACGAACCCCCCAGCCCACCCCAATGTTATGTTCATAAAAATTCTATATAGACTTTGGGGCTCTTTATTACTAATATTAATAAAATAGATTTAATACATTTTATACTAAAAAAATATCATTTCATTATTATTAAAACTAAAGGTCACTTTGTATTTTATATTTTTGAAAAGAGTGTATAAGATCAAAAAAATTAAAATTTTTTTTTATAAATTTTTTTTTAAAAATATTTTATATTTAAAATTTATGAAGAAAAATGTTAAATCAAGAAAAAAATTGAAATTAATATTTTTTTAACATTTAATATGTATATTTTTTTGACAAAAGTGGCAAGCCACTGTAATATATTAATATATAAAACAAAGTATAGAAAGTCCTGGTTCAAAGGGCATACCGGTAGGAAAGAACCAAGAAGAAAACCTTTGGTTATAGCCCAAATCGTTACAAAATATATGACCCAAGTGTTTCCAACATATTACAAAATTGTCCCATGAAATTTTACAAATTGAATCCTTCACAGTTCGTTATGACTCACTGTACAACCATCATTCAATCATACGAATATCCATCCTTCTCTCTGTACCTCTGCAATGTCTATCAAACAACATGGTTGGTTCGATCGTTGTACAAATGGTTCAGTTTAGTTCCCTCTATAGACCAATCGTCGATCTCACCAGTCATAGAACGGTCACCACCAACGCCTTTCGGTTCAACGTGCTGAAGTCTCAACCAGGTCTATCAACAAGACAATGTCCATCGACAAGAGTTCATAGTAACATTTAATATTTATTTTTATAGAATTATCTTTATTTTGAAAAGAGTGTAAGATCAAAAATTTTTAAAAAAAATTTAAGAAGAAAAATGCTAAATAAAATAAAAATTAATTTTGGTCATAAACATGGTAATGTAACAGTTTTGTAACCGTTTTTAAGTTTATTTCATTCTTTATAAAGCGCTTCAGCAGGAGATTATTTGGGAAATAGCTTGTGTGGAGTGTTGTGAATGACACAAATAAATCTCTTATGAAACTACTTAGTAACTTATTTAGAACAGTGAATCTTACAGATAATTTTTTATACTTCTTTTGCATAGAGAATAGGGGATAGTCGATCTTAGTCTAATCGCCATATTTAGTAAGGGGGACTCCTTTTAAGAGAGACAATTCAAGCTAGAGGTATTGTAAGCAACATGAGTTAGGAGGAGCTTCAATTTTGTATAACATTTATGAGTAGGTAAGCGAATTTTGTTCCCTGTTATGTTGTGAGAAATGCGTGTGTAAATCTTACTGTTGTTTTCATGTTTCTAAGTTTGTTTTTTTATGTGACTATTTTGTTGGATAGGGAGAGGTGTTGTACGCAAGATGAGTTAGGAGAAGCTTCAATTCTTTGACTTTTGCTCATTACATCACATCAAACGAGCGTACTTTTTCACTTTTTCGTAGCTTAAATTTCTGGTGCAATTTCATATTCGGAAGGAACGATTTGTTTGATTCTCAGGTTAGCAGTTTCTTAGTAATCCTTTCACCTTACGAGCTTAAATGCATGAATGTATATCTTGTTAACAATGGATTCAAACATTTCAAATAAACTCAGTGGATATATCTAAATTAGTTGATGTGATTTTTACCGTTATATTGTTCTTTGTTGTTTTTAATACTAAATTTGATGATTGATGCAAATTGATGAATTGATAATAATACATGAGTTGTTAGATTGTTCCACTATTTTTTTAATATTGTTGAAAAGTTATTACCAGTGCATAAATGTTTAACTAAATAAAACTATTGCTTTAAACAAATTAAAAGTATTTGAGTTTTAATTAAATGGAAATGGTTGATGTTGATGTTATGTTTTGTTATATACAAGCTGGTATGATTTTAAGTTAATCTTTATGAAATCTAAAATCAAATACTTACAAAAATATGTTAATCAAAACATTAAAGTATAAGTTTGGGGGAAATCCAATATATTTGAATGTGTACCCTTATATATGAGAATTGAAATAAACAATGATAGAAACTGTAATGAAATCATATATATTACTTTTGAAAGTAATGTTAATGAAGATGTAAGCATTTTTCCTTGAGTCAATAGATGCCTTGATAATAATAACTCTCGGTGTTTTTTATATATATTATTAATTAATATATTAATGCTAGTATAAAATATGTCACTTATATACTAATGATTACATACACAACAACCTGATCAAAATGAATTTAAAAACTAATAGAAAAATATGAAATATATTATTTTGATTATTATAATATTATTACAATCCTTTAATTTTTTAATAATATATTAAAAAATCTTCCCTTTCTTCTAATACAATATTATCAGTAATTGTCTTGGATTCGATTGTGTGTCAAAAGCTTATACACAATTGAATCCAAGAATTGTGGAAATCTAATAGCACTGAATAATACAATATTCTTATTTTTTTTTTTTTGGCAATAAAAATACATAAATACGCATTTGTTATAGTGGTTAAAAAGTGTTGCGCTGGCTCACATTTAATGTCCCTTCAGAACAATGCTTTCACAACTTCGTAATAAAAGAATCTGGTAGCAAGTCACGAACTCAAATCGCAGCAATGGATAGACGGCATACGCCTGCCGCTACTGCGTCTCCAGATGTCAATCTTGTACAGTTGCTGGTGTTCATCGGCACCTTGCTCTCCGCGGTATTTATTATACTGTCTTTTCCAACTTTACCTGCAAACTATGTCAAATTGGACGCCTAAATGTCTGAGACTTTGCTTTTAGATTTTTCAAGCTTTCATGCTTGAACTTAAGTTTTCCACCGTGATCGTATGTTTGGTAACTCTTGTTTCATGGATCTCTGAGGATTAGATTTTTCCTAAAAGCAAAATTTACCTACGCTTTAATGCCTTTCTTGGCCGAAGTAACTACTTTAAGTTTTAAATTTGGTTAGGTTTTCTCAAATCACACAGTTCTTGAAAATGTTAATAGTCAGTTTGAGAAAGTATTAGTGTTGTCCTGTACCCAAAAAAATGGCTGGAAGACCACATTATTTACGAATTGTTGAAATATTAATGATCAGTTTGAGAAAGTAGTTTTGTCCTCTATTGCAAAATGCAGCTGACAAACCACAGGGTTTACGAATTGATGAATATTGGGGACAAGAACGATTGCTTTTTTCACAAAAATCCTAAATACCGCTTCTGTTCTAGTTATTTTAGCTTTCAGGAAATGTAAAGGAGACTGTGACGCTTTGCATAGGAAATAATATTTATTTTTTCTATAAAATACTATTAGGGTTACCCTTTGTGGTTAAACATTGGCTTCAAACTTTTCCCTGATGATTGGTCCTGCAGAGACCCGAAACATCGCACGATACAAAAGCAACACAGTTGATTCCAAACTATTCTCATACAATTGAACATTCGGAACAATCACTCAAAACCGAAATATGTAAAAATGCCTTTATAAAAAAATTCAACAATTGTGATCAATTAGAGATAGAAAGTTATCTATCTACTGCAGAAATCATTCGAGATAATTACATTTCTCAAGTACAATATAGCTAAAAAACTTTACTGAGCATGCAGATTTTATTTTGCAATCCATGGTATATACAGCACAAAATTTGAATTATGAAAACATGCAAATCAAAATTGAACCTAGGTCTCCACCACTAGAACCCAATTCATTGGGCATATATATTTATGAATATACAGTTGGGATAAGTGTGTCAAATACCTTGCAATTCTAATGATTGGTTTATTTATTATTTGTGAATCCTTATGAAAAATGACATCTCACTTATGACTTGATTATTATGTCGTGTATGATATGTCATGTGTATGAGACTTGATCATTATGTCATGTGTATGGCTTATTATGATGTGTATAAATTTGTAAGATAATATATCATCATGAAGGATGCGTAAGAGCATCTATGATGAAGATAGTGGTGTAAGAGATATTGTCAATTATGAAATGTAAAAGAATAATTGTAGGGGAGTTACATTATTGACTAGGAATCTTGACCAGATATTAACAATTATGAAATGTAAAAGAATGATTGTAGGGGAGTTACATTATTGACTAGGAATCTTGACCGGTCATTTGGTCATGTGATGCATGCTATGACATACTAGAGCATCTTTTGAGGGAAATTGTGGATTCAAAATGGAGTTCTCAGTTTTGTGAGTGGATAATGATGGAGTTATTGAGGATTATGACAATGTAACATCATTTATTGTGTTTAGCATGTTGACTCATAATGGAAGTGAGGCTTGGAATTTGGGCCCTAAATTCGGGTGCCATTATTGGGTCATGGTGTTGGCCCATAGTTTGTGATAACATTATTGGGTCATGGTTTTGGCCCATAGTTTGTGATTTATCACTTGTGGTTTCATGTATTGGATATCCTATACATTAGATGTTATAGATGGAGGTTTTAGAATGAGTTTTGCAAGTACCATTATGCTAACATAATTACTCCAGATTTGGAGTTGGTCTTGTAATGGAATGTGCTTGGATATTGTATTGTAATATTTATTTCTAAATAATACATTAATCATGTTTTGGAGCATGGGGCTTTTCTTCCGAATGGGTTTTCTCCACACACATCATTGTGTTATGGCTAATATGCTTCTTTGTGTTATTTCTTTTTCAAAATTGTTTTTATCACATTTTATGTACATTCTCCTCTCTTAGGTTAATGTAGGAAGCATTTTCAAATCTTAGCTTCCTTTCATTTGGTATCAAAGCCTTTTCAAATTAATTCCTAGGTGGTAGGAAAAAGGTTTTTGGACTAATCTTGGTTTGAGTGGGAGTATGCATATAGATATCGTTTTAAGAAAGGTGGAAAGAATGTTGAGATTGGAAATGGAGAGAGTCATCGACACTAACTTTGAGTTGTGGAAGTTCAAGATAGAGGATTTACTCATAGAAAGGTGAGAAAGCCACCACTCAAGCCCTTCGGCAAAAGATGCTGAATTTTTACTAGACCAAGTCCCTAGTTAATAAGATTATTTTGCAAAAGTAGACTTTGAAAATGAGTGTTGGTGATTATGTGGTTGATTATCTATACATGTTCAATATTATGGTGACCCAATAGCACTTTGTAGGAGTGAATTTGGAAGGGGAGGATCCATGTGTGACCTTTTTGTTTTCTTTGCTAGATTTTAGGGACAATCTAGTGATGATCATGGGAAGTGTGTGATGATGTTGTGGCTACTTTAATCTTAGAGAAAATGAGGTGGAAAGTTGGGCTCATAATTCATTCATAAAAGTTATCATTGGATTTTGCATTTAGATCTTGGCTGCTCCAACAACACTACAAGAGTTCACAAATACAATAAGGAAATGAGAATTAAAGGGAAAGCTTTGAATACAATCACGTCACCTTTAAGTAGATATGAAAACTTGTAAATACCACAAGCAAGATGTCCTAAATAATGGAAGAGAGACGATAAGACGAATGTTGGAATGCAATATGCTCAAACAACCCTCAAAGCGATGGTAAAAGTGTTGGTCACAATCACATCAAGAGCTTTAACCCATTGAGTGCTTGTAAAATAGTGTAGTGAGCTTGAGAGATTGAAATATTGAGTGTTATATTCAAAATTAGAGCCAAAATGGCATATAAAGAGGTATAAAATTTGAAGCAAAAGGACTGGAACTGGGTCTAATGTGGTCCATATCAAGCAGCTCTTTGATGGCTTTCTCTATTTCTTCATTATGCCTTTTTGGATGGCGATAAGGAGTCATGATGACGGGCTTGGCCCCTTCCTCTAACTAATAAATTGGATGGTCCAGTGGTAGATCTTTGCCTAGAAAACATAGATGACTTGGCTGTGGATATAGCAAATAATAATATTTTATCTATAAGACAAGATGTTCAGCAGAAGATGAATAAGATTGAAAATAATACTAAAATCAAGTCTATATAGAAATTACCAATGTATCTCACCATAGTAGAACAGTAGATACTAGTTTTAGCAGAAAGCAAAATAGCCAAACTAGAATGGAAGTAGCCATAGACCATATAAATGATCAGCAAAAAGATAACAATGACAAATTGCAAAAGGAGCTTTTTGTCAGTAAGGCTATATTAGACAATGTCTCTAGAAAACTTGATAAAGTGGGATCTTATGTAAAAAATGCCAGAGTTTCTCAAACTGAAAGATATAGCTTTTGTTGGACTAATCGCCAACGTCTCCCTTCGGATTTGTGACATGGACTAACTGCCTCCCGTGGATCTGTTTATCTCTGACGTTTGTATCGAGTGTTAACAAGTTGATCTTTTGGTGCAATGGCAAATGTGTTCCAACAAATGGTATTAGAGCTGTGGTCGCGGGTTCGAATCCCCTCAGGTGACGTTGAGGGGGGGATTGTTGGACTAATCGCCATCGTCTCCCTTCAGATTCGTGACATGGACTAGGCGTTTGTATCAGGTGTTAATAGGTCGATCTTTTGGCGCAACAGAAACTGTGTTCCAACAGCTTTGGAGAAGAAAAAGGGAAAGCCAAAGCCGCTCCAAGAGATAAGGTCATTGTGCAAAGAAGGAAAGGATTAATTGATCCTGAACTAGAAGAAGGATCTAGTAAATCTAGAGAACGTTTTAAGGCTGTTTTAGAGAAGAAAGACTAGTTAGAAGAAATTAGTGTAACTGATCAGATGCTAGAACCTATTTTTGCAGAAAATGAGCCTGGAGAAATATTTGATTCCATAACAGACATAGAAACAGAAGATTCAGTATTAGAATATATGTCCATGTTTGGAAATGAATCAGAAAAAATAAGTATAGATTTGAACATAAAGGATGAACTGATTGAGGAATATGCCAAAATAGACATAGAAGGGTTTGATGAAATAAAGAATCATTGAGTGAAAACACAAACCTTGAATAAATGAGGCCAAATGCAACTAGTGGATACATTATAAATATTGATAAATTGATTGATCCTTAGGATACTATTTGCACTTGGTACGATTCTCTCAGAAACTTATTTGAAAATAAACCTTCATGGTCGAATTCCCAAAAGGTTCACTATGCTGCAAGATTATTCTGATTCTCTGGTAAGATAATTGGTGGGAAGGACTAGTTGATCGTGGTCCTGCAATGAGAATTGATGAGGATGAGAACATGGGTAGAGAAGATATTGCTGATTCAAGTTTTGCTCAGTTAAAGTGTTTTTTCAGAACAATTTTCCGTAAATAAAATAAATGCTATTTAAGAAGCAACTTCAATTTTGTATAGTTTGATTTTGAAGAATTTAGCTCTGTCCCATCAGTATAATGTAGCGTTTGAAAGATATTTGTTTGTCTCAAGACTCCAAAATGACAGTTCTGCTGAACGGTATTACATAAATTCACTTCCTTGCAAATTAGGAAGATGGGCAGAATAGTATATCTTTGAAAAGAAAAAGGTGGATACATTATAAATATTGATAAATTGATTGATCCTTAGGATACTATTTGCACTTGGTACGATTCTCTCAGAAACTTATTTGAAAATAAACCTTCATGGTCGAATTCCTAAAAGGTTCACTATGCTGCAAGATTATTCTGATTCTCTGGTAAGATAATTGGTGGGAAGGACTAGTTGATCGTGGTCCTGCAATGAGAATTGATGAGGATGAGAACATGGGTAGATAAGATATTGCTGATTCAAGTTTTGCTCAGTTAAAGTGTTTTTTTAGAACAATTTTCCGTAAATAAAATAAATGCTATTTAAGAAGCAACTTCAATTTTGTATAGTTTGATTTTGAAGAATTTAGCTCTGTCCCATCAGTATAATGTAGCGTTTGAAAGATATTTGTTTGTCTCAAGACTCCAAAATGACAGTTCTGCTGAACGGTATTACATAAATTCACTTCCTTGCAAATTAGGAAGATGGGCAGAATAGTATATCTTTGAAAAGAAAAAGGTGATAAGTAGAAAGCTGCACTTTTGCATAATTAAAAGCTTTCATAGCAAATAAGCTACAGACTCAATGTCTTAAGAAAGCTATTGATGACAACTTTTCAGATTACAATTCTAGTTGTAATCTTAGAGAATTTTGCAAGCAATCACCAAATGATGAATTCGCTAAATTTGCAGAGGTGAAACAGTTTAGGAAAAGCTGTTCGTTCAATAAACCAGCCAAAAGTAAAGTCTTTGCAAAAGATACAAGATTTTTGAGGAACAAGAGGAAATATAGGATCTGTTCTATACAGAAACATAAGTTCAAAAGAAAAGGCAATATGCCTTCTCCTTATCTCCTAAATAAAAAATCTAGTCCAAGAAAAGTTCCCAAGCATGTAAAATGCTATATTTGCCAAGGCCTGCATTATGCTACAGACTGTCTTGGTAAAAATAAACATTTCCTGTAGGAGTATGTAGTTTTTTGTGATAGTAATGCTATACAATTTAGGGATATTTTATCTTCCTCACAAGCATATAAAGACTTGAGTACTGAATATTATGAGCTCGTAGAAGTACTTGAGTCGTTTAGTATGGTTAAAGAAAAACACAAAAAGAAATGCTCATCTTCTGATGAATCTTCAATAGAAGAAGATGAAGATTTTATTGAAACTCTTCTCAAAGAAAATTTGGAAAAAGTTCAAAGAAATTAGAAATGGAACAAAACAAAGATATACAAGGACACAGCAACCCGGGAATAAAGAAGGGCACAAGGCAGGAGACATCTTCAAAGACTAGAGGAGTTGCAGAAAGAAAAGGAGCAGATTTGGAAAGAACTCCGAGAATGCACAAGAAAGAATGCAAGTTACAAAATAGCACCTAGGTAGGTAAGAAATAAACCTTCTTCTAGCAAATCTTCCAATAAAAAGAAAATGGAAAAACAAAAAAGATATAATAAAAATTCTAGTAGTGATGAAGCCTGTGATGAGATGATTACATTATTCAATAAGCTAGATTTGATAATGGAGGATACAACTAGAATAAATGAAAGTGTTTTGGAGCAGCAAAAGCAAATAAAACAGTTAAATCAGTCAGTGGGAGAAATTAGAGACATTTTGTTTAAGGCAAACAAGCAATCATCAGATAAATCTTCTTATGAGAATGAGCAAGAAAAAGAAAAAGGTTCAGCTATTTACCTTGTAAATAATAGTGTTTATATAAGAATAAGTCTTATTTTTCTTCATTATAAGTCATTAAATTTTGATACATTCATTGATTCTGGATCAACAAGATCATTTGCTAAAATTAAAGCTATCCTAGAAAAATATTGGAAACCAAAACTAGAGCTCCCCAAGGGAGACTCTATTGCTGGTGAGAGGTTGAATATGCTCAAGATGTCCACATCAATATTAATGGTAAAATCTTCATTACAAATTTTGTGGAATTCAATGATATCAATAGTGATTTTTTTCTTGGATACTTGTTTCTTAGGAAATATGAACCTTTCATCTTAAAGAAGACATACATGTCTTTGAGAAATAATGACGTTCAAGTAAAAATCCCCATTCTTAAACTAGCCACATATAGATTAGAAGATAAGGACATCAAGAAAGACAAAGATAATGAATGGACAAAAGAGATCCAAGAGCATCATCTACAAGCAAGCAAAGATTTATTTTATGAAATCAAAGAAAGGTTTGGAAGAAATTGCTATAGTAAGAATCCTCTACAATTTTGGACAACAGATCAAGGAGGACAATTAGTGATTCCCCTAGCAGATTCACTAACCTGAGAACTAGCAACAACAATCATCATCCCCGGAGATCCAATTAAGGTTCCTCTGAATAAAGATAATGTAATGTCCCCTTTTTAGCCCTATGCTTTTTAGTGGCCGATAGCCCATTTCTAGAGTCCCGTGGACTACTCAGAGGCATTTTTAGGGTTTCCTAAATTCTTGGAGGTTTCTTGTCAGCTTTTTAGGGGCTTGTTGCGGGAGTTTTATAGAAGGGTTTCTGGGTCTTTTTGGGTTTTTTGAGAGCTTTGGTGGGTAGTCACTACTATTTTTAGACTTACTATTTCTAGTAAGTTATGAGGGCTACCCGGAATGTGCTCATATGGAGTTTGAAGTCATTATTTTTAGTAAGTGTTATTTCTGGCTGTAGTGTTGGCAGCTTTTCAGAGTAGGGTTTCCAATTTTAGCAGTGGGCAGTTTCAATGCTGAGTCTAGTTACTTTTGGCAGTTTTGGCTTCCACTGTTCTTGGATTTGGAAAAAGCAAATATAGCTTAAGTCATTTTATAATTTTATGTTGCTTTTGGCCCCCCACGCCTAGGATGATCAACTCGAGTTGTTTTTAAAAGGGGAATGTTATGTTAGATGCCAAGTTGAGGAACTTTAGCATTTAAACGATAAATTATTGCATATTCTAAGTTGGATGCCCAAAGTGAAGGAGTTGAGTGTTTTTAATAAACTGTAATATTTCTCCAAAATGGGGCGTCCCATTTGAGAGGGAAAAGTGAATTCAAAATTATGGGTCTCAAGGTTATATAATGCCCTCATTTGCTCTCATTTTCTTATGTTGATTTATGATAACGAAATGCTGTCGGAGTGAGGATTGAATCCCCTCAAGGGCTTTGGAGAAGAAAACCTTTAAAGTTGCTCTAGTTTTGGAGTTGAGAGATAATCCCTAGCTGGACTTTGGAGTGGCTTCATTGCAGGAGTCACCATTGGAGATATTGGTGAAAGATTATTAGTTTGTTCTTGGTTATGGAATGTTCTTATGCTTTCTTGCTACATGTCTTGGTGTGATAACGATTTTGCAGAGATTGGAGGTGCTTTGAGAGTGATTTTCTGAAGTTCTATGCTGCTGGCTGTACATTTTCTATGCCCTAGGTTGTACCATGTTGTGTTGCAGCTGAGGAGACGTTGGAGACTTGGTTTTGGGCATTGGACCAATCCATTCTATTGCCTTGGGCGCCCCTATGCCTGAGATTTGATGATTTTTGGTGGAGTGCTTGATTTTATAATGCTGGTCGACCTACCTTGAGGGCCGTACCACCTTGCTGCTGGTGCATTGGGACTTGAGCCAGTGATTTTCAGAGTTGTTTGTGGCAGCTTGCTATCTTGGATTGGATGCCTAGGAATGAGGGTCCATCTGCAAGTGATTTGAGTCAATTCTGTTGAGTATTGGCCAAGTTATGGAGATTTGAAGGTTGCTGATCTGAGTTTCAGACCTGCTGTACTTGCATATCAGACCTATTGCAGCTTCTAGTTTGTCCGTCTATTGACCTCCAATGGACTTGTTTTGAGGCATACTTGTTCTATTTTGTTGGGGTGCTCACATACTTACTTTCTATCATCTAGGGAGGGTGTTATACTTCACTTTTCTATCATTTACCTCTCGTAACAGCAGTATGTAATGATCTGATATGTTTATGTTGAGCTCTTTGTAACACCATTGTAACACCATCGGTAGTACCGTTGGTGAATGCTCTTGTATTTGCTTAATTACTGACCCCACTGAACAAGTGGTTGCTCCTGTTGAATAAGTGGTTGAGCCTTTGCTTATTGTAGTTCACTCCCGCTGAATAAGTGGTTGAGTTTTCCTTATTTCATTTCTTGTAGCCCGCTGAAAAGTGGAAGTGGCTGGCTTTGCCATCAAGTGCTTTACTTTCCCTATTGGCTGGCTTGCTGCCAATAGCTTTACTTGTTTACTTTCAACGTTGATATTACTACTCACCCCACTAAACAAGTGGTAGCTTAGCCAAGTTCTTAAATGTAAGCCAATCGTCGTATGCTCTCACCTTGCCCACATTGGGATCCGGATGATCAGAAAGTGGAAGGTCTTCCTTTCAGTATTTGCAAAGATCCCGACTGTATGCTCTCACCTTGCCCACTTTGGGATTTGGATGATCAAAAAGTGAAGGGTTGCTTTCCAGTTTGTCTATCATTGCATTTTGGGCTAATGCTAATGGGTGCAAGTTGTGAAGTTTTTGGAAAAATAAGGGTGGGATTTTACAGATAATAAGGAATTGCTTGTGCTTTTAGACCAAGTGTTGAACTTGATAATAGATTGTTATATCTTGGATATGTGGCTTGAAGATTCGAGAAATCTCATTAGAGATACTTATGAGTCAGGACCTCTAGATACTGATTCTGAAGAAAATTTCTTGACAATGTTTGGCCTAAAAAATGCCCTAGTAGCAATATATATTTCAAATGAATATCCAAATCATGAGTTTTACAAGTTTTTTGTTGGCCAATAACTGTTAAAAGGTTTTTTTTGAAGCTTTGCAAATATGGGTTCTTCAATAGTATAACCTTTTTTCAATTTGAATTTGAAGAATATGCAAATGTTTTTTCTTCGAGGTTTACTAGTGATAGGAGAGAATTCTTTGAATTAATTAAACCAAGATTAATAGGTGAATTATTTGAAAGTATGCTCCAACATTTGGCCCAACCAGCACCATATTACTTGCCCAAAGTGAATTTTATCCCATGAAACAACATTGGTTTCCATAAGTATTTATAGAAGATGGAGAACCCAACCTCATATAACAAGATTTGCAAGAAGACTCAAATGGGATATTGTTTACCTAGAAGAACTCCAAAGAATAATATTTAGGTTCTGACCATGTTCAATTGATTGGAATGAAATTTGGTCTCCTATTCTAGATGTTTTACTTCCACTTATGCCTTTTGATTAAAAGGCTATATTTTAGTAAGCACATGTGCTTGTCTATGCTATGATGTCAACCATGTTAAGATTTGACAATAAGAATCAAACCTATCAAAAAGTAAGATCCCTATAGCCACTTATGGGTATTAAGTGGACCGTTCTCACTTTTCAGATTCCACAAAAGTGACTTTATTTAATGAAATATTAATATTTCCATGCTTATTAATATTAATATTAATGGACCAATATGTCAATGATAATTAATATTAAAATATGGTATTAATTTTCACTATTAATATTCATAATACATTCCTTCCACCTAATAGTACCTACCGTCTTCTTAATCTACCACCTATCATCGACCTAATGGTACTGATTGGCATCCCCATCTACCACCTAATACTATCCTCTTTATGCCATCTAATGGCATCTTTGCACATAACTTTTCTATTTTATTTGTGAAGTGTTTATCAAGCATCTTGTCACGAGCTATTGATTTGGACTCTTAGTCCTATAAATAAGGCCTTATGAGCTCATTTTGATCGGCAACTATCAAATGCTTAGAGTATCATAGAGTCTTATCAGTTGTCTTGGAATAAGCTATCAAGTGTTGAGAGTTGATAGAGTTAAAGAGTAATGGATCTTTTGTCTAGTGCTTAGAGTCTTGTATAGCTTTCAAGCCGATGTATGCTCTTAGCTTGCGCTTAGTGCAAACTTGCTAATCAAAAATATGTTTGTAATTTGTTTAAATTTATATTAGTTTAAACAAATAACTTGGTCATATTTGTAACTTCATTGGAATATCTGTATATCTCTCTTTAAAATGAATAAGAATACCAAAGCATCCATTTGAACTAGAAGTTCATTAAATATATAAACCCTACTAGATCTATTATTACAAACATTAAATATATAAATGGCAAAGAAAGTTACAATCACGTAAATACATAAATTGTATTGAATATAGATCTTCTAGTTACTTACTATGTCTAGATTCAAAAACTTTATTGAGCATGCATATTTTATTTTGCAATCCATGGTATATATTAGATCATACTACATGGTGCAAAAACTGACAAATCATATGTTTAAGAAAACATGCAAATTGAAATCAAAAGCATAAGGACAATAGTTGAGGAAGATTTTTTTTTTTTGGGAGTTAGGTTTGGACTCTCCTAATATCTTATCTAATCAAGAGTCTCTAGCAGTTGCCCTTGGTTTCATGGGCATAGGAATGAGAGAGATATGGAAATTTAAAGAAGCTTTATGGATGGGTCTGGTTAGTTTTTTTTTGGTAACACAACAATAGATTACATGCCCAAAAAATTCATGGTTTTTATACCTCCCCAATGAATCTTCAAAATTGCAGCCAACAGGTCTTGTTTAATTCTCAAAAAATTTAGATGTGAAAAATGTCGTCACAAATCTCTAAACCTATATATGATTTTTTGGAGTGTTTCTTATGTAATGCCCAAAAAATGCTAATGACATAACTTAACAATACTATTTTTTTGGCCATTGTGAGGTGGTGATTTTCTACACATAACAGGTGTCGTCACCATGTGTGATGCCACTTGGTACCAATATTGCACAAAAATTACATTTCAAGGAATGATCATGGAGAGAGAGGTAGGAGGGATGCGTGAAAAATATGGGGGGCATGCATCCCCATGTGGCATACTTGACACTGTAGAAGAAGGCTAGAAGGGGAGAAGGTGCAAACAAGTGTGGTGCTCAAAAGACATTATAACCAATCTCAACCAAAAACATTAGAATGATGACAAAGGGCATAACCTTAAAGAGACCAACTACTATAAGCATAAATATAAATAATCAAAAGCTTAGTTAAGTATGTTAAATTCATTATGTCCACCCATATTAAACTACTTAGTAAGATATAATCATTTCCTAAGTTGACTTTGCAAGAGAGCTTAAGTTAAAGCCTTTACCATTATTAATTTTCCTAATCTTTTTTACTAGTGGATTCAACAAATGGAACTATACTTTCATTGTCTAACATATCAATATCAACATTAATTTTCTAGAGAGAGTGTCTTGTGTAATATCATAGAAGATTGTATTTCAAGCAATAGGATTGTAAGTTTCCATTATACCTTTTCTTTGCTATATTGCATCTAAATCTAGCATAATGTACATATTTAAAAACAAGAAAATCATACGAGTTCAAAGACGGTCAAATTATGACCAAACCACAGCTTTAGGGAAAACCCATGGCCTTCATCGTTGCTAGATTGTGGGTTTTACTCTCTAGACTGTGGGTCTATAATTTTTAGCTAGATGCAATTTGATAGTGGTTCCTAGATTGTTTTATTGCATCGTAGGATTGTAGGTCTTCTAAAATCACACAATCTACAACATTGTTGGATTGCGGATTTTTTTGTAGAAAAGGTGGTTTGACAAGTTTGACTTAAGTTTGCTCATTTCTAGTTTTTGACACATAATTGTAAACATTGGAAAAGTGTTTTAAGTGAATTAAGTATGTTCGTTCACAATGAAAGGAAAAGCACTATCATACCCAATTTCATCATGAAACCCCCAGTTTAACTTGATATACAATTCAAAGATATATAGTTTTTAATGAAACATATACTAAAGGGAAAAAGGAGAATGGGTTTCGACACTGAATAAACTTCATTCTTTCTTCCATATTGTTCAACAAATCAACATTACATCAATTTAAACATTCACCGATTTATGTTCTTCCAATTACATCTACTTGTAACGGATGACACTAAGATCTCATTTTCTTATTTCCATGAAACATATAAAACTAGTGTTCCATAGGGATGTGTCCCCCCAAAATAGGCGTGTTTTTGAAATGGGGACATTCTTGGGACATTAGGATGGGAGGAGACATCCCCTTGCTACTCTCCCACCACCACCACTAAAGGGGAAATGTTTTCAAGACATGTTCCCCTCATATAAGGGATGTATTTAGGACACCCTCCTATTGGGGAGGTTTAGGGGACATTGAGAAATCCCTAGGGTGGTGTGGGGGCTTCATGAAGTTCTTCAATAGTCATAAACCCTTGGACATCCCCATGGCTTGGGCATAAAAAAGTGTTTTTTGTAAAAATAAGCATTTTTTTGAAAATCTAATTCATTAACATTAACCCTAAAATGTTAATGGGCCCCACCCATACCCCGTAGTATAATTTTTTTTATATATATACATGCCCACCCTCAATCCAAATCACCATCAACACTTTGTCATTGCATTGGTTGAGTGGAAGAGGAAGAGGAAGAGGAAGAATTCAATTGCCTTCATCAATCAACCATTTGAAGCATTCATCAATGGTTCTGAAACAATTTTGGGCTAGAAATTGCTTGAATCAACTGAAAGAGTAGATTACAATTTATAGAGGAGGTAGAGCATTGCAGACATTTAAGATGTCTAACTACCTCAGCTACTAACTACTGTAGCACTAATTGACCATTATACAATAGAGAATTTAATATTCTAACACCCTCCCTTAATGGTCAATTTACTAACTAGCCTACAAAAAACAATCTGCAGGTCGATTGGTCACAAATTCTTCAGAACACTCTGCTCGAAAATTCTTAGTTACAATTAAACTGAAAAAAAGGTTACAATATATAGAAAAGACAAGCTGCTGTAGATATTAAATATCTACCTACAATCTATCTACCAGTTATAGAAACAATAAATCTACCTACACTAAATAAATAAAATGATATTGACCATTAAATATTCTAACAGGTTCAAGGTAAGATTTCATAAATTTTGTAGTTCATATTTTGTTTTTTGCATTTTCATTTTCATTGCTAAATCTGAAGTCAATGATCTTTGGAAAATATCCCCAATGAAATATCTTTGGCAAATAAGCTTCAGGTATACAAATTTTAATAGTGCTCTAATACCATTGTAATGTCTCGGGCAAATATTTAGGGTAAATAAATTTTTGATTTAAATATTTTATCAAAACACTTGCAATAGTTGAGAAATTTTTCTTTCACCTTTACGTAATAATATTAAACCCTAATATTATAGGGCAAGTTCACCAATGAAGATAGATTGTAGATTTAAATGTCTACCCGAATCTAACAAACCCAAATTTAAACATTCTGATCATATTTAAATATTCTAATATTTATACCAAAACAATGATTACCCATATTGCAAATTGGGCCCACAATGGAAGATAACTACAAAATTTTTACTTCTATTAAATAAGATTGAGATACAATACCAAATGCTGCTACAACAACAACTATTCTGTTTTCCTTCTTTGATGCTAGGGGTGGTTTTTGGTCTGCCTGTTGTGGAGCTGTTTATGGAGAGTCTCTGGCTTGTCATAGATCCTTATTGGAATGTGGGATCGGATGGTGCTCTTTATTGTCTAGCCTCTTCTCTTGCTTCTCTATTGTCAGGTGTTCCTTGCCATGACCTGCTTTGTGCTGGCTCCAGTGGTTTTTGTTTGGGGCTTTCTGTTGCTGATCATTTGGAGCCGTGCTTCGGTGAGGCTTCGCTTTGGATGCTGGGTATATGGTTGGTAGGAGGCTTGGGGCGGGGGTGTTTGTGGTGAGTTTCCCTTTTTTAGGCCCAGACTGGCATGTCGGGTAGGATGGGGTTTTGCAATGTTGGGCTTTCTCTCCACTCTCCCTGTTTTTGTGTCTTTTTACCCGTACCTTGCTGTCTTTGTTGCCTTCAGCGGTGGGCCGGCTCTGTGTTGGGTTCAATTTGTGCCCCTGTTTCTATTTACAAGTGATCGTGTCTGGAGGGAAAGTGAAGGTGTGGATCCTTTGTTCTTTTTCGTGCAGAGTTTTTTATTTCATGTCCTTACTTCTGCGACTCTGCTTATTGGCTCTATGGAGGTGGGTTCTTCCTGCTGGTTTGGCTTTGAAGGGGGTTTCTTTTACCCTTTCTGTTGGCCTGGCTTTGATCTCTCATATTGAGGTGGAGAGTTCTTGGCTGGGCTGGGCTATTTTTTTGTTTTAGCATCTTTGGTCTTCTTTGGTAAGTCCTATTGACGTGGTGCTATCTTCTATTGAGGTGGAGATGGTTCTTGCTGAAGAAGCCGGGAGGTGCTCCTTGGTGGGGTTGAACGGTGTTTGGTCGGTTCAGCTTGAGGTTTGTTTCCCTTCAGCTCCTATGGAGGTGGGTCTCCTTCATATTGAGGTGGTAAGGAGTTTTGCTGGTTGGGTGTTGACTTCCAGCTGGTTTGTCTCTGTTGGGTTCAACTTGTTGGGTTTGGGAGCTATTGTGAATGGCTATTTTTTGGGTTCTAGGTCCCAGAAAAACCTGGTTGAGGGTTTAAGGTCCCTTCAAAACCTTTGGGTTCAAGGTCCCAGGTAAAACCTGTTTGTTTTCGGTTAAGGGTTTTAGTCCCTTGCCTCTCTTTGTGCAACTTGTTTGCCCTGCTATATTTTTATTGATGCTGTTGTTTGGCTGTTGTTGATATATGTTTTATCTTTAATGCAACTTGTTCTCCTTGGATAGGGTTGCAAGTCCCTTCAAAACCGTTTTGTAATGGGTTTCGGGTCCCATCAAAACTTGTTTTCTCCTTAATCAAAAACTATAGCCTGTAAATACAGTGTGGAACCGTTATATTAATTGAGATGGTAATACATTAAAATAAGCTGCAATAACAATGGAAATATTACTGGAAGCACATTCAAAAGACATTGCAATGACAACAAGTACAACAACAAATAGCAAGCTCGCACCCAACAACAAATAGCAGATTATGTAATTTGTTGAAGCTAAAGACCATGACCTTGAAGCTCACTTGTGAGACCTCTGGGTGAGATTGTCCTACCAAGTAAAAGGGTTTTCATCCTTTTTCCTAGGAAACCAAAGGGTTTTTGTCCTTTATTTATCTACAATTTTGAGGGTTTTCATCCTTAGATTTGATTGTTCAAACATTGGTGCTTAGAACAATGTCAACTAGGGTTTTGGTTTTTTGGAGAATAATGCACAATACTAGAATAATGAAAATCTAGAAATATATCTCCTTTGGTGCATTTGAACATCTTGGGGAAGAGATCCTTCGGTGTTGGCCTTTGACGTCATCAACATTAATGGTGTTGTTCAATTTGTGTGTGTAGAAGAGCCTGCAAAAACCTCTGAAATGCTGACCAAACCTCAACCACCACATTAATGAAATGTGGCTGTTATCATACTCCAAGCTGCAAGTACATGTAAATCTGTGCCCTCAAATTTGAATTATGTTTTTTGGGTGGGAGAATCTCTTATGGAGAAGTTGTGTGATCAAATTGGCCATTAATGGCACTCTTGGTTGTGTAGGCAGTAGGTAAGGTGAATATAGTGTAAAAAGGCGAAAATGTTGAAGTTTGGGGTTAGGGGTATTGTGTGACTCTTACCACTTGTCGGGGATTGAGGATTAGGCATATTGGTATGAAGAAGTCCAACTCTCTGACAAGGCAAGGGAAAGGAGTGGGGGTCAAGGGAAAGGGATGTCAAGATGGATAAGTCCAATACTTTGATAGGAATAGAGGAGAAGTGGAGTTGGATAGAAAGGCATGCCGGTATGGTAAAGTCCGAAAAGTCCAATGGGAATCAAGGAGAAGTTGAACTTAGACAAAAAGGCACGTCGGGATGATGAATTTCAAAAGTCTGACAACTTGCAAACACTTAGAGATACGACCAAAACACCCCACACTTAGAATTTTTGAGACCTTTGCCGCTTCTAACACATTGGTAGGCATTTGGGGGATGACGACGACCCATACTTAGGCCTTGGCTTAGCTCGTTGAAGATAGGGATTTGCCCTTTGTTCCACAAACACAAATTGATTGAAAAGGGGACATTACAAAGTAGGTCATATAGGTGGTTGGAGGACAAAGGAGGTCGGAGGTTTTCCACATCTTGAGCTAGCATCTTGCTTTGAGATGGTAGATTGTTTGAGAAGCAACACCATATTTTATGTCCCTTCAAGTAGCAAGGGGGCTTGGCTGTATTTGTGGATAGGGTAACCTTTGAAAGTGGTTGGGGCTAGTGTATCTACACTTATTTGGTGTATGGTGTAACCTTTGAAATAGGTGGGGTTAGTGTATCTTTATTGTTTTGTTTGTACTGTACATTGGAGGAAGGATTTGTTTTCCACAACATTGGAGGAGGGATATTGACACTTCCCTCTAAAAGTGGAATCTTGGAGGAGAGTTGTTCTCTCATTTTGCAGGCACTTGAGGAGGGATATTAACACTTTCCTTTGAAAGTGGACTCTCAGAGGAGAGTTGTTCTCTCATTTTGTAGGCACTTGAGGAGGGATTTTTACATGCTCAGAGGAGGGTGGACTCACAAAGTAAAGTTTCTCTTTCATTGTGCATGGAGGTTGGGACTGGTAACACTGGTTCTCTCATGTGGTACAAAAGATTTGTAGAGTTCGACAGTTAGGACATCTGCTGATACAATCATTTTAGTGTGTGCACGAATGGGATATTTGGTGAAGGTGTGCCCTCAAATTTTTAGATGGGCTGCTGTGTTTAGTCCATGCAGTGTTTTGTCCTTTGTTTAGATTGATGTAATAAGGGGGGGAATGTTGGAATATTACAAATAAATATGAATTAACATGTTAGTATGTTAATGCTAATTTACAAATATATAATAATTTGGTAATAAATTAATATTTGTGAGTTACTTTTGTATGGAGGTAAGTATTTGGGTGGTTAGTGTATAGGAAAGACGAAGGGCTTTATAAATACATATTGTATCAATGTGAATCATCTTGATAGTTTGTGAAAATCTCAAATGAACATCAATACAGTATTTTTCATATCATTTAGAGTTATTTGATTGTGCAACAATGGTGTAATAATCTGTGTATTTTCTCTACTTTGCATAGATTAAAAGAAAGAAATATTTACCAACAAACAAGAACAAAACCCTACTAGCTCAAAAGACCGAAGAAAATGCGATGCTGCCATTTGGCTTCATCTCAATAACATGGGGAATTTGTGCTAAAAAATCAATGAAGTAATGAACACAAAATGCATGGGAACCCAAGCGGCATACAACGAAGACACATGTTTGAATCACAGGGAAACAAATCATCTCAAGGTTAATGCAAGAAACATATGAAACATGGAGATTCCTTTTGAATGCGAAAGCCTGACAATCCTGAGTTAAAAAGTTTAATATCTCAAATGAAAATATAAAACACAAGTAATCTGCAGAGAAGAGAAAACACAGAGAAAAGATATACAAAATGGTACCATGAACCTGATTGATTTTAAACTAAAATCAACATGGCTAAGAGAGACTTGAAGAAAAATGGAAAAGACAATTCTTCGAAATTTAATCAGACTAAAATTCACTTGTATTACTGGAATACAATGGCCCCAATTTGCATCAATTGGGATGTTGTCTACAACAGAAATATTTTTTGACATCCACCCAAATACTGACTAGCTTATGGGATTGTAAGTCAAAATGCATCATGTTGACAGTTCTTTTCTGGCACCTCAAAATAAAATTAAGAGTTTCTGAACAAAAACACAATAAAAGTAGTGAAAAAAATCTTCACAGCTCTATTTGTAGTGTTTCTATAGGAATCTTTCTGCTGGATTGAGACCCATTAAGAAGGTCGCTCATGCTTTTAGTTTTATATTATAAAGAAAATCAGGACAGATGTGAGAAATTTGTGCAGAATGTTTTCCATTAAAGACTATTTACCTTTGAGGAAGATACAACAAAATTATGGGCCTTATTTTTGTAATGAGAACATAATTATTACAAACAACACAAATGTACTAGTACAGGATGTTAGGTAGTAATAGTATACTTGTATCCATATACGAGAAAGTTTAGAAGGTGATCAAAGGTTCATCAGAATCGAAAAGCTAAAAATTTAAGGTTTTTAAAGAAGGGATGAGTGCTTAAATCAGCAATATAAGAACTTAAAAAAGGCCATCTGTGACATGGCTGCTAAATCATAAATATATCAAATTATTGACAACCAGGGTTTATATTGTGGAATCCAGAAACTTAAAAATAAAGAATAGGATTCCATGTCCTTGCATCATCAGAATCACAATATAACAGACATAAATAGATTTTATAATGACATGAGTATTGTTGAAATCCTTCACAATTTCAGTACAAGCTCTCAGTGTGCATCTTCATCACAGAAGATGCGCTATTTACACAAGGAAAATCCTTAAGTAGATTACCTGTGTTAATACTGAGGATGATCTAATCAACACTGCCTTAAGAGTCCCGCATCATAAAACATGGTGAAAATCCCGTGTATGTTGTTGCTAATCCTGCATGTGACTTTTCTTATTTTGAGACCTTCAAAAGCTTAAAATTGTCTTTCAAAGTTTGAAGTGAAATCAGTAGGCTCTGAGTGAACTCAATGGCAGTGTGAGTCCTCAAAGGGAATAAAACCAAAGGGGAAACTACTTTAGTGTACCTTTGTCTTTGATTCTTAAATTTCAGATTTTTATCTCATTATTTTATCCATTTTGCATATGCCTTCAATTTAGCATACAATGACTGTGTTCTCATTATGCATGTGGCAGTTATCTGTTCCTGCATTCAGTGGAATTTTTGGCTTTCTTCATGAAGTTCCTGAAGGACATGTTGGTGTTTATTGGAGGGGTGGCGCTCTATTGAACACAATTACTGACCCTGGTAGTGTTTGCAGATCTGCACATTTTTTAATTTTCTGAGTCCTTTATTCCTGAATTTGTTTTCCTAGTTTTCATTTGAATATTACCTTAACTTTTTAAGTTTTTGTTTTCCAGGCTTCCATTTGAAGATTCCTGTTTTGACTCGATTTGAGCCAATTCAAGTCACCATCCAGACAGATGAGGTAAAGTTTAAATTCTAGTCTACATAATTCAATCTAGTATGATAGACTCGAATGGCTGGTTTCATATCTTTTAAAAACTTCCCATATCTTTTCAAAACTTCTCATAATCCGTTGTGAATAGAGATTAGAAACTGTAAAGGAATTCAGCTGAAGTGAACATTTTTATGTTTCAACGGCCATACAGCTTATAGCACCCACATGGCTATCCAAAATGCCAAGATGGAATTATGAATTTTATTGGCAGTCATCTATCATGCATTTTCCTTTGATCTCGAATCCATGAAATTCTCTATGTGCTAATGGTTGCATGTATGCTAACTTCTTTTCAAATGTACAAGTTTTCTCAGAGCTACAAATGCCATTTGTTGCAGACATAATTCATATAATTGAACATGGGCTGAATTTTTTTTTTCTTTGAGTTCAATAGGATGTAGCTGTGATCTGTATATGTTTTTAAGAGTAAGCACAACATTCATAATTTCAAAATGAAATGGGGCTATTGTTATGTTGCTTCCAGAAATGACGAAATATTGAGATGGGTTTTTAAAAAAATATGTGGGTTTCTATTTGCAATATTTTGTCCTCATTATTTTAACTCTTATGGGTTTCTATTCACAATAGGTAGTCAAGTTCTGTATTAAATTTCAAGATATACAATGGAAAATATTTTCTCAAGCATTCTCATTCCATTTACATTGGAAATAATTTTTGCCAAACACAAAAAAGTAGATATTATGGCTTAAGGAAACAGACTCAAGACGGCTGTTTCTAATGTTCTTATCTCATAGAATAGTATAGACTCCAACTACTTGCATATGACTTGTGATAGTTGGGAGAAGGGCTTTTTTCAATTTTTACAAGTAAACTCTATTTCAGTGCTGTAACCATCATGTTCTTGGTATAATATATGCTTCACTTCTTCTTCATTTAGAAGAACTTCCTTCAGGGTTCTGTCGTTGGGAGAGAGGAAGTCATTTTGCTAGCCTTATCAAGTGTCTTTACCTTGTTTCAAGGTTCAATTTCATCTATTTCTACACTTTGGTTTGTCAATTGAGTTTGTTTCCAACTTGAATGGTCCTGAGATCCTAAATGGCCTTAAATATTGCTATCTTAGCTCTATGATTAGTACCCTTTTAAGCACTATAGTTCCTTTTCATTTTTGTATAAAGCTGCACTCTACAGTTAATGGCTTTAGAAATTGCACCTCATAAATTATGCAATGAGGTTAATTATAGTGACCTACAACAACAGAAAACAATATAATTTTAGTTTAAAATTCTTTTCTTGTTTGATTTGGTTTTGTCATTTTGGCATAGTCCTGCGGCCTGCATATCAGAATTTTTTGCCTATATTTCAGGTGAAATTCTAATGATTGGTGAAGATGTGCACCTGAAATGACAACAATAGATTCTGGTACATAGGGTTATCTCAAAAACAAATTCAAAAGAATGTCTTTCTGCAGAAAAAATATTTTATTAATCCTTTTTTCACTCAACAATTATGCAAAAATCTAGTCAATGTTGCACTTCTGCTACAAGAGAAAAGTATGATTAGTGAAAGGGAGAGTTGGAGTTCAAGTGTTAGGTTCGAAGGTGGGGCATGTCAATGTGGGGAAGTCCGACTTCTTGACAAAGCTTTGTGAAGGACGAGGTTTTGGTAGAGAGGTAAGGTGGTTTGGGAAACTTCAAAGCCTTGATGGAAGAGGGAATGAAGGCGGGGAACAGGTGGAGGGTATGATTGGATGGAGAAGTCGGATACCTTGATGGAGCTAGAAGAGAAAGCAGACTTGGGAGGAGAGGCATGTCAAGTAGGAGAACTCTGCAATTCTGACAACATACACAAACTTAGGAGATTTTCTATGCCTTCATACTTAGAAACTTTGTGGGTCTTAGGTAGATGCAGAGAGAATGAAGGGGTAGAACATATACACAAAATGGGACTAGGAGAAGCGCTGGAGTTAGGAAATGGGCATTTTGGTCCATCACATGAAGTATAGAAAAAGGAGACATGACAAGTTTGCCCCAATTGAAATTGCTTACCCTCAAGCAATTGCAAGTTTGGATGATTTAGTAACTGTGCGACTTCCCATGTTGCATCTTCTATGGGAAGATTTTTCCATCTAATCAGGTACTTTTGTGATGCTTTGGCTTCTCAGCTTCTTTTTGTTGGCCCCACAGTTGTCGTTGCACCAATAGGTCAACCTATTAATGCCCAATACAACCTCCAGAGTTAACAGATCCACGGGAGGCGGTTAGTCCATGTCACAAATCCCGAGGGGAGTGTTGATCATCTGCCAACAATCTCCCCCTTAGCGTTACCCGAGAGGATTCAAACCCGACATCTTTGGCTCTGATACCAATTGTTGGCCCCACGATTGCCGTTGCACCAAAAGGTCGATCTGTTAATGCTCGATACACCTGCTAGAGTTAATGGATCCATGGGAGGTGGTTAGTCCATGTCACGAATCCCGAGGGGAGTGCTGACCATCTGCCAACACTTTTTCCTTACCTCTATGATCGCCTCAGGGATCAAAATTAGTTTGCCTTCATCATCTAATAGAAGCAACCCTACTGAACGCACAATATGTATTACAATTGCCCTCTTGAGGGAAGACACACGAAACACATTGTGAATCTTAACTTTTTTTCGTCAATTCCAACTCATAGGCAACCTCATTGACCCACTTCAAAATCCTATAAGGCCTTTAAAAATGAGATTTGAGTTTCTTAGATCCACTTGCCTTTAAGGAGGATTGCTTATATGGTTGTAGACACACAAACACCATATCTCCAACTTCAAATGTTTTCTCTATCCTATGGCAGTTTGCATACATCTTTTGCTGGTTTTGGCCCTAGTGGAGATTATTTTGGAGTGACTTTAAAATATCCTGGACTTGTTGCATCAAATTACTCACTCCCGAAACCCTACTACTAGACAAGATAAGGTCTACAAAACTTCTGGCTTCATACCCATACAAATTCATGAAGGGTGTCATCCCAATGGACATGTGATATGTAGTGTTTTAGCATTACTCCCCCAAATGGAGCCTACAATGCCCCCTTCTCAAGCTTTAATTAGTTTGAGAACAATTAGCCTATTTTCCGAGTTTTCTTGTAGGCTAATTGGTGGGCAAAGGAGAACTCCAACTTTCTTAGAGAGCATAGGATTGATTAAGCAATGGTTTTGTTCATGGCTATGAGTTTAGGTGGTCTTGGTAAGCCTCATGACGCTTTTAGAATTTGATTCTATCCTTTTGAGAGCTCTCCAAACTTCTTGGAGAAGCATTCTATTTTTAGCAGTGTTCCACGGGGATGCGTTGCCCTTGAAATTCTTGACGAACCCGAGACGGGGACGTTTCCAAGACTCGGGGATGTTCGGGAAACGCCCCCCCGCCGTCCCCTCGTCGTCCCCTCGTTTCTTCGCCGTCCCCTGAATGTTGCTCCTTCCAAGGGGACGTTTCTTGCCAAAAGGGGACTTCTAGGCGCCTCCAAGACTTCTAGACGTCTTTGAGACTCCGAGGAAACTCTTGGGCATCCCCCACGAAAATGCATAAAATAATGATTTTTTTTTTAATTTAAAAAAAATAAGTGAAAACTATTGAAACTTAAAAGTTTTAAATTAAATTTATTTTTTCTTACCCTAAAAAGTCAAAGACTTAGTATCACTATGGACTGATTTTATTTTGAACATTGTTGATTGTAATTATGAATCATGATTATGAAATTCAAATTATGAAACATCTAGTTCTTGTTCCAATGTCTATTAAGTATATTTTGATTTTGATTTTCAATGTTCACTAGTTCAATGAAATCATTGCAATGTGTGTAAACTTTAAACTTTACTTATTCCTTAGGCTCCTACAGTTATACGTCTTTTTATAACTAATTTTTCAAGTACTATATGTATTTCAGCACCGCTCCCTCGCCACCCCCCGCCACTGTCCCCCCGCCGCCCCCAAACCTAGACCCCCGTCCCCCTCGTACCTGAAATGCATCCTTTGTCGTCCCCCCAACCTCATCCCCGAAACTCTGTGGAACATTGATTTTTAGATAGATGTCGAGTTGCTTCATTTCATCATCTTAAGTCCTCAGAAACATTATGGTATGGTCAGAAATTCATATTGATCTCATTTTGATGCTTTCTGCAACTTGGGTGATTTATTAATTTATTAAATAATTATAACTTAAGTTGTCTTAAGGAGGATAAATTAAAAAGACAACTAAGGTATAATTATTTATTAAAAAGTGTTTTAAGTTGTGCCTAGGCACAAGGGGGACCTTGCTCACATAATGAATTATTATTTAATTTAAAAAAGAGCTTTTGGAGGAAAAAAGGGAAATTATTATTTTATTTCTTTCAAAATGTTATAAAGGAGGTTGCGAGCTCATTGTTGGGGTTAGACATTATATGATATTTGCTTTTGCATTTGAGAGGACCAACGCTCATCTTTGATTTTCTTGGGGACAAAAACCCTCTTGAAAAGACTGGTTTTGGGGAGGAAATCCCCCCTAGCTGGTTAGAGTGATTTCATCTAGGAATCATGTTTGAGTTGCAAGTGAAATTTTACGACTTTTTGTTGAAGATGGATGTTTTTGATGTATTTTGATGAGTTGGGTTTTGCAAAAATATTTGATGCTGTTTGTGTGAGTTTCTTTCAGTGATTTTTTTTGAAGAATTTAGAGGTGCTGGACTTGGATGTACTACTTCCCAACCTGGTCGTACCACTTCCTGCAGGCAGTGCACCCTAAGTGCAGATTATGATTAAGTTGTTGGGTCAAATCTGATGTTTCTCTCATATTCTTTCATGCTTTTGTTGGTCGCACAAATTTTGTGAGCTGGTAAAGGGGCTGTACAATCTGGGAACTGGCCATACATGTTGTCATAGGGGTGTGTGAATGCCTAGCAAGGAATCACCACAGTTTTCTTCGAGTTTTGGCATGTGCTGGTGGCATCTGGCATCATGGAACTCCCTAGTATCACCTTGGCGTTTAACAAACTAAGTTTCATGGAGTTTTGATGAGTTTAATGAGTGTTGCATCTGCTGTTTCAGTCATACTAGCAGCATAACAGCCTTTGTCTTCTATATTAGATCTGCAAATATTCATTTGGTGTATGTGGGTGTTGATTTTGAGTAGTTGGAGTGTTTATTCTTAGTGCTGTTTCAGTTTTGGAGTGTCTTCCCTCATTTTTGAGTGTTGCATTAGCTACAGAATGGGTTGCAGTGTTTTCTAGTTTGCATTAGGCTTGGTTTATTAGTGAAATTAGGAGATTAGAGCAATATTAGACCTTCATCAGCCTACTATATCATCTATCAGAGATATACATCTTGTTGGGTACTTGAGTACCAATACATTGTTTATCCATGTTATTTGGTTCATTCTGGGTTATTGTAACAAACAAAATTGTGATCAGAACTTTATATCAGCATATATTAGTAGTTATATTTCCTAACGATGATTTCTAATGCAGATCGACCAGCAATAGGGATAAATTATTAAAAGGATCAAATTCATAAAGGATTATTAAAAGGATCAAATTCATACCTTAATTATCCTTTAAAAGATAATTACAAATAGTTAAGGAAGCAACAAGGGATGTGCCTCAAACGAAGGGCATAGCAATAGAAAAAGACGCGTCTTATTGAAGAAGCATGACCCACTGCCATCATAAGCATAAAAGGCGAATCACTTCCATCCAAGGAGGACATCGGTAAAAAGAGGAAAACGATACAGATCAGCAATCAAAAGGAAACCAGTCCGGAGTAGCGCAGCAGATCGTTGTTATCAGACATACATATATAATCAGGGGTATATTAGATATTTTCTGCCAATCCATTGGTTTACATATGTATATATCTTGCTTATGGATAATAAATAATAGTTTAGTATATGTTCTTGTGATAGAATATGTGATCTGCTTGATTGTCTGAAACCCACCTTGTGGGAAGGGCTTGGGGTGAAGTGGTAAACAAGGCTAAGTAAGGGCACTTACGCAGAGAACCAACAGAGCCCACTTGCGACCCCCGTCCAATTCCACAAGATTGCAAGCGTCTTTAGGGGGTTGAGGCATTGATGGGGAAAGCAAGTACAAGCCGCCAAGGGGGAGGGCCGTGGTATACACCCTCTTAGGCTTGGTATGGTAATGGCTTCAAACGGACCCATCATTTCCCTTCTCCAATCCTAATATGCTTGCATTATTGATAATCTATGGATGTGATGTAATTGCCTAACTCTAACAGGTAAGCATATATATATATATCTTGCATATATTGTTCATGTGGTGGTTGTAGGATTCAAACCCCATATTGCATTATTAAAGAGATATTGTAATTGGTAAGACGAATCCTAACCCTAGTTGCTGCAATTTGTGTTTAGTAGGCAAATTCTAGGGCAAATCAGGAGAGGGACATTACAATTGGTATCAGAGCGTCTTTCCTGCCATCTTGTGAAAGATAGTTGATGCAAAATAGCCAAAGGGCTCAAAGAGCTTTAGCAAGGGAAAGAAGAAAGCTTGCACCAAGCGACACCATGAGTGAACAAATGAGCAATAAATTGAGAACCTTTATGGAACAAACCACTCAAGTCATCATGGAACAAAACGAGAGGAATGAAAGAACCACCCGACTTCTCCTCCAAGCCATTCAAAATGTAAGCAGCAATAATGGAAGGGAAACTAACTCTAATCACTCTAAGAATAATAACACCATCTCTCCAAGGGTACCCAACCTTAGGTCAACAAGACCTCCCTTCCTACCTAGGGAAGAACACATGGAAGAGGGAGAAACAAACGAACCACCCACGGATAATGTTGATGGAATCGTGGAAGCATACAATAGACTTGACCCCGAATTTAGGAGAAATGTCTCTTTTAAGGACTACTGTGATGCCAAAATGAGAGCTACCCCTAAGAAAGAAAGGAAAAAGCAACACAACAATGACCTAAAGGAAAGGGTGAGCAAGATAACCCTTCCTAGTTTTGATGGAGTAGGAAAATCCATGGTGCGTTCATGGGTCCAAAGATTGGACACTTATCTTTCACTAAGCCCCATGATGAAGGAAAAAGCCATTAAGTTTGCAGTGCTCCATTTGACGGGAATAGCCCACGAGTGGTGGCACCATGGCCTTATTACCCAAGGTCATCAATGCATAACCACTTATGAAGAGTTTACATAGAAACTCATCAAAAGGTTTGATCAAAAGCACCCAAAATGGTATTTCAAAGAATTAACTCAACTTAGGCAATGAGGAACAGTGGAAGAGTTTGCCACCAAATTCCAAAAATTGGTTGTCATGGTACCCGAGATCTCTCAAGGAAGACTCACCTTCTTATTTGTGGAGGGATTAAAAAAATCAATCAAGAGCATAGTAAGTGCCCTAGAACCAACCAACCTAGAAGAGGCAATTCAAAAGGCAATGAAATTTGAGAATAACCCATAAAAAGACAAGCCCAAGAGCTTCCACACACCCTCCAAGTACCCTCATAAAGATGAAGGGCATAAGAAGGAACATCGAGGAAGATCATGCTTTCATTGTAATGGGAAATGGGAACATGGTCATGAGTGTCAACAATTAGATGACCTAAAAAGGAGGAATTTGTGCTTCAAGTGCAAAGAACCATGGGAACGTGGCCATAGTTGTGGAATGGGGGGCCATGCCCATAAGATAGAAGCAACCACCAAAGAGGAAGTCAAAGAGAATCCTAGCAAAAAAGCAAGGTACAAAGATGAAGAGCATTTAATTTTAGCCGCCATCTCTCAAAACAAAAACATCACCCATTCCGAATTAAAAGCACCCTCAAAGGGCATAGGGTTATAACTCTCGTGGATAGTGGGGCATCCCACAATTTTATTGATGAGAGGCTAGTTGCAATAAGGAAGTTGGGAACCATGAACTTTAAGGGATTTACAACAGCCATTGCTATAGGAGCTAGGGTTCAATGCACTAAAATAGTTCCCTAGCTAGAAATGACCTTAGGGAAACACCACATTAGAGAAGATTTCTATGTGGTATCATTAGATGCTGATGTAATATTAGGCATTCCTTGGATATACTCCCTAGGATGCTGCATGTTTGACTTCCCAAACTTGTCAATTCGCTTCCAACATGAGGGACAAGAAGTCACCTTGAAAGGGTTACCCAATGGATCTCCAAAAGTAGTCTACTGCAAAAGAATGGAAAGGATTTTTAGACATGGGCAAGGAGAATGGGCTGCGCAATGTATGATCCTTGACAAGACCTCCTCACATGGCAAAACAATTCACACTGACATCCAACCAATCTTGAGCGAACATAAGAAAGTATTTGATGATATTTTACTAGGGCTACCCCCAAAAAGAGGATTTGAGCACACAATAGAATTGGAAAAGGGGGCAAAACCTGTAATCACCACACCCTATCGACACCCCCACAAATTCAAGGAAGAGATTGAAAAAACTATTAAGGAATTGCTAGAAATGGGTCATATTCAACCTAGTTCCATTCCCTTCACATCATTTGTAGTACTAGTCAAGAAAAAGGATGGTACCATGAGAATGTGTATAGACTATAGCGCTTTAAACAAGAAAACAATCAAGAACCATTACCCTATACCAAGAATTGATGAGTTAATCGACGAACTCCATGGAGCCAGATACTTCTCCAAAATTGATTTGCGATTAGGGTATCATCAAATAAGGATGAGAAAAGAAGATATTCCTAAAACCGTCTTTCGGTGTCATTATGGGCACTTTGAGTTCTTAGTCCTACTTTTTGGACTAACAAATGCCCCAACAACATTTCAATCATGTATGAATTATATATTCTGGAAACAACTAAGAAAGTTCCTACTCATATTTTTTGATGACATTCTTATCTACAACAAGACATGGGAGGAACATCTCAAAACACACTGAGGAAATTCTAAACATTTTGGAATAAGAATTCTTGTATACTAAAGCTTCAAAATGTGAGTTTGGCCTGGAAGTGTGGACATGAAAATCTGCAAATGGTTAGCACAATGACAAAACAACATAAACAAAAATTCCTATCCCTATGAGATAATACTTCATGATTCAAATGCAACCAAACAACAAAATTAAACAAAACATGTAAACCATGAAATATCCCTATCCCATATTGGATTGGTGCAACTTAGTTGTGTAGGAAGCTGCCCTTTCCCAATCCTTGATAAGCAAGATTGCCAAATGATGAACAAGATTGATTCTCAAGTGAAGAGAATAACCTTGCAATGAGAATGAGTTGTTGCTAAGCAAATGGTGTTGTGATGAGCAAGATTGATTCTCAAATGAAGAGAGTAACCTTGCAATGAGTAAGTGTTTTGTGTTGTGGATGATTTGTGTTGAAATGCTTTGCATTTTATAGATTCAAGGGTAGGAGATTGAGAGATTTGGATGAATGTGGGATCATTCATGAGCCAATGACAAGATGCCACTTGTCAAAGTGTGAGAGGGTGAGGAATGTGCAAGTCTTGGCCAATGTGCCAATTTGAAATTCAAATTTGGATGAAATGACATGTTTAGGGGGGATGAAAGGTGCAATAAATGCCATGTTTGACTTGTGCAAATAGCATTTAAAACCTTGTTGGAAGGGACAAGTCCCTTTTGGGGGGAAGATTCAAATTGGAAGAATATTCCATTTTGATTCCATTTTGAATGTAATTAGAGGAAATAATAAATCAAATAAATGATTTATTGGTGCAAGTGGGTGGGTTAGTTAGGAGTTTGGATTTGACTCTAGTTGAGTCAAAAGCTAGAGAATGATAATCATGATTAGAAGTTAATTAATTTAGATTAATTAACTTAGGGGATTTTAGGGATTTGACATTTGATTAAATCAGTTTGATTTATTAAATCAAATGAGAAGAACATAAGGATTAAATAATTTGATTTATTTAATGAACCTTAGGAAATTAATCAATAAATTGCTTTAATTGATTAATAGAAGAAATGAATATTAATTTGTATGATGCATGATTGTTATTTTTGTATGTCTACATTTTGCCCCTCTTTGAAGCAATGTACTCGTTGCATTGGTTCAAAGAATGATGTCGTTGACATTGAAATAAAAAAAAATTCAGATTTTTCGGATGCCCCAGCGAAAATAAGTACGTTAGTACATTGCCCCCTCGAGAGATCGAGCGAAAAGATACAATTTGAGGTAGATCTCGCGACAAAGAGGTTAAAATGAATGTATGGATGGTGATGACTATATAATCTATATGATAATGATGATGTAAATGAGATGTTCTAATTATGCAAGATGCAGGATGGATGCATGATGGATGTAAGATGGATGCATGCTGGATGTATTGTTAGCGTGAAAGAGGGTAGAAGAATGAGAGGGATCAACCCTTAAATTCAAGAAGATGAAGAAGTCCAACAAGTCCTCTAGTCATCGAGACTTTATTGGATATGATGATGATTGATGATGATGTATTGCTTATCCAGGGATGGGAGATAAAGAGCGTAACTTTCCTTATGTTTGATAACACACGTAGGTGCGATGCATCAAGGTATTAAGAACCAGGATGGCGTTGCGCCTAGTGTGATGGACTTTGACTTGACAATCAGATAGGAGTGCTCTTGTTCACACTTGACATACGAAAACCTTGCTAGGACGGACCCAACAAAGTAAGTATTCGCCAAGTTATTTTACAAGAACATCCAACAAGCACAGCAGATAAAAAGATAATGATCATTGCCCCATTCCTTTCTCTCTAAACCTGTTTTGTTTAGGCATCATCGAGAGGTCCTAGGAATGAGCGCAAAATAAGATAAGTCTAAAAAGACCAAGATAAAGTAAACAAACAAGCTAATGCTCTTCGTACCGCTAGCCAAGGCTAAACTAATGTGAGGTACTTGATGCTTATGTCCATCGCAGGAAAGCTTCATCCTAGGACATGTAGTGATCAGGGTTTTGGTGAGACTGATTGGGTGATAAGCTATTGATATTCTGAGTTGACCAACTTGCTTGCTTACTGACTTAGGCTTGAGACTTTGACGATTAGGGAGTTCACTTCGGAACCTGCTAGACTTGCTTCTGACTAACTCACCAAAGGGTGAGAGTGACGATTGATTTATTATGAGTGATGAAAATCACGGGTGAAAGCGAGATGAAATGGATGCACCATTTTGGTTTTTTCAAATGTTTTGAGGCTGTTTTTGGTATTTTCACATTTTTCAATGTTTTTGGTATTTTCAAGATTTATGAATGTTTTTGAATTTTGTGTCTCGGGGGCCGATCAAGGATGGCCTTGCCTACATTTGAGCTCAGAGACGGCGTAGTTCGGACGACAAACCTGACTCAATGAAAAGATAGATGGGCAAACGGATTGCCAATGCGACGGACGCCTAAAAGACTGACCTAAATGTAACAAAGATAAGCAAACGAATGCCATTGCGTGGACGCCTAAAGGATGGGCAAACAGATGCCAATGTGACGGACGCATAAAGAATGACCTAAATGTAAAAAAGATAAGCAAACGAATGCCATTGCGACGGACGCCTAAGGGATGGGCAAACGGATGCCAATGCGACAGACGCATAAAGAATGACCTAATTGTAAAAAAGATAAGCAAACGAATGCCATTGCGACGGACGCCTAAAGGATGGGCAAACGGATGCCAATGCGACAGACGCATAAAGAATGACCTAAATGTAAAAAAGATAAGCAAATGAATGCCATTGCGACGGATGCCTAAAGGACTGACCTAACCGTCTCGGGGGATGATCAAAGATCAACCTTGCCTACGTTCAAGCTCAGAGACGACGTAGTTCGACAAGGTGGAAGACTGACAAGACTAAATGATGAATTTTGAAGATTTTTCGATATTTTGCTCTGTTTTTTGGATTTTGGATGATTTGGATGTTTTTGAGATTTTTGATTTTTTGAATGTTTTTGAGTTTTTTGATGAATTTTTTGAATGTTTTTGAATTTTTCTTACGATTTTGACAATTTGGATATGGATATGTGATGATATCAGTGCTTTGTTTTGGATTTCGTTGAAAATCAAGCTTAAGGTTGATCAATCGGATTGATGGATTGATTGTTTGACTAAGTGTGTTAAGTCAAACAAAAGTGATAATGCACTTGTAAGTTCCAGGAAGTTGTGTTATCCCAGAGTAAAATCCTACAAAAAGGATAATTTGGCTAGGTGTGTTAAGCCAAACAAGGTGATTATGGATTTGATAATTTGGCTAAGTGTGTTAAGCCAAACAGAGTGATGATAATGAACTTGTAAACCCAAGGAAGTTGTGTTATCCTGGAGTAAACTCGTGCACAAGATGATAGTTTGACTAAGTGTGTTAAGTCAAACAAGGTGATGATTGATTGGATTCGATTGATCAAGATTGATGAAGCTTGATTTGGAACAAAATAGCTTTGATGATTTGATGTGACATTGAAGTACACATTAGATGCAACTAATATTGATTGTTTGGATTGATGTTCGATGAAAGATAAAACTTGATAAGGAACATCTTCTTGTCAAAATATGCCATGGGCTAGTGACTTGGATTTTGGCTCGCAAATGCTTGGCCAAGTTGATGTTACGTTTTGCCAATGTTCAGATCACCATAGGAGTTGGATGATATATATCAAGATTTATTCCCGAAGCAAGATGCAAATATTTGCCCCCAATGTCTAGCAATGTTTGAACGACCATGGGTAGATTCTTGGACGAATGGATATGGATTATCTTGTGACAAGATAAGGTGTTTAAATAGCGGAATACTCATTCAGATAATGCTTCAAGGCTCAGATAATGTTTGGATTGGATATGATCAGTGAAAATGACCCATGTCAAAATGTTTACCATAAACAAGTGTAAAGCGTGCTCCAAAAATTTATCAAGATTAAGATACGTTGGAGCTTGGATGTAGATGGATAAAAATGGGGTGGATAAACGGATTTATGGATGAACCAATGATATAGCTGGAATGTTGGCTTTATCATGAATGTGATAAGATGCTTTCTTCTGAACTAGCGCACGTAGATGCTCGATTCTACACATAATGCCTGTTTGCCAGGTTTTCATCATGGTACCTGCCCAAAGCGCCACTGAAATGGTTTTCGCTAAAGGACGATTTTTTTCTTTACTATTTTCAATCCTTTTTTTGATTTTTTTGGATTTTTGTATATTTTGATTTTTTTGTTGTCACCAAGACGCCTGTTTGCCAGGTTTTCATCAAGGTGACCATTTTTTCAGGACATTTTTTCTGATTTTTTTGTATTTTCTGAGAGATTTTAAGTTGATGCTAAACCACCTGGTGGTGCTGATGTTGATGCTTCTGTCATAACGTGCCATCGGTATCCTGCTTGAAGAAGTTGCTTTGCCAAGATACGTGCACTTGAATGCAACTTTTGAGATCCTTGATCTGTTTTGCTGATACCGGAGTTAACTCTGTCTTTGTGCGCACATCGCGATAAAGTCCCTTCAGAATCCTTATGACGAAGGGTCGTTGCCAATACATGGTCAATGTGAGACTTGGATATCATGCGTGGAGGCGTGGATGGAGTGTATTTAGGGATAAAAGATGGATTAGTCGATAGTTTGGAACCTTTGACTCTCCAAACTTGGGAAGATGAGCAATAATGGGTGGATACAGAAGTGTACGTGGAATTAGGACCAACTGCTTGATACACTTTGTATGTTGCTTGAGAAACATGTTTTCGCTTTTGGCGACATCTTTGATGGATACTTTTCCCTTTTTGATTTTGCCCCATAGTTTCTTTGACTAATGGAGTTTGATAGGGATTTGTATTCTTTGGTATCCACTTGTATTTGATTTGTCCGATATGCTTCTTAACTTCTTTTTCTTCGATGACTTTTTTCATGCTTCGATTCAAATCTTTCTTTTTTTGTTGGTCCCGATTCGTGGATGGGATGATGGGTGGATGAAGATTCATGACGTGGCAAGTTGTAGTATTGGCATTGGTTTCATCATAAGGATTCTTTGTGCTCCCTATGTTGACGTTTGCTCGAGATGAAGTTGCCCCCAGTTTTGTGGAAATGTTATTGATATGTTGAGATCCCTTGATTGTCGAGTAACCAAGGCCTTGATGCTTAGGATTGCCAAAAATTTGCATTGGTTCCAAGATACCCTGTTCATGTAGGCCTAATCCTCTGCCTTGATAATTCATCTGCTGAAAAAACTTATTTGCAATAGGATATGATTTACCTTGGAAACAAGGTGTTTCTCCTTCTTTGCTCTGTGGCGGATCTTCAAATGTCATAGCTCTTTCATTGATAAGATGATTTTCCCTTACAAAGGTGAGTGATCCAAGTTTATAAGTGATAGGATCTTCCATAAGTGGGATGAATGCCTGATTGATATCTTCAACTTGATCTTGTGACATATCAGATTGTAGTGCTCCTTCAAGAGGTGTTGATGATTCAATGTCCTTGCAAAATTCTTCCTCATGATTTATTCTTGATATGCTTTCATCTGATTTTTTTGATTCACAACTTCTGTAGAAACCTTCTTCATGACCCATTTCTGATATGTCTCTGCATTTCTCTACATCTTGATCATGTGTACAAATGTTAAGAGTAGGAGACTCTTGTTCCTCAGTAAGAGTATGAGACTCTTGTTTTGAGTGAAGATCATCTATAGGTCCATCCAAAGAAAGCATCTCATGGGTAGATGGAAGAGTATGTGCTATCTGGATATGGTCGTCATTTGCAACATCTTGTATAGATAGGAGAGTGTCCATTATATCGTTGTAGTAGCTTGGAGATACAAATTCTCGATCTTGAGTGATTTCGGAATTGCTTTCAACATGCTTTGGATCAAGTTTTTGACATGGGTCAATTTCAAAGAATGGATTTCTTTCTTGGATATCTTCATTAGGCATAGGAATATTCTCAAATTTCATGAGGTCAAAGGATGGCCATATGTTTTGGAGAGGATCATTGCTAGACCTTGGTGAAAGATGTTGATCATGCTTTGGAACAAATTCTTGAGATATGTCTTCTAACTCATTAGGTGATGTAGAGACATTTTCAACATTGTCATTAGTAAAAGGATCTTGATCATCATTTTGAATTATTATGGTGGGAATTAGTTGCAAGCTTTGTTGTGGGAGTAAGGCCTGCGTTTTCTGCTGAGCCAACAACACTTGTTGTTCGTCATGTTGTTTTTGTGCCAACAAAGCTTTTTGTTGGGCTCTTTGTTGTGCTACTTCCTCTTGGATTGCTTGCAATAGTGCCCAGAATTCTGCTTGCGCTTGTGCTTGTTGGGCTACTTGAGCCGCTTGTGCTTGCTGAGCAACTAGCTGTGTAGCTTGTTGGGCTTGGAGTGCCTTTTTGCGGGAAGCTTCTTGAGCGGTTTGCAATATGATGGAGAATGAATTGGTCGTGTTGTATTTTGGCGGTGGTGGTGGTGGTGGTGGAATGGGAATGCTGTTGATTATTGGGGTTGCTTGGATGGTTTCCATCTGTTTTTGCGATATCGATGGAAAAATGGGATGATTTGGTATGATGTTTTGATTTGGCATTGTTGGTTGAATTTGAACATTGTTGTGGTTGGGAATCATATTGCTTGGATTTAGGTAACTTTGATTTTGCATGTTGTTACCTTGGCTTGAATCAACATATGGAGTTGCCAATATATTGCTAGGATTTTGAACAACATTAGGGTGATTTGCAAGCATATCTACCCCAAAATTTACCAAGTGTGGATTTGAAATGGTCATGTTTGGTAAAGTTGTACTTGGCATGTATGGATTTGGTGGGATAATGTTGTTTGGAAAACTCATGCATTGAGTGTTTGGTTGATAGATTTTCAGATTTGGACTTGGATTTAAATCTATCATTGGGAAAGGTGTTCCAAACTTCAGATTGGGTATGCTCATATTTGTTGTACCATTGTTGTTTGTATGAGATAATGATCCCATGTATGCATTGTACAAGCTGTGAAAATCAAATGGTATTGCAAGGCTTGGATAGTTTAGTTGATTTGGGTTACTCATGATGGATGGATCAAATTTATATTCCATGCTCCTCTTGTGTTGAGATCGAGTTTGAACAATAAAATGAAGATCAATTTTTAAGAATGTAAGAGATGAACCTCTAATTCTTTAGATCGGTCTAAACCTTAGGTTCAAAGAAGCGAAGAACTAGGATAAATGAAGGATCAAAGCGATGATGAGGATGAGATAAACGAAAGATGAGCGATATGGATGAATGGAACTCTTAAAGAAACTTTGGAAGGAAATGCTAAACTTTTTTAGGACTTTGATTGATCGTGATTGGATTGATAGTTTGACTAGATGTGTTAAGTCAAACATAATATGATAAATGTAATCGTAAAGCTCTAGGAAGTTGTGTTATCCATAGAGTGAACTCCTACAAGATGGTAGTTTGACTAAGTGCGTCAAGTCAAACGAGGCGATGATTTGATAATTTGGCTAGGTGTGTTAAGCCAAACAAGATGAACTTGTAAACCCTAGGAAGTTGTATTATCCAAGAGAGAACTCGTGTATAGGATGATGGTTTGACTAGTTGTGTTAAGTCAAATAAAGTGGTTTTGATTTTGCCTAAAAGTTTAGCATAAAAGATGTTTACAAAGTTTCCAAGAGCTGTTGGTGAGGTGAAAATTTGATTGATTTCGATGGTTGAGAGATGGATGAAAGTGATTGGATTTGATCCTAGACTTGACCTAGAATAACACTTCTGCTTACAAGACCTCGGTGTTGAAGAACACGCTATATTCCCTATGAGAGGAAAGTAAACCTTTCAAACAATTCAGGATCTCAAGACGCTCCTCACTAGCTTTCACACTAAGCTTTTTGAACTTTGATTTTGGGATTTTGATCATGTTAGAAAACACATGTGTAATCAAATTTGTCTTTTATCTTGTCTTAGTGAATCCTTTTTACCAAAATCACTTGCTTGATTATGTTTTCAAACTGAATGTCTAATGTCTTGCTTTCTTCCTCATCCCACAAGGTCCATTATGTGGGAATCAAGGAAATTAGGGCAAAAGTCTCCTATGTTTATCCTTAGTGAAAACAAATGACGATAGAATTTGAGCACTTAGAAACCTCTAAGGATATGATCCCTAGGGAAAGCAAGAGTGCTTAAATTCGTCAAAGGTATTTGTTTCCTCCAAGGTGTTTGAAATTTGAGGCTCATGTGAATGTTCGTTTTTCAATGTTTTGAATCCAAGCAAAGTGTTTTTGATTCCAAGCACTTTTTACAACCCTAGGATGATGAGGCAATATCTTGTTGGGTTCCCACTTGGATAAATCCAGCTGCGCATATCTTGTGCGAATGGCTAAATGCTTGACCACACTGGCTCCCCTCCACGACACTCACTTATTCAGGTCAGCCAAGCATTAGTACCCATGAATCTCCCATGGCATACTTTCCATTTCCACAACAAGACCGCATGTTACGTGGGGCGGCTTCAAAGGACATGACCTTTTGCACCAACAAGATAGACAAGGTTTTGGCCAATTTCTAAACAAGAGGTTCTAATTCGGGCATTCCATTCGTGGGGGATTATCCAACGTCGGCGAGAGTCCATTGCTGTCCATCTCGTCGAAATAATCCTCGTGATATTGGCCTTTGTTCCAATATCCACACTTATATACTAGTTGGAAGTCGCTTGGCTTTAGCGTGTTCCCGGTTGGGTCGTTTCCTTGGGTGATTACTTTTTCCCACAAGGCAGGCCCTCTAAGTTAACAAAAGCGAGCTAACATATCCCGTCGTTCACACAATCCTTGTTGAAAAACAAAGGGGAGAACCTCCGCAATATATCATGCTCACACTCGCATGTTTTGTTCAATTTTAAAATGCCCAAATTGAAGTGTGGAGGCAATATTTTTGACAACTTAATATCATAAAAAAACTTTTGATTCTCAAGATCGCCGTGAGGCGCGAGAGAAGCGCATACGTCTTTTTGATGATATTACTTTGTGAAAAAGATTGCAAAATATGACAAACAGTTGTTCATTTTAAGTCCAAAAAGCAGTGATGAATTTGTTTTAAAAGCACCAATTGAAATGTGAAGTTTGCCTTGTTCAATTTTTAGTCCAAATTGAAATCTAGTAAATGTCTAAGGTTATTTTTAACCAACTTTGAAAAGATCAAGTCAAGTGGTTAATTTTAAACTCAAAAAGCAATGTGAGTTGGCTTAAAACAGAAAACGAAAGTAGAAAATGAACGCTCCAAGCATTAAAAAATGCTTCGTTGATTTCAAGTTTAAAGCTCAATTATCCAACTCAAATTTGCTTGGTATCCCATGCCTTGGTGAAAAGTATATCAGTTTGTAGTTAATCATGAAGAATTGATTGAAGTTAATCAACAGACTCCACCTAAGCAATTTGCACCCAACAAATCTGGATGAATGATAACATTTTGATTCTTATTGACTTAGCTTGTGCTTTTAATGCTGTCGGCAACAAAGACAGATTTTGATGGTGCCTCAATCGATATAAAATTTAAAATTGTAACACTGCATTGCACAAGTCAAAAAGCCAATACAATCAATAGACATAAATTAGCCATGTTCAAATCCTGTGAATTGAAAGGACAGTACGTTTGACGCTGCAACAAAGAAATAAATATTTTAGAGTAATGGCAGTTGTCTACTAAAGATTCAAATGTGCAACTTTTCAAGGAAATGTTAAAAACCTGCAAAACAATCAAAATCCTATAACAAGATTTGTCTTTAATGAGTAAACAAGCTTTTAGTGTGAACATGAAATAAAAACCAGTCATAGCATTTGTCTCATGCCAGTTTTTTAATTCTCCAGTCCTTGATTTTATAATTCCACAATTGGATTGAGAAATGTCTTTTCAGCTTTATACCAAAATCAATGGTTGGACCGAGATATGTCGAGATGTCATGCAAATTGCATAATAGCTTTCAGTAGTTGTGTCGTATCACATCAACAGATATTGATTCATATCCTAGCATGAATTAATGTATGGCAGGTTGGTGAGAATTTAATGCATTACTGTTGAAATCTGCCAAATTTAGTCGTGGATATTGATTCATTGATTTCTTATTGTTGAATCAATCACAAATCAATTCCTCATGCAGCAATAAATTTGAAAATTACCCATGGCCGATTTGCATATCAAATCATCTTTATTACCCTACGCTGCCCGATATGTGATTTGCTTCCATTTCAGAAGACAGTACACCTGAAGAACCCCTTGAACGAATACAAGCCAGTCAAAATTAGTAAATCTTTGTCACCAAATATTTCGAAAGACTAAAGGAAGCAATGAGTTCGTGCCCTATTTTAGCTATCCCTAATTTCACACTACCCTTCGAACTGCAATGTGATGCATCCAAGGAAGGGATTGGAGCGGTCCTTATGCAAAATAAGCATCCCATTGCATTTGAAAGTCGCAAGCTCATCAAGACTGAAAAACACTACTCAATTTGTGATAAAGATATGCTAGCTATCATGCATGCCTTAGCAAAGTTTCGACAATACTTGGTTTGTGGGAAATTCAATGTTAAGACTAATCACAATAGATTGAGGTACTTTATGAATTAAAATGACCTAAATGATAGATAGCAGAAGTGGGTAAGCAAAATACAAGCTTACGATTTTGATATTGAGTACATGAAAGGGACAAATAATGTTGTAGTAGATGCTTTATCAAGATGACCCTATTTGAACACCCTAACAAGTATAGCCGTGGATTGGAGGAACGATATCATTGCAGAATATGCCAAAGACCCCCAGACTAATAATATCCTTGAAGGAAATTTACCTAATGAAGAGTACAAAGTAGTAGAAGAGCTTATCCTATATAAAAATAGGATATTCTTGGTGCCCAACTCAAAAATGAAGGAAAAAATCCTTAAGGAATAGCACGACAATCCCTTAGCTGGCCACCAAGGGTACTATAAAACTTACAAACAGGTGCGGGAGAGATACTCTTGGAAAGGACTCAAGAGAGATGTCCTAAAACATGTATAAGAATGCATGCATTGTCAAAGAAACAAAACTAAGCAAAGCCATCTAATAGGACTTCTACAACCTTTGCCCATTCCAAATCAGAAATGGGAAACCATCTCAATGGACTTCATAATACGATTGCCCAAAGTTCAGGGGAAGGATTGCATTTATGTAGTAATGGATCGACTCACCAAGTACGCACACTTCTTCGCGATATCCACAGAGTATCGGGCTCCCCAAATAGCGAAAGTGTTCTTCAAAGAGATCTTTAGATTACATGGTCTACCAAGGAACATAGTCAGCGACTGAGACAGTCGATTCCTTAGCCAATTTTGGCAAGAGCTCTTCCGATTAACAGGGACTGATCTTACACCCAATACAAGTTACCACCCTCAAACAGATGGACAAACTGAAATCGTTAACAAGTGGTTAGAGTGATATTTGAGGAATTATGTCACTAGCGAACATAACGCATGGGTAAAATGGTTGCATCTTGGTGAATATTGCTACAACACTACTCATCACATGTCAATCAAGATGAGTCTGTTCAAAGCATTGTATGGTTACAAACCAACCTCCTTTGGAAGTTTGATTTCATACGAAAGTCAAGTACCAAGGGCAAAGGATTTTGTAGCTTTTTTAACAATTTTAGCCAAATTCCTACATTGGTGAATTTTAATATATGACACGTATTTCTAGCTATGGTGATAAAGGGCAAGTATATAAAAAATAAAGTTGTACAACTTTTATCTTTACCTATAATTCTTACGAGGACCTTCATATGTTTTCGTCTTCTTTTTCACATTGTTCTTGTCACACTAAAGCTTAGTCTCGTTGTTCCTAAGGGTGCATACCTGCTAATTTCTACATGGTATGAAGTAAACCAAAATCTCTTTTGATGCATCTCAATCCAAAAAGTGTTTTCCTGTGATACCCTAATTTTTAAGAATCACACACATCTTGCAAACCATTGCAAATTTTCTAGTGATTTTTGTAATAATCACCCAAATTTTTTATTTGAAAATTGTTAGCTCAAAACAGAATCGAATGCTTAGCAACTTCCTTTTCACTTTCTGATCACCAAGTTCCTAGTGTGGGTGAGGTGAGAGCATATAGTGTACGTGATTACAAATTCTTTGTAAATAAGCGATTGAAAGTAGTATCCACTTATCCAGTGGGGTTAGCCCAACATTTCCATTTTTCTGTGGGAGAGCTTATACAATAATGAAATGCAAGCAAGCTCTTCCACTTTTTATTGGTGAGTGAGTATAACAAGATAAGAACAGCTCTTTCATTTTTTAGTAGTGAGTAAGTGCCATAAGCCACTTGTTCAGTGGGGTAAGTATCAACAAATAACAAGAGCAAGTCATTGGTGGTACCAGCATCTAGTGTTACAAGCTTAGCTCATTGAAAATCACATCCATATGAAAAGAACTATTTCTGATATGAAAAAAACTGCTGTAACACACCCATATGGTTAGCAACCAAGCCCCCAAAACAACCAATTTGCAACAACAATTTATATACCTTACAATCATAGTTCCATGGAGTTTCTTGACAGGGGGACACTGGGATGTGGGGACGGGTTTCGGGGGTGGGGGGGACCAAGGGCCTAAGTTTGGGGACGGCGAGGGGATGGTGGCAAGGTGGCGACAGGGTGCTGAAATACATATAGTACTTGAAAAAATAGTTATAAAATAATGTATAAATATAAGAATTTTACATCTTGGAGACAACTAGGAGTCCCCTAGACATTTTTAGGACACCCCAACGCCCTCGAAGTCCTAGTAGAGTCTTGGAGAGAGCGATGCTGGTGGGGATGGTGGTGGACTGGTGGGGGGACGTCTCCCCAAGTCCCCAAGTCTCTGAGATAGGGACATCTAGGAAATGCGGGGTTTTTTTGGGGGGGATGTGTCCCCGTGGAACACTGCTTACAATCAAGTGTTGGGAAACATAGGTACAGGTCCGAAATCTCCTCATGGATTCTTATATTTTCTGTAGCAGGTCTGAAACACTCTGAAACTAGTTGTTGCAGGTCTGGGTGACTAGGGTAAGCACCCCCAAACACCTTCACTTCAGCAATGTTCACCCCAAAATGATTTGATAATCATTGACTTAGGCTAGGCGCCTCAAAAACTAATGAAAACTCCAAAGATGCAACACTTAGGTCCTAAAAGTTCACACCCAGCTTGCAGGTATGGTTGGAGCAAGGTGGTATGGCCTCCATCAACAACAACTCATCATTTTTGATCTTTAAACTGCAAAACTGTCATGTACGGATTTGAAGGAAGTCTGAAATCATAATTCAAACAATAATATAGCTGTAATGGACATGTACAACCTATTAGAATGGTACACCTGCTAGGGATGGTACGGCCAGCATTGTCAAGCATTATCACTCTACAATAAACTCAAACATCTTCATCAAAATTGCAAACAAAACTTTCCTTAAAGCATTCAATCTGAATAACCAAAACTGGAAGCTTCAATCAGCACCAATGGTGACCCCTGGATGGAATCATGTCAGCCTAGCTAGGAAATTTCTTTCAATTTCGAAAATAGAAAATCCAAGAGGGTTTTTGTCCTCAAAGATTTGGAGAACCAAAGCAAATATGGAAGCATAATGATATCATTCTTCAAGATATGCAATGATGAGCCCCAACACCTCCTTATATAGATTTTGGGAGGGAAAATTATCAATTTGAAATAATAAACTAACTCACTTTTCCACCAAAATCCCTTTTAAAATAATAATAATCTTTTTTTATGTGCAAAGGCCACTTATTCCTCGTAGGCATCTAAATGAGGGACAAAATAACCTTTTCAAAAAGATATTACAATTAAATTATAAAAATAATAATAAAACATTATAAAATTAAGTGAATAATTAAAATATTCCACCCTAAATTACAGAAAGTACTGCAACACATCGGAATCCAAATTTGACCATGCCATGATGATACCGAAGCAGTAGGAATATGATAGGAGTCAATTTGGTGACTTGCTATAAATAGAGGTGCTCTCCAAGAAGTTTGGAGAACACCCCACAAAAAACACTTCAAAGAGTGTCATTGAGATCTATACTGCCCATAGAACACATTGCCATGAATAAAAACCTTGTAACACCGAATTTGCATCCTCCAAGAACTTTGGAGTCCCCTTGCCTTACCAATTAGCTCGTAGGAACTTAGGAAATAGGTTCATGGTTCTTGATTTGACTAGGCCCGAGAAAGGGACATTACAAATTTCAAAGCAATTGGGGATCTGCATATGGGAGCTACATTCTAAATTTTAGCTTTCTATGATTATTTTTGATCAAGTTATTGCAATTTTAGGTTTTTAATAAATTTTCTACACAAGTCACAATTTTCATAATTTATCTAATTTTATTAAATTTTTGGAAATGTTAAGAAATTTCATTTGGGGCATTTTCATTTGAGTTTTTGGATTTGAGACTGACTTCATTCTGAAGTTGTATAGTTAAAGTTTGGTCAAAATTGACGTATTCACACTTCCACATGCTCTCTACCCAATATTGAGTAAGATAATTAGATTCATTACAGATCTGAAGTTGAAGGATTAGATCACCTACAAGAATAAACACAACTAGAAAGGAAAAACTTCAAGGTCAAGGTACTTCTTGACATGAGAGGAAACAAGGTAATGTCTCATTTCTTCAAGTAAAAGTGTGATTACTGTGGAAGATTTGGCCATAAGGACATAGATTGTCGTTCTTAGAATTAGGATCTCAAAAAACATGCTTGGAAAATAGGGCGAATAAGTTCCTCTCTTCCTACAAATGTTATGTACTTCCCATCTTGCTCTTTGTGCTTCTTCTCCTTCTTGATCAAATGCTTTAGTTGCAAAAGTAGATTATACCGACACTCTTTGGCATTAGTGATTGGGTCACATCAGCTATGGGATAATGTGCCACATGGTATATAAAATAATTGTCTATAGATATACCCTTACATGTCCTAACAATGTATGTGAATGTTGTATTCTTGGGAAACATCATTAATAGGAGTTTCTGGAAAAAACTACTTATCATGTGTCAAGAGCTTTAGAGCTCATTCTTATAGACATTTGTTTACCTATAAAGAAGTAAGAATCTATCTTTAGCTGGTCCAAATGCTATATCACTATCAATGATGATTTTTCTAGAGTCCTATGGTTCTTTGCATTAATCATAAGGATGAAGCCTTCCTCAAATTTAAGGAACTCAAAGCATGCATTGAGAATGAATATGATTGATGTTAGTGTTTTGTAGCTTCGGGAGCTATTTTCTTAAATAAAATGTAATCAAGGCAGGTCCGCTTGTTGTTTCATAAACAAAATTATATTTATTTCTAGGTCGGCCCTAGAAAGGAGGGTGCCTAGCTTGGTATATAAAGAGGATAGAGTCCTCTCATTTATTCAAGAAAATCACTTCAATTGGAATATCTTCAGCAGCAGTTCGCATCTTCCATCAGCAGCAGGTCGAACTTTCAAGCAACAAATTTCATTCAAGATGAAGTGTTATCATTAGTGCATTTAAGGTTCACTTCAAGGAGAAGTGCTATTTTTTATTGTATGAGACTCGGCCTATTCTAGGGCCTGATTTTGTATGCAGTTTCTGCACTTACTATTCTGAGATATTAGAGAATATTCTTTGTTGGGGTTTTCTCCCTCGAGTAGGAGGGTTTTCCCAGGGCAATCATTGTGTTCATTGTTCATTGTGTTGTGTTTTCTGCTTATTGCATTTTTGGTCCTAAAACTAACAATTGATAGATCAAGTGTTTTGATTCAGATTGAGGGGGTGAGTATTTTTGTGAATAATCTCTAAGGTATCTACTAAATTGTGTCATCTTCAAGCAGCCATGCATTTCCTTTAACCTGTCAGCGGATCTCTACTTCTTCCGTCTTTGATTTCTACTTATTGAAATATACTTCAAGAAGGGAAATCCACAATAATCATAGTGATCTAGCTCCCTATTCAAGCCTAAGGAGGGAATGTTGGGGTTTGTAATCTTGTTTAAGGACCTTATAATGAATTTACAAGTGACTTATTTAGGTCAGACTTCGTTAGATACATGCCAGGTCAGCCTTCGTTATATACATGCCAGTTCAACCTCCTTTGGATATGTACATCGACGTGTATAATTATATATACCATAGCAACAAAAATTGTTTGGGGAAAAAATTGGCAAACCAAAAGTATAAGATTTTTTGAAAAAATCGAGAAAAAATTGGATTTAAAAATAAATAAAAAATATGTATATATAATATTATATTATTATTATTATCATATATTATTATACAATAGTAGTAATATATAATAATAATATATTAATTATAATTATAATGTTATTATAAATTTCTAATTATTATAATTATATTATTATATAATATAATAATTAATAAATAATTAATATATTATAAATATATATTGTATAATATATAATTAAAATAGTATAATTTTATTATAGTTAGTTTAAAAAAATCGGATTTAAAAATTAAAAAAATATGTATATATATAACTTAGTTATATATTTAATTATAATATTATATTATTATTATTATCATATATTATTATACTATAATAGTAATATATAATTATAATATACTAATTTATAAATTTATAATTATAATAATTATATTATTATATAATATAATGATTAATATTATTAATTATCAAAACTACGCAAGAATTTATGTGATTTTCAGCATTATCGAGTAATGATTTCCGGAAATAAACTTTTCAAGCTACAAATTTCAAAGGAGTCATTGAAGAATTTTTTGCACAACATCGAATCGCTCCACAGATTAAGCCTTCTAAGCTTTACTTTAAGACAAAACCTTGGACTATTACAAAGGTAGGGTACAATGAATAAATTTAGGTCTAATAATGAAGACTAAAAGAAGGGAAGAGGACCTTGCGACACCGGACAAGGAGACATCAATTAAAACTTGTGGGAAGGTTGTCAAACTTCAAATCATAGAATTGTCTGAAGAAGCAGTGGAGGATATAATGATTCTCGAAAGCCTGGCAATAATTTGTAGATTCATTGGGCCCAGATTCGATAGGAAGAAAATTAGGGCTTTGGTGGAAAAGGCATGGCAAACCCAAGACAATTAAATTCTTCCCCAAGGGATTTTTTATTGCTGTCTTCACATTGGAAGAGGAAAGAGACAAGGTGCTGAATGGAGGATTATGGGAATTAGATGGGCACCTGCTGTATATGGAAAAGTGGCACCAAAATTTCAATCCATTTCATTTGAACCTGTATGAACATCCAGTATGGATTTGCCTATATAATCTACCTTTGGAATATTGGTTTGAGGGGTGCTTCAAAAAGATTGGGCAATCACTGGGAACATTAATAGATGTAGATGCAAAACTTTTTGAGGAAGATTCCTATTTATATGCAAGATTGAAGATTGCTGCGATTAGACCAATCCCAAATGAGATCTTGCTATGTGTAGAAGGCGAAAAATGGAAGCAGGCAGTGAAGATTGATGAAGTAAGCATTTCTGTCTCAAATGCAGAAGCAGGAAACATAATGAAAAATATTGTGGAAGATATATAAAAGCGAAAGCACCAAAAAAAGTAGAAGGCTAAATTAGTCCAGAGACCTAAACACCAGGAAAAAGCCCAAGCACAAGCAGTTTGAGAAGAAGCTAAAAATACAACACAAAGCAAGGAGATATGTGAGAAGCTACCCGAAAAGAATTCCATGATGATGATGGAAGTCTCTATGGATCATATGAAAATAGATATCCTCAATCCACCTAGTCCTGGGGACCACAAGTTCTTATCAAAATTCCAAAGATGAGGGACCAGAATTTTAAGACCTAGAGGAAGATCTGGAGGAAGAGGAAGATTCGTTGGAATTTGATGAACTGGGGATCATAGATCCAAGATGCATTAGCCAAACAACAATAAAAGCTATGGGGAAAGCAAAAAAGGGCAGAGGTCGAAAAACAAATAAACAAAAGAGAGAAGAAGAAGCAGTGGAGAAAGGGTTGAAAAGCATCTCATGTTTTCTGATATCCAAGGGAGCTAGCACCTCCCTTGGATAGCAATGAAGATCGCCTCATGGAATGTTAGGGGCCTGAATGCCCTTGACAAACAATGCTTAGTTAAGCGTCACTTAGAAAAGATTGAGGTAGATATAATAATGATTCAGGAAATCAAGCCTAATCAAAGCGAGGTTGGGAACTTCTTAAAGTACTGCAAAAACTAGTCTGGACACTTCCAAGAAGCTAATGGTGCTGCAGGTGGACTGGAAATCCTATGGAGGAGACCTAATCTTACACTTAGTCTCATTCAATCACATTCAAACTGGATGGAATGTAGTGTGAAAAACTCTATCACGGACCTGGAATTCACTCTGCTAAATGTTTACGACCCAATAAGGTCTGAGGATGAAAGGGAAACCTGGAAAGCAATCAATAGTAGTATTAGGCAGAAGGGTGACCAATATTTCATAATGGGTGGAGATTTCAATGCTATATTCGATCTCTTAGAGAAGAATGGGAGATACAAGAAAGTAAATAGGAATATGATAGATTTTAGAGAGTTTGTGGAAGAATCTCGGGCTATAGATTGTCGCACATCCAATGGAATCTTTACATGGACCAATCACAAAATTGGATTCACAAACATTATAGAAAGACTGGATAGATTCCTAATTGCCCCAAAATGGTTGGAGAAAGCAGCTAGTTTTGAAGCCAAAATCTTACTAGTCTCATTGTCTAATCATTTCCCAATCATGTTAGAATTAAAACAGGACCATCCATCGACTAAGACTTATTTCAAATTTGAGAATATGTGGTAGAGGGAGGAGAACCTGACACATCTAATAGAAACATGGTGGAAGGAATATGATATAAAAGGGACCCCAAGTTTTGCATTCACGAAAAAGCTTCAGTATATCAAGGAAAAACTAAAGGTCTGGAATAAACAAGTCTTCAAGAACATCTTTCAAGAGAAAGAAAAGGTTGAAAAAGAGCTAGAAGATCTAGATAATAAGGTCGTCGGACATGGGATGTTCTAGGATGACTTCCTGAAGGAAAAACAACTCAAGTAAGCGCATGAGGAACTGCTAAAAAGAGAGGAGATCTTTTGGAAAGATAAAGCAAGGGAAACATGGCTAAAAGAAGGTGATGCTAATACCAAATTCTTCCATGCCACGACTAAAGCAAGAAGAGATTTTAATAAAATCGAGGAAATAAAAGATGAACATGGGGGCCTCCTTAGGAAAAAGGCAAAATAGAAGAGGTGGCAGTAGCTTTCTTTGAGAAAATTCTGGGATTAGATAAAAGTGTAGTGGACTACGGGAAAGAAGCCATGCTTGATTGCATTCCAAAAATAGTCACAGAAGTAGATAACAAAATGCTGGAAGGACCAATAACAATGGAAGAGATATTGTCTGCTGCTTTACAGCTTCATCCAGGAAAGGCACCTAGATTGGATGGGTTTCCTGCAAGCTTTTATTAGAAGTGTTGGTCTTTCATTAGAGAGGAAGTTTGGAAGGTAGTAGAGGAGTTTAGAAGAAAGAATTTTTTTATGATGGATATGAATAATACTGTCATCTCCCTTATCTCAAAGAAAAAAGATTGCTACTCCTTAAATGAATATTGGCTGATTTCTTTGTGCAATACAGTATACAAAATTATTACTAAAGTATTGGCGAACAGGTTAAAAAAGGTGCTAAATACAATCATATCTGATGAACAAAGTGGCTTCTGCCCAGGTAGAGAGATAGTGGATAGCATCATCATAACCAATGAGGTAGTTCACACAATGACAAGCGAAAAAATGCAAGGGACGATGATCAAACTTGACATAAGCAAAACTTATGATAGGGTCAAGTGGGTTTTTTTGGTGGAGATCCTTTGGAGATTTGGATTCAATGAAAGTTGGGTAAAGATGATACAACAATGCATATCAACAGTAAGATAATCAATGTAAATGGCTTTGTATGCGGCTTCTTCTCAACTACCAATGGATTGAGGCAAGGGCATCCATCTCCCCTTTTTTATTCATAATCATGGCTGAAGCTATGGGGAGGCCTATTAAGGTAAAGCAGGAAAACAATCTATGGAAAGGAATTCATCTAGCCCAGGGATGCTACCCTTTAACGCATACGCAGTTTGCAGACGATACAGTTCTATTCGAAGAAGCATCCATAAAAGAAGCATAATCAATAAAGGCTAGACTAGATGAATATACTAGAATTTCAGGGCAATTGGTTAATAAGGAAAAATCTTCAATAATATTCTTTAATACAAAAAAGGTACTACAAAAGAAGATAGCAAAGTTATTGGGATTCTCAATCAATTCCATCCCAACCAAACATCTGGGAGCACCATTAATTGCAGGACAGAGTTGTTCACAAAATTGGGAAGAAATATTAGACAAGTGTAGAAACAAAGCTGTGGCTTCAAAAAATAAATGGCTAACTTTGGCAGGTAGAATCCTAATGATAAAAACTATCTTGGCTGTTGTACCAATATATGTTATGTCATGCTTTCAAATTACACATAAAGTTGAATCAAGTTTAGAAAGCTTTATGAAGAAGTTCCTGTGGGAAGGGGCTAAAGATGAAAAAAGAATTCCGCTACTACACTAGGACAAGGCATGTTTATCAAAAAAGGAAGGAGGTGTTGGACTAAGAAAGATGAGGGCACAAAATATGGCACTAGGTGCAAAATCTTTCAAAACAAATATCTTGATAGCCAGGACCCACAAAGAATCTTGACTCAAGGGAATTCGACAGGTGGTTCTGCTATATGGAGATTTCTTTGGGAAAGCAGGAAGTTAATCACAGATCATCTAACATGGAAAGTTAATAATGGGAGATAAGTAGACTTTTGGAGGGATTCATGGAACAGCCATAAACCTCTGGAGGACTTGGATGGGCTTAAAGATCATATATACTTATTGCAAGAACAATATGGTAATAAGGTAAGAGATTACATAAGCAATGGTCCCCCTAAATTTGGCAACCTTAACAAACGGATTAATGTGGAAACAATGCCAATTTCGGGGGACATTAAAGCAACTCTAAAAAAGGAGCTTGACAACAAAAGAATAGCCATCACAAAAGAAGAGGATGAGATAATATGGTGCGGGGCCAAGTTAGGTGAATACTTGGTCAAACTTGGATACCAAATACAAAATGCAACTAGATTGGATGATTCTTGGTTGAGCAAACTATGCTGGCATCCAACAGTGTTGCCAAAAGCAAGGGCCTTTCTATGGACAACATTGCATAAGAGTATTTTGACGGCTGATAAGTTGATGTCCATAGTCATTCAAGGCCCAAACAGATGTACCTTGTGTTATAGCAACTGTGAGATAGTCAATCATCTCCTACTAGAGTGTACATATGCAAAGAAATGCTGGGATTGGATTCAAGATGCTCTCGGGTTGTCAGGCGCTAGACAAAATGATTTGAGAGAATGGTTAAGTAGCTGGCCAAAGGGTAGAAAGGAAGATTTATGGTCAAACATATGGATCAATGCACCATCAATGATTGTTTGGCACATTTGGAAAGAAAGAAATAGAAGAATTTTCCAAGAAAAGGGTATGGAAGCGGATATGTTAATAAATTTTTTTTAGGAAGGATCGTGTGAGTTGCTTAATGCAAAAACCAAAATCAATTCAAATACGAAGTTCACAAAGTGGGATGAAGACATACAAAAGAAATGGGACAAACTGAAAAGACCAAAAGGTCAAATGAAAAATAAGGCAGATTTCAAGAAAGGGGTACATTGGATGTGCCCAGTGCAAAACAGGCTAAAACTCAATTTCGATGGATTCGCAAAAGGGAATTCAGGCCCAATTGGAGTAGGATGTATTATCAGGGATTGTGAAGGCAATTGCAAATGGGGTCTGTCCAAGAAAATTGGTAATGCAACTAGTAATGAGGCAGAAATGGAAGCATTGGCTTTAGGCTTATGGCTAAGTAAAGAAGAAGGCATCAAACAAATAGATGTGGAAGGTGATTTGCTGTTGTGCATACAAGCAATAAGGAAATAAGATACTCCTAACTGGAAATTAAAGAGATGGGTCCAAATAATTTGGGACTTGTTGGAACAATATGAGGACTTCTCTTTGCATGTGTACAGAGAAGCTAATGGGGCAGCAGACCTATTGGCTAATTATGGTGTAAAACAAGACAAAGACATTATTATAGATGATGATCCATGCAAATGGGAAGGTTTGAAAGATCTTCTACTAAAGGAACAACAGGATGCTGATCCAAAACTCAACTAAGTTGGTCACAGGCCAAACTGTATCCAAGCTATATTTCTTACCATGAGATCACTAGGGAAATCCATAATGCCGGCTGTAGTAGTCTACCCTGATAACACCCCCTTTAGAAGGTTCCTGTAGGATCCAAAGTATTTCCTAAGGATCAATAGAGTTTTTTAAAGGCACATAGATAACACGTGAAATCTGGGCTTTGTTACCCTGTGAAAATTAACATACAAAATAGATTTCTTACACAGGATGGATTCACAATTAAAACTGTCCAAATAAAGCGCACTTTAAAATGTCATTATCTCAGCCTCTATTAAAATTCATGCCTCGATTAGTTATACACGCCGAAAGAAAACCTCTAAATTCTGTATCTCAATTATGGCATAAGATAGGAAAACAAATGCAAATAACACCAAAAAAGTTATCAAGCCATATGCACTGAAATTAAATTGATTACATTTAAGCTGGAACTTTTTTTAACCTAACCATGCCCTAAGACTAATATTCTTGTCGTTAGGATTTGTAAACTTCTCAAACTGTTTAGTAAACAAGCCATTGAAAAACAAACATTCAAATGTGCAAATAATTTTAGGCACAATACACATAATCTTATAGGAAGTCCCCAAATATCATTAATATAGAATTTATGCCAAACATTTATCCATTGTCTGAAACTTAGTAGCTGTAACCTGTACTTTTAACACGTTATATATTTGATTGTAAGTACAGAGGTGCCCTATTTACAAAAGGGGCGTATCAAAATTTGCTATATCAACTATCCATGCTATACCTAACCTATCTTTAACTTTGTCTTGTTCTTAATTATTTAGATATCAAAACTTGAACCTGGAAACTAGGGTTTTGGTAGTCTTCATCAAAATCTACGAACTGGGTAACCCATTGAAAATCCTGGATTGGAACATAATTGTATAAATGCTTCAGGAAATCATAGCCGATCTTGACATGGAAGCTGTGCATCCAATAGGCATTCCCGGAAAGATCCATTAGAAAGGGCAAGAACTCAACATTTGGATTCAAATGTTGACCTAGTGCCCTGGGACGGGGGATTCCTTCTCCTAGACGAGCCGCCTCAAGTATCTCGTCCAAACCCTCGAGCAAACTTGCATCAAAGATATCCCTGGTCAGGGAGGCCACCATTTGCTTTGATTCCCTAAGGTCTAGAAGGGAAGCCATAAATTGCGAAGGTATATTAGAGTTAACTCCGTAGTGCTTCTGTGATACCAAAAACTCCTTCCCTAGAATCAGACACACTGCCTTAAGAGTTAAATGACCACTACCTACTATCACATTTTTTTAGTTGTTGATCCATTATCCTCCCTCTAAATGCAAGCTGGCTTTTGCTACTATGAAGAGAGATTGGGGTCTCCATAGTTCGATAACTCACTGATTGATATTTTCTGGCCATTGAACTAACACAAATAAATAATGGTGTAAGATTTGCAGGTACCTTCAAATCATCATCCGACAAGGTGAAGTGAGAAACAAAATGCAGGTTCATTAATTGGAGTGGTGCCATGAGAGATATACACGCTATGAACTGATCGCGGCACGGTTAGGTTGTCAACTCAAAATCATGGAGAAGAGAGCGAGCGGAGGTTTAGGAGAAGAATTGATACTAAGCATTAGAAATAATCAGTGTTACCCCAAGTTTTCAGGACGGGGATGATAGTGGACGGCGGAACAAGTCCCCAAGTTTCTGATTTTTCAAGCCAAATTTAGGGATTGCGGGGGACGACTATATGAAATATAGAAAAATTTAAAATATATAGGAAAACATTAAATATTCATATGAAAACATGGATAAAGCATGCATATATACATTATAGAAACTTAGCATATAACATTTTTGTTAAGAATTCATTGTCAATATAGTTTTTTTTCAATTATGATATGAAAATCAAAATAAAAAGAACATGGTACACTGTTGCCGTCCCCCTGGCCGTTTCCGGGACAGGGACAGGGGGGTTTAGACCCGGGGACGCGTCCCTGGGTAACACTGGAAATAATCATTCGAAGTAATACATGCTTATGAGCCGATGCCACGTGCGAAAGGATGCATATGAAAAACAAGCAAACTGTAATATATGGTGAATGCCCAAACTGTAATATATGATGAATGAACAATATGGCATTCGCACACTTCAAAAATTAATTTTTTGGGCATCGCCCCCTTGGTGACAACTTACCTTATTTAAAAAGAAAATAAAAAATTATTATAATAATATATTATATAATATATAATTAATATATTATAAATATATAATATAATATATAATTAATATAGTATAATTTTTAATACAGTATAATTAATATAGTATATACTATATAATTAATATAGTATAATTGTCAACTCAACATCATGGAGAGATCATTCTCACTACAGAAACAATATGGATAAACTTTTTTGGTCAAACATATACTATAGATAAAAATGGAGCCGAGCAGGAAGGCGCGGGGTGTTTCCCGTTTGAATTTTCCTGAGGGTCTGAGCGACGGAGATGGGGATGCAGGGGAATCAGAGGATGGCGATGCGAACTGGGTGGTCTCTCCCCTTATGTCTCCTGAGTTGGAAGGCGTTGTTGAGTCTGTTCATGGCACGGTTATGCTCTTTCCTCCTGCGATGGTGCTTGGATGGCTCGGGCGGCCTGGCAAATGGTCTGTGTGGGGTGCTGTTTCACCCTATGTTTCCAACTTGGTGCTTCTTACCTCGCTGCGGTCTCCTTTTAGATGGCTGCTTGCTAGTGGTGGCTGTCCCGTGTGGTGTTTGGTTGTGTGTGAGGGAGTGAGTGCTTCTGCCCTGGATCTTGTGGTGTTATGTGATGAGGAGGGTATTTCCTTTGTTCTGCAAAGGTTAGTTGTGCTTCTTAGAGATGCTGCGGTGAGTATTCGCTCCCGAATGCTTTACCCTGTTTTATTCGGGTTTGACAGCCTGCTGTTGAGTTTGATGGTTCCGTTCTGCTGCAAAGAGGGTGTTGTCCCTTCTTTGGTCTCTGTTAATGATGAGGTTTGCTTGATGGTCTGGCGGCTTCGCTTGCTTGTGTGGAGGGTGTCGAAGCCCTGTCGGTGGTCGTTGCTGCTCGTTATGGTTGGGGCTGCGAGGATGTTGTGGGCTGGTGATTGTATGTTGTTGACCAACAACTTTCTGTTGGGGATGGAGCTGCTAGATTGGCCTAGTTCTGGGCCTTTGTGGTATGTGGGTCTTTGGTTCCTTCCGGAGGTGCTCTTGGCTATGCCTCCCCTGTTCTCTTGGCTGGAGCTTTGGTGTTTTTTTGGGATCTCTTCTTTGATGCCTGGGTCTCTTGGGGCCTTTGTTGCTCTTGATCTTCGGTCCTCTCGGGGTTGTCCTATCTTTCCTCGGGTGATTGTGTGTGTTCTTATGGACTTTGGGTTGGGTTTGGCTCGGGTGGTGGTGCTAGTCTTTGGGCTCTCCTTTCCCCTTTGGATGGCTCTGGTGTGGAGTGAGGTGTTGGCCTCTCCTTGTTTGGGCGTAGCTCTTGGTGTGTTGTGGTGGATGGGAGGAGTTTGCTCCCTAGATTGGTGTGGCTTTATAGACTTTTTTGCTGCTGCTCTTGTGGGCCTTTGCTAGTTTCGGCTGTGGTTGTTCTCTGCCCTGTGGTGGTTGACTGGGTGGTATTTCCTCATGACCCAGTTGGGTTTTTGGTTGTTACTTGTTTTTGTTTTCTGTTGTTGGGGTTGCTGAAGGGTGGTGTGTTAACTTTTTCTGCGGGAGTCGTGGCTTCCATTGTAATCCTACAGCCTAATCCTATCGAGGTGGATCCCTCTTCTTTCATGGTGAAGATGGGTGCTGTGGTTTTCTTTGGAAGCTTCTTCTGGTTTTCTCTAATGCTGTCCCTTTTGAGGTGGGTTCTACTCCTATGGAGGTGGAGTATTGGGCTTTTAGAGGATCTTTGGGTCCGGTGGAAAAATTTCTCATGTTATCCTCTCCATTAGAGGGGAACTCTCTCCTTTTGAGGTGGAGTATGGGTTGGCTTCCTGGTTCAGTTGGTTTTCGAAGAAGGGCTTGGTGTTGCTGTTCTCGTGCTGCAGGTTTTCGGCCGTTAGTTTTAATGGCTTGGCTGATCCTGGTTGTCTATAGGGCTTGATAAGTGGTGGGTTATTCCATGACTCTGAAAGTTGCTTTGCAACTTTGTATGATTCTTACCATTCTCTTGGCAAGAATTTGTTAGGCACTTTATTGTTTGATTTGAACGGAAGGTCTGCTGCAACCCATCTATGACAGGTGTTTAGTGGCCTGGTGGTTTCCTATGGGACTGGTTTTTTTCCTATGTGGTCTGTTACTCTTGGTTATGGTTCCAAGTTTGGGTTGCTAGTTGGTCTTTAACTCAGGACTGCTGTTGGTCCTGAGTGTGCTGTTGCTCCTGGTCACTGCTGGCCAGGTGTTGTTTGTGTCTCTGCTGTTCTTCTGCGGTGTTTCCGTTGGTGCTGTTTCTTTGGCATTGTCTGTGTGTTGTTTAGGAGAATAATTGATACTAAGCATTAGAAATAACTAGTGTTACCCCAAGTTTCCGGGACGAGGATGACAGGGGACGGTGGAACGAGTCCCCAAGTTTTCGATTTTTCAAGCCAAATTTAGGGACTGCGGGGGACGACTATATGAAATATAGAAAAAATTAAAATATATAGGAAAACATTAAATATTCATATGAAAACATGGATAAAGCATGCATATATACATTATAGAAACTTAGCTTATAACATTTTTGTTAAGAATTCATTGCCAATATAGTTTTTTTTTCAATTATGATATGAAAATCAAAATAAAAAGAACATGGTACATTGTTGCTGTCCCCCTGGCCGTTTCCGGGACGGGGACGAGGGGTTTAGACCCGGGGATGCGTCCCTGGGTAACACTGGAAATAATCATTCGAAGTAATACATGCTTCTGAGCCGATGCCACGTGCGAAAGGATGCATATGAAAAACAAGTAAACTGTAATATATGGTGAATGCCCAAACTGTAATATATGATGAATGACCAATATGGCATTCGCACACTTCAAAAAATAATTTTTTGGGTGTCATCCCTTGGTGACAACTTACCTTATTTAAAAAGAAAATAAAAAATTATTATAATTATATATTATATATTAATATATTATAAATATATAATATAATATATAATTAATATAGTATAATTTTTTAATATAGTATAATTTTATTATAATTAGTAAATGAATATAAATTTTAAAAAAATGAATGAAGACAAAATAAAAAAATTAAGTAAAAAAAATTAGGGCACGGAAGATAGGGTTGACGCCTTGCCGTGCACGCCTTGCTGCATAGGGGCTCAGCCCCATGGGCCTTAGGCCCTTGTGGCTTGCACAACTGCAGTGAGTATTGTGGCTCCATGGAGAGTTGATACCCAAAAATGCTTGGAAATCTTGATGGTAAATCCAACAAACACAAAACAAACGAAATCCACAAAGAATTTTTGGGCTGGACCTTGCAAAATGAATGTAAAAGCCTAGTCAAACCAAAATATCGTCAGCCAAATTAAAAATGTTCGAACCCACGACATGATTTGTGACTACACATAATTTCAGCGTTTTTATCTCATTTTTTCATGATTATGCAAGAAAAAATTAATAAAAAATGTTGACTTCGATTTTTTCAGAAAATCACAATTTTTAAGGGAAAAAAATTGTGAAACTCAGCGATTCATGATTTTTATGATTAATCGCAATTTTTCGCAATTTCTGCTTCTTTGATATATACACATCCAAACTCATTGTTTTATTATCAAATATCAAGTGATATTAAGTGTTATAACTTATAGCCTATGGGCATGATCATATGTTTTCATCTCTTTTTTCATATTTTCCTTGCATTGTTAAAGCCTAGTCTCTACGTTCCTAAGAGTGCATACCTGTTAATTTGTACAAGGTACTCATTTTTTGTGGCATAGCATGCTTTGGGTACCTATTCAAAATTGTACAGTTCTTTGACAAGCTGACATATCTTATGTTCTTTACCCTTTTCTTCAAATTCCTACCACTGGACCTTGTTCATGATTATGAAATTTAAGTTAAACATGGGAAACTCTGTATTTGATATAGAACTAAGTTGTTCTTCATAAGAGGAGCAGTCACAGATTGGATGAGATATTTTGCCATATGGATAGAATGTTATTTTGAGTAAAATGGATGCGAGATAGACTCCAGAACATAATCCTGTTAATGTTTCTTGTGATAAATTCATTTGCATGGATATTTGAAAACTAGTTTATTCTATATGCATTAAGAGAACAATTTGTTTCTTCATAACAGCATCATTTTGTTTTATCTCTCATATTGTCCTTACCGCAATTTTTCTGGCACAGGTAAAAGATATTCCATGTGGTACTAAGGGTGGAGTGATGATTTACTTTGATAAGATTGAGGTACAGACCATATTGATTTTGCAATAAGATGCTAGTTAATTTTTTCATTAATTCATATTATAATTAAGTGTTATATCCTGTGTAATATTCAGGAACTTTTCTGCACTTGCTTTGTATTGCATACCAGACTGACACATTAGATCACATTTATATATATACTATAATTTAGTTTTTTTTAATTTTAATTAAATACACTATCATCTAATGATTTGAATAGTTTAATTGCAGGTCGTTAATCGTCTTCGTAAGGAGTATGTCTATGAGACCATGTTAGATTTTGGTGTCACTTATGACAAGACTTGGATCTATGATAAAATTCACCATGAAATAAATCAGTTTTGCAGTGCACACACGTTGCAGGATGTCTACATTGACATGTTTGATCAGGCATGTTCTCACTGATTGTAATCTGCATTTTATAAGTATGGTTTTTAACAAAAAAAGATATACAGATTCATGTGAGTTTAAGTTTAATAGCTTCAGAATTCTTTCAAATAAGAGATACAACCGTAATTGAACACATTGCAAGGATTGGAGTAGTTTATGTGCAACAAATAATTTTTATTGGAAATGCAGATTGATGAGAAGATGAAAGAAGCTATTCAAAATGATTGCACTGTTTATGCTCCTGGCATTGAGATTATAAGTGTAAGAGTAACCAAACCCAAAATTCCAGAAGCCATTGCCCGAAACTATGAACAAATGGAGGAACAGCGTACAAAGGTATGCCTATTTTATTTTTATGAATCAAGAAGTGGCTTTTGCTTACAACAAATTTACTAAACTGAATAGATTTTTAGCTTTTTTCCTTTGTTGCCTAGGGAGTTTTATTTTATAAATTGGATAAATAGTACTTGCTTGTTTCTGTTCCTTTTCTTCAAAACCTTATGTTTCTCACTTCCACACTCTAGTGACACATGGTATATGATTTTACTTGTTCAAACATAAGCATTGATTATTAGATAAAACAATTTCAAGATGCATGTCTTTTTCACTGGCTTTAGGTCTTGAATTTTTCGGCTTGATGTTACTTTTAACAATAGGACGGATTCTTTATGTGCTTGTATATCTCAATGTTTCTGTTGATGTTTGCCAGTGTTTGGATGATTTCCTTGTCTTGATGAAATAATAAGAAGGGGAACAAATAACCTGCTGACCTTAGGCCTTTTATCAATTAAAACATGGGATATGATTTTGAATCATGGATATATAGTATATACTGTTCTATGTCAAGTGGTGGATCCAGTAATTGGAAGTGTACTTTGATAAACAATATTTAATATATGAATCTGAATGGCAGATGTGGCATGGTGTCATTTCACTACAAGTGTATTTTTAATGTAAAGTTGCATATTTGAAATAATGAAATGCTTCCTATATCAAAAAATATTTAGTAAATTTATTACAAAGTTTGCAGAAGGAAATTAAGAAAAATATTTCAGGTAAAGTAATGTGAATTCCAGTGACATTTGGTGCTCTTATATTCCCTTTAATTAATTATCAACCTGAGATATGATTGTTTTAGAACTTCAAATGCTGTTTTTTGCAAGCTAGCAATGTTACTGGCTTCTTCCAGTTTTGGTGTCATTGCAGGAGTGAATTTTGTTTCGGTTTGGAAGATGGCAGTGGTATGTGGACATCCCACAGGGTACTTAGGGTGGCAGGGTCATGCTGTGATGTGCCTGACTGCTCCCAATTTCACCCAAGAAACCCTAAAACGTGAATGACAACCCTAAAAATGACCCTAAATGATTGCTATTCATTCATTTTACAATCACAAAGCACAAAAACAACTAATATCATTTCAAACTGCTTTTTTTGCTTTTTTGAAGCTTGCTAGATTTTTTCTAAGGTGAAGAATTGCAAAGGTGCCAAAGACATTTGCTAAATGCTATTGGAGAGAACTAGCTTTCACAAAGGAGATTTATCACTTAGTAAAATTTAAAAAATAATTATCAATCAAAAGTAATTATTTTTTAGTAACATTTTGAATTTTGAATTTTATTTTTTATCATGTTTATATGTATTGTAAGGTTGTATTTTTTGTTTTGTTTTATTTTTTTGAGTTCATGTACTCTAGAGTTACATTTTAAATTTTTAAATTTTTTCTTATAACAATAATCTATTTAAAATGGCCACTAGTTTAAGTTAAATGGGCCTAGAGTTAGGCAGTTCAAACATGATTAAGCATCTTTTATATGGAAATATGTTACAATGATTAAACAATTCCTAGGAGTTGAGGCTTGTCTTTGGTGTTGTAGTCATTGAGGGTCAAGTATAAGAGCTCAAGTAGTCAAGTGAAAACTTACCTATGTACTATGACTAGCCATGGAATTAAAGTTTGTCAAGGGTTGAATAAGAAGAGGTTGCTGAAGGAGCAAATTATGACATTAGAAAACAAAAAGCTATACTATGAATGAGCAAAATTAAAATGTCATCTTTTGGCAAGTAAAGGATCAGGGTCTACTACAATAGTGGCTGCCCCACATTCTTTTTTGGAGACTATCTATTTAAGAAGAAGATCCCTCTATTTCTTCTTGCAAAAAAGGCCCATTAGATAAGACAATTCAGAATGAGGCGAGGGGCATTATAGATGAATATATTGCACATTGCATGTATGTCAATGGTCTTTCTTTCAACATAGAGTGAAATCAAAATATTGGTAGGAAATGGTGATGAGATCAATTGAAAACTCTCCTATTACATAGGTCTTGGGTATCAAAAGGCGTGTACCATGTTATTGGCAATTTTTTAATTTTTGTAGAAATATCACTAAAATTAATCAAGTATTCATGGGTTGAAACATAAGTGTCTCATCATTTTTAATGAATGGAAAGAATGCAAAAAACAAAATTTAATAAATATCATTGTGGTGCTCCCTAAAGGGGCAATGTTTTTGAAAGCGGTTGATTGTGAGGGGCAAGTGAATGATGCAAACTTCATTATTAAAATCCTCATTGAATTCATAGAGATGGTGGGTGTTGATAATGTTGTTCAAGTCATAACAGACAGTACAAAAAACAATAAGATACTAGGTACTTTGGTTGAAGAAAGGTATAAACATATTGTTTAGACACCATGTGCCATTCGCTCTCTCAACTCGGTGATGCAAAAGATTAGTACTCAAATAGAGTGGGTGAAAAGATTATATATAGAGGGTGAGGAGATTTAGATGTTCATGACAAACCATCGTATCTCACAAGGCATCTTCAAGACTTTCTCCAATTTAGAGTTGTTGAAGGTATGAAATTTCAGTATTTATTTTAAATTTTATTTATTTGACATATTTACTTATTTAAAATTTAATTTGTTACTAATTCTTTTTTACACTAAATTAGGTTGATATTTAAATCACATTATACACAATCCTTTTGAGACAACTTGTGAAGGTGTGAGAGGTGTTGGGTGCCATGATCATTAGCAACCAATGGAGTGTGTGGAGATAGTCAAATTCACGAAGAGCGTAAAAGATCAAATCATTGATCCTAGATGATGATTGATGGGCTCATGTGAACTAAATCTCGAGTTTCACCAAGTCTATCATGAGTATGATTAGGTTTGCTAATACATATTGGTTGTTTTTGGGAGAAATATGTTAGTTTTTAAGATCAGATGAATGCACAGATTTTAATTCACAAATCAGACTCAAAAACACAGCAAATGCCTTGGGAAAACCCTCCAACCTGAGGGAGAAAAACCCAGCCAATATATCTCTTATATATTGATTAAACAAGAGCAGAAAATCTGCTTACAACTCAGGCATAATACAATGCCGATTTGATACAATGAATAATGGCACCTCACTTAGATGCAATACACAAATGAATATTATTCTCCTTGAAGTCGACCTGCTGCTACAGAATGATGATCTGCTGCTTATATCAAAACTCCTTCTACAGAAATACGAACTTGATAATTTCTTGATTGTGAAATGAATGACCTTCATCTTCTATTTATACACGAGCCAAAGAATTGATGCGACTTTTCCCAGCGAAGAGGTTGGCCTCAAGACAAAAGACGTGTCTCATGGAAATTCGCGCCTCTTCTAGAAGGTCGGCCCCATATAATAATTAATTATTAATTATTAAATAATGCAAATCATATTTATTGTTATTCATTTGAGAAATAACTCAAATCAAACATATATAAATTGAATAGCCATAGGCTATATTCAATTTATTTTCTTCATGAGAATTCGTGCCTGGAAGTAGAGGCCCGCGGCTGCTGGTATACATCAACAAAATCTACAATGGCATGGACTCCACGAGAGAAAAATAAAGGCCATAATAGTAGATAAGAAGAATAATGCTAGTAAAAAGTTTTGGCGAAGGGTGAAAAAAATGTTGACTCTTGAAACAATATGACCACACCCTTGCATCTCTTTGCATTTACCTCAATTGTTGCAACACAAATAACTTTCTTTGCCTAGTAGAACGACATCATATAGAGACAATGAAGTTGTTGAAGGGTATAAGATTTTTTTAAAATAATCTTTTTAGATCTAGAAGTGGTGGATTGAGAATGGTAGGTTTATCTTGTTTCAAGATCATGGTATTTGTGCTCTTTTGACAAGTACAAGACAAATGCTCATACATGGTGGTACCTCCATGGGTAAAGTTATATGTTTCTCTAACCTCTTGCAATCAAAATTCTATTACAGCCTATAGGTAAACAGTTTTAATTGAATTAATATTCTTACCGTTCTTTAACATTTTTAAGTTGTATAGAATTTCTCTCCAAATTAAATAGGTTGAGCTCTTTGATTCAGTGGAATTGGAGTACATATTCTTTTATCCACTTAGTTAAGTGCAATCGTTTGGCTGAAAAAAACAAAAGATATGGTCTACGTACATTCCAATTTGTGCCTTCTATGAAAAAAGGAAGTTGACTACAAGCAAGGGGTGACAAAGAATTGGAATATAGCCCCTAAGAATGCCAATTTTGATGCATTTGTTTTAAAACTTGCCAAAGTCACTTTAGATGATGATGAGGCTCCTACTACTGCACATGATGTAGTTGGTGGGAGTTGCACTACAGTTGCTTGTGGTTCAAATGAAGTTAAACCAAGTGATGACTTAGATCAAGATGCTTTTGTTGGAGAGCAAGATACAATTTTTTGATTGTCTTTATGAATTTCAATTTTTTTTTAATGATTTGACAGATATGATATAACATTGAATTATCAATTATCACTATCATAGTATAAAGTATCAAATGTATTCTCAATTTTGTATAGTGTATGTTTTTTAGTATCAATTATCAAATGTATTTTGAATTTTGTGTAGTGTATATATATATATATTTGCATTTATATAAAATAATAAATATATAGTTGTACTCATACTTGGAATTTTTTTTTTTCCGTACTTGAACCTATACCAAAATTGACAAGTTAGCAAGTTTTTTTTTTAAAAAAAAGGGGTGAAATTTTTTATTCAAGAAAGAGTAACCAAGTACATCAAGAGGCCAAAATGACCAAAGCTAGCAAAAGACATACATTCCACAAGCCCCAAAACAGAACCATGCAAATTAATGATAGCAAATTTCCACAATCCATAGAGATTAGTTGCAAAGTTTTTGGATTTGATTGCGTGAGTTTATTTTGCATCAACGTTTCAGATTACATTCAGTGATCCATCATCAGGATGAAGTAGAGAGCATGATGATCCATCATCCTAATGATGGATCATGAAGTGTGATTTGAAACGTTGATGCAAAATAAACTCACACAATCAAATCTAGAAACTTTGCAACTAAGAACCATGCAAAGATGAGCCCAAAACCAACCCAGGCCGAAAAAAACCATCCAGCCAAAATGCAAGGATAGACCTTCTTATCCTCATCTAGATAGCTAGACAAGATGTTACTTTTATCCAGGTCCAATTGTCTCCATTCAGCGACATTCCATACCCCCCGACCCTTGGAGGCCCATTTAACAAGGCAATCTGCAACCCTGTTCCATTCCTTGGGAATGTGAACAAATGAGATGTGCTCAAAATTCGAAGCAAGATGAAGAATTTTCTTCACAATTAAAACCAATCTCCATGCAGAGTCTTGAAAATCTCTCTTATTAAGAAGAGAGACCAAAATCGTAGAATTTGTCTCACAAATCACATTGCGCCACCCACACTCCAAGAGCCTTAAGAATAGCACAAGCCTCTATTTGGTTGTTAGACTGCACACCCATGTGGATGGAGAAGAAAAACTATATGGCCCCACTGCTATCACAACCCACTCCTCCGATCCCAGCCTCTCTAGGATTACCCTGAGCATAGCCTCGGTGTTGATTTTGAGAGTCCCTTCAGGAGGAGGGCACCACCACCCCACTCTATTCACTTTCTTAGAAGGTTTTGATCTGCATCCCCTATTCCCTTGACGACCTAGAGGAGAAGAAAGCTCAAGGCAAGAAGCTATCTGCATGTCTAAAGATGACATAGACTCACCCAAGTCGAATTTAGATGAGATAGTTTCTTCCAAAATACTATAGATGAGATAGTTTCTTTCAAAATACTCTGCACCTTGTACCATACTTGCAAAACATTTCGACGATACTCATGGAAAATGCATCGATTTCTCTCCAACCAAATCTGCCAGATAATAATGGAAGGTCCCAACTCCCAAGCAGCCACCAAACAGGATGCAACTACTGGAGGATGCCCCAAATTCTCTCAAAAGTCTTGCAAAGAAGGCAAACCTAAATGGTCTTCTCCAAATCTTTCACCACAATCTCCAAATTTCCAAAGCAAAAGTGCACTGAAAAAAAAGACGAGTAGTACTTTCTTCACCGCATCCACATAAAAGACAAAGAGAAGGCCCACAAAAATCCCGTTTCCTGATATTCTCCTAGGTGAGGCATTTGTTATGACTCAACAACCATAAGAACATATTACACTTGGGCCACCCAACCTTGTTCCAGATGCGTTTTCACCAAGGATAAACTCTCACCTTAGCATGATGAGACATTAGAGCAACATAGTAGATACCCTTAGATTCATGACCCCAAGCCAGTAGATCCCTGTCTTCTGAAGAGCAACATGGCCACTCCAACACAATAGAAACCAAAATACTTCTCTCTACTTGGGAGCCACCATCCGGCCAGCTATCGGGATCATACCACTGGTAAATTCTAGTGCCTCCCAGAAACAAAGATGGTTTGAAGCTACTCACCCTAGACATTCCTCCTAAGTATTTGAAATTAAGAATTTGTGCCCAAGGTTGCTCAGGAAATTTACACCACCTCCAGTATAGTTTTGTAGCTAAAGCAAGACTATTGTGCTCCAATTGCCTAAGCCCAAGACCACCATTCTCCTTTGGATTGCAAACCTAGTCCCAACTCACCAAACTCCATTTCTAAATGTCAAGATTCCCTGCCCAAAGAAATTTCCTGGTAAGGGAATCAAACTCCTTGAGCACACTCTTAGGAGTAGATAACACCATGAACCTGTACAAAGGAAGAGCCTTGAGGATGGATGACACAAGAGTCACCTTGCCAACCGAAGATAACCATCTAAAGGTCCAATGATTGATCTTAGAGCGAAATTTATCCAAGATCTTCTGCTAGTCATTGCTCTTCAAGGTGCCAACAAAGAGGAGTCCCCAAATACTCCAAGGGAAGATTACCAATCTGGAAATGAAGAATGTTGGCTATTCTACGCTGTATCAAAACAAGAGTATTGAAGAAAAGAATTTGAGACTTACCCTCATTGATTTGTTGGCTAGACACCGCTAGATACACATCCAAAACCTTCCGGAAGTTAACTGCCTCCTCATTCCTAGCCACACCCATGAGAGCGGTGTCATCCACAAATTGGAGATGAGTTTGCGCTTCCAAACCATGTGCCTAGCTCCAACCACGAATGAAGCCTCTAATCCTATACTATTTCAGCAACCTTCCAAAACCTTCAACCATCAAAATAAATAGATAAGGGGAAAGTAGGTCCCCTTGCCTAAGCCCTCAACCAGCAGAAAAGAGAGGTGAGGGAGAGCCATTAGCGAGAATAGAAAAAGAAGACATGGTCACACAACTCATAACCCACGAGACCCACTCTATGTAGAAACCAAAGGCCAAAAGCAGATGCTGAAGGGAAGACCACCTGACTATGTCATAGGCTTTAGACATATCCAATTTGATGAACATGGACTTTTCTTTGGAAGAGGACATGGAATTAATAGCTTCAACCGCCACCACTACACCATCCACAATTTGCCTACCAGGGAAATCAAAGGATCCAAGCATCTCTTTAGTCTTTCCGCAATCAGCTTAGTGATAATCTTGTAGGTCACATTGCACAACGCAATAGGCTGAAAGGAGTCTAAGGAATTGGCACCCTCCTTAGGAATTAAAGCGACGAAGGTAGAATTTATAGCCTTGAGCATTTGCTTGTTAGTATAAGACTCCCGAACCACCTCCAACAAATCCACTTTGATGATATCCCAAAATTCTTGAAAGAACTCAATGGGAAAACCATCAGGACCAGGGGCCTTACCTTTCTTCATTTGGAAGACAATATCCCCAAGTTCCTCCAAAGAGATGGGCGCTAGAAGAGAGTTATTTATCTCCACAAAAACCAAAGAGGGGATGCAAGCCAATACCAAATTCTCCTCCTCCAAAGCAAGAGGCATATCTTCTGAGAAAAGAGAAGAAAATAAATGGACCACCTCCTTAGAAATAGCATGATGTGAGTTTAGCTGTTCCCCTTGAGCTGTCAAGGGAGGAGAAATAATATTCCCACCTCTATTAGCCTTAACCGAATCGTGACAAGTTAGCAAGTTGGTATAGAAGATATTTGCTGATTTTTTTATTGGATCAAAAGGTCAAGGGTTTAGAATATTCACTAAACTATACTTTGTAGTTTGTAATGTAGAGGACACTTAATGCATGTCAAGCACATAACAAATAAGGTGACATCTTATCTACTATTTCTTATGAATAGAACACACATCGACTGTTTTGAATGTAATTTTTCCTTATGAATTTTTATTAGACAATGATCTTCTTGCCATCTCTTGTTGGGCATCATGATAAATATCTAGCTATGTTGCTGGTTTGGGTTTAGGTTCAAGGGTTGGGTTCATTGGTACAATTTGTTGTATTTCTCATGCATTTATTACACCTTAGGTTAAGCTTGCTTAGATATAGTTTAGTTTTCTTATTGGGAGTGTGAGATGTCACCTCATTCTTGGGGAGTTGTAGTTCTCATAGGTTGAGTTGTCATCCTCATCCACTTGTTGCATTTTTTACAAGTGCAACCTCTTTACTTGTATTTGGACACACTCTTTATGAATGGAATAGCCATTGTTTGGTTATTCAAACCTCTTTCTTATTTTGAGCAAATAGTTTATTAACTTTATTGTAGTGGACACGATTTTTCCACAATCCATGAAGATGAGTTAGAGTGCTCATGGAATTAACTATGTAAGTTTTTTTGCATCAACATTTTGGATCGCACATGGTGATCCATCATTAGGATGAGGAAGAGAAATGAAATGTATTGTAGACTAGACTCACTGAATACCATAGTTCCACAAAGTTTGGTAATGGGAACCAAGGGCCTAAGTTTGGGGATGTCGAGGGGATGTTGGTGGAGGGGTGGCATTGCAAATACATATAGTGCTTGCAAAACTAGTTATAAAAAAATGTATAAGGTATAAGTATAAGAATTACAAGTGAAACTTTGGCATACTAAGTAAACTACTAAATAGTAAACACATTGCAATGATTGCATTGAACATTAATAATGAGAATGCCAAATTCATAGTTTATATTATAATTATATTCAAAATCTCATAATGATGATTACAATGTTCAAAATGAAAAAATGGCCCAATGCCTCTAATTATCCTCAAAGTTCTAGCCAAACTCATTACTAGAACCGTTGGACTTCACAAACTCAAGCTCCTCCAAACCAATACCAACCAACCATGTCTATGTAGCATCATCATTAACTTGTGTTGGCTTCTTTGGCTCTACATCCCATCAGGCTATTGGACTCTCCTTGTATGTAAGTCTATTGTAGTAAATGAGATGCAAGGCACTATGTATAGACACAAGCTTCTCTACCCTCCTAGAGGTAAACTTGTTCCTCTTAATGGAGTGGATGGAAGCTATAAGTAGACCAATTCTTCTCAACAATAGAACTAGAACCCTAAGAGAGCAAATGAATGGCTAGAGAGGTAGTCAAAGAAGTAGGCCCATGCATACTTCACTACAAAATTGGATCTTCTTATGCCATAGTCTCCCTATCTATCTTGGTCTCCTCTAAATATCCCCAACGAGTGGAAAATTTTGTCCACTTAGTATGAATGATGGTGGCATCTGTAGAATCACATATCTTTCGAATAGCCTTAATGAACTCTGCCTTCACCTTAGCATCCTATATAGGTGTAATTTTGCTAGACTTTTGCATGTACCAGTTTGGGTTCAATGCATAGGCAACCATGTGCAAGGAAGTGTTGAGTTTCTCCCATATGTGATGAAAGATTGGATGAATATTTTCATTGTAGAATTGCAATGCGGGATCTTTTTAGTGTACATCAACCTTTATTTAGTCAAGCCTAGTATTAATGCACTCATACACCTCTCCGAGGCTAGGTGCATTAGTATCCCCATATATCACACTAAATATTGGAGTAATGATGGAGACAATATGTTTTTCATCACCCCAAAAACACCACTCTTCACCACCTCCTTCACTCTCTTCTCCTGCTATGTCTTGGACTCAGGTCACTGATTCCATTCTACTATCATAACCATTAGTTGCAATGCCTCTTGCAACTCAAACATCCTCTACAAGAGAATGAAGTATGATGCATATCTAGTCTCGATAGATTTTAAGAATTCCTTCTTGGAGAAGGTTTTGAAGAGTGCATGTTAAGTGTGGTGGTTGCTGACACATCTCTAGCATCACTAACAACTGCTTTGATCCAACTAATCTTTGCCATGTCATTGAGTGCATTGTTCATGGCATGCACACAAGGAGTCCAAATATGTCTATAGGTTATCTCAATTAACTACCTTGCAACTTTGCACACATGTGCTGTATTTGTCAGCATTTGCATAATATTTTGTGGTCCAACCTCTTCTATAGCATCTTTAAGGATTTGGAATTGAAAATCAGTATCTTTGCAATGCCCTTAACAATCAACAACCTTAAGGAAATAAGGGCCTTGTGTACATGTAACCATGATATTGATGAATGGAGATGCCTAATGTCCATCCACTCATCCATGACTATGCTACATTCATTTGTGACTAATGTATTCTTTATTTTCTTTGTTAAACTATTAATCTTGGAATAGTGCTTATCCAATACTGTTGCCCTCAATTTTGTCTCCCTTGGTGGCACATATGATGGTCCCATCCTTGTTATATTTGCCACAAGTTTCTTATAATAATGGGAGTGACCCAAATTCCATTCACAAAGAAGAATTTGACAATGGCATCATCTACCTCATCCTTTAGTTGCACATTGAATAAATTTGCCAATGGGTTTGGACCATCACTAGTCACCTTATGTTTCCCCTTAGGCTTTGCTCCCCTTGAACTAGAAGAAAGTTGAATGTGTGCTTGTCACCTTTGCAAAGTAGCAGAACTTTGGAGATCCCTCCCCCTTAATTGTGAAGTAGCAGACGTAGATGCATTTTCATTATTAGCACCCCGTAATTACGTATCTCAGCCCTATATTTGATGTTTTTTTGTCTACTTGGTTCATACTTCTATACCTTTCCCTCAAACATGAATGAGGTGGGCATTAACTTTGGTAATCCTACTTTGAGATTCAAGTTTACAAAAGTGGGACTTCCAAAACCTAATAGCCCCAGATGTCCTAGGCATTGCTTGTAACTTAGTTGCAAATTGTTTTAAAGGGGACTTTAGATCAAAGGGACTTGTTGGTTCCCAAATCTGCAGATTGTTAAAACCTAAAAGTATGCCAAGCTTTATGATTAGGATCAATAAGTGATATGGCTAATGAACGAAATCAACCAGGATGGTTGGGTTGGAATTCCCTGCTCTTTAGGCTCTGCTATGCCTAGGTGGGTGTACCTTTATCACCAATGACTTTTTTCTCTGGGATTGATTGGTGGTAACTAAGCAGATTAAAACCTTATAATAATTTGGAGAGTTTGTGTGATTCACAATTTTTTCAATTAAATCATCCTCATAATCTTTTCAATTAAATCATCCTCATGTGATCACAACTTTTCAATTAAATCTTCTCTCATTCTATTTCATAATGGCATGAGGGTTTGAAATAGATAGTAAATATATATAGAGCTAACTTCTTCTCCTACTCCTACAACAAAAAATTAGAATGCATAAATGAGATTTTATGAAATATTGTTTTAGAATGGAGATGATCAATGCCTTCTTGTTGGGCAATGGACTCAAATAATGGATTGATATGTGTCCTTATAACTCTAGTTGTTTGGCACTTATATGTTCATGAATTGCATAAACATGCAATAAAGTAATTATAAGACTTCTTATTGATCCAAATGACTTTCCAGGTTATTGTGATTTATTTAAAGGAATTTAATTCTTACTTGAAGAAACCAGTTAAATGAACCACACAAAACATGAATGTGCTTTGACAAATCAAATATATACTTGATACACTTGACTTGAATAACAAGGAAAGATCAAATTGGAGACAGCCACATAATTATATACAATAATTTCAACAAACAATTGAAACTAGGATTCGGCCACCAAATTATAGCTTTGTTTCAAAAGATTTTACAATGTATGCCAAAATTCTCCTTTTCTCCCCTATCTACATCCTCAATACGGTCTTGGTTTCCCTCTTATAGATGAATGAGGGAAGCGACAAGCTTCAGATTGTTACATTTCAAAACAACCCTTCAATTACCCTTTCATTTGTATAAACTAAAAGACAAAGTATTAGTTATTTTTCTATTTGTTCATAATTACAAAAATACAATTATTGAGAGAACATAAAACAACTTTTAAACATCGAAGGTTAGAGCACTTGGAGTACACCTAAAGTCCGTTAATAATCGTGAGGCACCCGTGATCATCCGATCTAGCAAGGTCCTTTCTCCTTGATGATGTACCCAAGGCTTGGCAATTCGCTATATCTGATACAAGGTCTATTCTTTTAGGGGAGCCAAGTATGTCTGCTCCCATTGGAACATTGTGTAGTCGTTAGGCCATTTGTATCCCTAGATCTGTGGCATATTAGCCAAGTGTGTAATGTCCCCTTCTTGAGCATGATCTTTTCAGTTGACCGTTGGCCTATTCCGGAGACCTGTAGGCTACTCGGAAGGTGAAATTAGGGTTTCGTGTTTTGGGGGTTGCTATTGCTTGTGAATTGATGATTGAATGGCGGATTCTTTCTGGGCTTTCAGAGGACTTCGCAGTGGTGTGTTTCTCTTGGCATTCCGAGCACCTTCAAGAATTTACTATTTTTAGTAAATTGTATTTTTGGTAGTGGCCCTGTCGTTCTCGGCACAGTTGACTTTCCTCTTCAATCGACTCAGTTGGTTTGTTCAATTTTGGCCTTGGGATGCATTTTGGAGAGATAAGTTCATTTCTTTAAAACAATGATTATATTTTAGTGTTATGATACCCCCTTGGCCTAGTCTCATAACTTAATGTTGTGTTAAAAGGTGGTCTTTAAGGGGTGGCGCCTCATTGAGGTAATTTTATATTTATTATAGTCAAAATTGAAGCTTTAAGTGGGATGCCTATCTTGAAGAGATGAATTTCATTTAAAAGTCAAATGAAGCCTTGGGGGAAAGTGATGCCATTCTTTGGAGGGAAAAGAATTAGGGTTTCTAGAAGCTTCCGGAGGGGTCTTCACAAAATTATAAAAGGAAGTCGGGGCTTTTCAGTTTGCATCTGATATCTTGAGTATTGTTATGCTGCCGAAATGGTTGCTGGACTGCTTTGAGGAATGAATGCCTCCTAGCCTTGGTTCAACTTCGTGCTTGAGAGATAGCACCTAGTGGAAAAGCTTGCTTATTGTTGAGGGATTTTGTAGTGAGGTTTTGCATTGTAGCTTCAGTTTTGCTTGTAGTTCAGTTTATTGCATTTTATGTCATTTTCTGGAGTTGCTGATAATAGGGCTGAATCTATAGTTTCATTCATAAATCAGAAAATAAAAATATATTCGTTCTGGGTATTGCATATTTCCCTTTGTCTATGCTGGGCGCCCCTTTGTGTCAATTTGCAGATTTTATTATGGAGAACTTGATTTTATAAAAGAAATTCGCCCTTCTTGCCAGGCCGCCCATCTTTGAAGTGCATTGGGAAGCGTGTTAAATAAATACGTGGGTTTAAGTGTGGTCTTTGGTATGCAGCTTGGTCACCCTTGTCATAGGAGTACATTGCATCAGATTTGAGGTCATTTGGTTGAGAGATGAGCATTTTTGTAGGGTTCTATGTTGCTGGTTCTGTCTTTCAAGTTGCTGGTCAGTCATATCAGTTTGCTGAATATCAGTCTTTGGGTTTGGGTTTGAGTGAGAACTCATTGTGTGCATCAAGGAGACGTTATACTACATTACAGCAATGATAGACCTTCTTATTCAATGATGTTGATAGGCATTCTCTAATTATTGTAAGCTGAACAGTAGTATTGTCAGCAATCTTGCTTCTTCATTTTATATCTTATTGTATTATTTAGCATCTCCGTCATATGGTAGCTCCAATTCCATCTCGGTTTGGAAAGCACATTCTTGACGTCGAGTTATTTCAGCATATTAGTTGGTAGGGATCCTCTGACCACATGCTCATCGTTCTCCGACGCTTTCTTGGTTAGAGTTCTTTGTATCAGCATTGCATTAAGACCCTCTAACCATATGCTCGTCGTCATCCGGCGCATTCTTGGTTAGAGTTCCTTTATCAGCATTGCATTGAGATCCTCTGACCATATGTTCACACCTTGCCCAACTCGGGATCTTGGTGTACATTCTTGGTTAGAGTTGAATTCCGCATCGTTTGGTTTAAGTGCTAACCCTAATGATTGTGTATTGCTCTGCTTGTTGAAATTGAAAAATTGAAAAAAAATTGGTTCATTATATTTCAAAGTGATTTCTCCATCTGCTGTTCAATAGTCCCCTGGCTTCTGTGATGAACTTAGAATAACCTAAATCTAGTACAATCATCCCATCCAGAATTAAGTTGAGACTGTGGACATTTATCTCATGATTCTTTTGTAAATGAACAATATGATTTGAAACTATTTTATTGAATTCACTTTTCCAGTCATTGAAGTCCTTAAGGTTATCATCATCCCCTAGTATCCTTGGCACAAACCACTGTTTGAGTGTATGGAATGCCTCCATTTTAGTTGTGATCTTCTGATTTTCCCCAGATATGTATTGAAACTCATCAATGACCATTTTTACCATTTTTTCTGTAGTTTTCAAGGCTGTAGGAGCATCTACACTTCTCTGTAAGACTTTGCACAATGTCATTAGGGTGTGATGGATTGGCTGCCACTTCTTAAACAAGGGGTCTAATATTGGTACATGAGCCTTCATCTGCTCAAGTGCTTGAGATAGGGAAACATAACATTCATATGCATTCTCTATCTTATCCACAATTATCTTTAACTCTATGCTCCAAGACCTTCTCCAATGTATTAAAAATTTGTCTTTTCACCCCTTCTTTGGTTTCTTCAAATTCTCAATTTCTTGTTCTAGGCCCTGTTTTAATGCATTTACTTGATCAGTGGAAACTGTATCTGTACCAATCTTTTGAACTGTGGGGGGCTGGTATACTATCATCTCTGTGCTCTGAGAAGGACTTGCTCCCTTCAATTGTTGTTTCAATTTTACATTCTCCATGAATATCTTGTTCACCTCATCATTCATGCCAGTATGTGCCTTTTCATATTCTACTAGTCTGAGCTCCAAACTTTTGACCACAACTTGGGTGAACATAGCTGAGTGCATGGTCATGGTAGCAGCCTCCAATGCTGAGGTATCCTCAAGTGTCTTGACCATAGAAGCTCCTCTCATCGCCTGAACAACATCTAGCAGCTTGGGTTTTTCTGTATTCTTTTGTTTAGCCCAAAAGGCAAGGGTTTCAATCTTAGGATTATATCCTGTACCACTCATCCCTTCTTCCGAGTTGAATTCAGCAACCAACATGGAATCTTCTTGATTTCTCACTTGATCAAGCAAGAACATTGTAATGTCCCCTTTTTCGTGAGCATCGGAGTTTTCAGGATTAGCCTATCTTTTGACCCTCGTAGGCTAGTGTTGTGGATTAGAGGGTCCAGTTTGGGCGTTAATGAGCTCTCTTGGTGGCCCATTTGCAGTGTTTATGTCTCTTGATCCTTGGCATAATCAGAGGCTTTGTTGTTCAGAGGTTTCTGACCCCATTTTGGTGCACTTAGTATTTATAGTAAGTTAGTTGAGTGATAGAGGCCAACCTTACTATTTTTGGTAAGGCACCTAAGGCACCTGAGGGAGCAATGATTATTAATGGAGTTATGACATTTTAATTATTAATAAAGTAATACTTTATTAATAATTAATTATAAAGTGCATATTATAATGTTTTAAGCTGACTTTATTATAAGGGGTCATTAATGATATAAAGTTAAATTATAAAGTGATTTTGGAATGGGTGCCCAAGTAATATTATAAAGTCAAATAAAAAAGCAAACATTATGATATATTTTTAATGATTTAAAAGCACATTGGGAGTCGTGCTTTTTCTTGGAGGTATAAAAAGCATCAAAAGCAAATATTATTCATTCTTGAATCATTCGACACTTGTGCATTTTGAAAGCTTTTGCTTTGGAGAATGGAAAACCAGGGTTTTCTGCATTCTTGGGTCTTGGAGAGTGTATCTTCTTCATGATTCTGCTTCCTGAGGGTGTGAGAGACCATCTGAAGGTTGCATATACAGGTGGCTACAACCAGTGGTCACATATGAGCAGATTGGTGAAGTTATTACGAGGGTTTCGAAGATTGTTCATTGCAGACCAGAAGTAATTCAAGATAAATATTGAAGAATATTATTATTGCTGATTAGCGCTTTCTCCATTGGCATGTGGGAGATATCTTGTACAAGTCTGAAGTGAATTTATTCAAAAATATCAAGGGTTTCAAGAGCAATGGTCAGATTGCTGTGAAAGCAAATTATTGGAGACTATTTAATTGCTGCTATTATTGTCTTCAACCAGCACGTGGGATTCAAGCAAGGGCAGATTACATTCTATAGGACATGCATTTGCTCATAGCTAGGTGTGTGAAGTTGTGAGCCCAAATGCCTAGAGTTTGGGGCATCATTATTCAGAAAAGAGACGGATTGATCATTATTTCTAACCCACTCAAGCATCGGAGTGGTGAAAGGTTTCATTGCTGCTTGGCATTGGAAATCTGGAAGCTTAAACGCCTAAAGGCTTTGCATCTGTTCAACTCTAATAGGGACGGCTGAGTCTTGAAATTGTTTGGCATCATTTCCTGATGAGGAGAAACTGCTGTTCTATGCAAGGCGTCATGTTTGGAAGGGTTTACTGTTGATGATAGACACTTACAGATTTGCTGATATGACTATTACAGACCTGCAAAATTAAGCTATGGCTCACGGGTATGCTTAATAATGTAATTTCTGAAATATCGATAACATTTGAATTGTTATCATTTAGTATTTGCTTCAGCATTTCTTCATTATTGGCATTGGCATATGTTATGCTTGCTTTTCTATCGATTCCTGGCAATGTATTATCAATTCTTAAATCAAAACCCATAAACTTTGAAAGTCAAGCAAAATACACAAGGCGGATTTATAGTTAGCAAGTGTCCAACTGGGGTGGGACACTACAAACATTTTCTTTAACTCAATCCTAGGGATGATTAATATGTTACTCTTCAATACCATTGTTCTTGCCTCCTGTGGGCTGATATCAATTTCATTTATTCTGAGCTCATTAAAAGTTTGGGCAACGATCTGATCATGTTGGGATTCATCAGTTCCCATCTTGTTGATTAGAACCCTCTCTTCAAGTTCATCCTTTGTAATCTTTTAGTACCTTTTTTGTTCAACAAGTGCATTCCTTTAGTACCCACATCTCAAGCCTAGTTAGCTGTTGCATTAGTTAGCCTATTCCAGAGTTCCTGTAGGCTAATTGGAGGTGGTTAGGGGACTCCAAGGTTCTTGGAGAGCTCTTTGGTGGGTTTTCTCAGCATCTAGTGTTGTGTTGGTGTTCTATTGGCCCTCGGGATGGTGGTGATGTTCTTTGTTGCATTTTTGGCCATCTGGGTTGTTCTCCACATTTCTTGGAGAACACAACTATTTTTAGTAAGTGCTTGTTTTGGCATCCGACATCTTCCCTCGTCATCAGTAGCTTCCTGGTGCGACAAGTTTCCATTTCTAATGTTTTGTCGGTGCTTTCTGTAAGATGGCTGTAATTATTTTAATATTTATTATTTACACTAAAGTTATAAAATAATGTTTTAATATTACTTTAGTGTTAAATATTATAATGTGAAAAGGTTATTTCCCCATGTTGGATGCCTAGGGGAAAAGGGGACTTACAGTTATTTTGAAAAAAAAAAAAGCTTTTTCATAAAAAAGCAATGAAAAAGCAAAAAGTGTTTTTTTTCGAAAAAGCAACGAAAAAGCAAAAAATCACTTTTTCAAAAAAACAACAAAAAAACTATAAAAGGAGGTGTTGGGCTTTCATTCGGATTATTCAAGTTTGCACACATAATAGGATGCTATTGGAGTGAATGGAGATGTTCTTCCAAGGATTGATCGAGGATGAAAACCCTCATCAAATCACTTGTTTCGGTGGTGAAAAATCCTTCCTAGCTGCTAGAGTGATTTCACGCAGGAATCACATTGGTATTCATAGAGTTTTGGATTTCAAGGTTTCAAAAAATAAGTGTTTTTTATAAGTGTTTTGATTGCAGGTGGGGTTTTGTAATGAGGAATTTTGAAGTGTTTTGATGTGACAGATTCTCCAGGGTTTAGTGAAAATTTGTTAAAGATTTTTGCAGAGATGATAGTGGGGTTTTGAGGGTGATTTGGAAACCCTTATTGCTGGGTTGTACTTTGTATGAGCAGGCCATACTATTGTTGACATTTACTAACCGTACCCCTTGTCAAGTGACCTTAGAGTGTTGAGAAATGACTCATACTGCTGTTACAGATCTGCATGTGCCTTTATGAGTAGTTTGGGTGTGTTGGTTGAAGTCTATCGGGCATGTAGCTATTGGTGATGATCCCTGTTAGTGGTTAGTGAGTTGGGTTGATGTTGAAGGTGTTTTCTAAGTGTATCCCCTGCTGATCCAGACCTGAAGCAGTCATTTTCAGTCTTAAGAGACTTGTAACAGTGTTTCCCAACCTTGTCAGACTTGCTGGGTGTGTTAGAAGACCTCTATGACAGTGCTGGGTCTGATTGAATGTTATTTACAGACATGAAACATGTCATTTCTCGTCATTTGAAGGTAAACTAAAGTGTTGGGTGACAGTTTGGGTTTGTTTGAAGGAAGGGGTTGATGTCTACAGGGGTCTGAAAATTGTCCATATGTGACTGGAAATTGAATGAAGAGTTATTTCTGAGTGGACATGATGCTTTGAAGGCTGGCTAGAGTGCTGGGTGAATTTGGCGATGATTAGCATCCTTGGGAGAGATCCTACTCACATTTGGAGGTGTCAAACAGGGGTTCCTCTTGCTGCTGGGCACTATTACAGTCCATTTTCAGACCTGTTTTAGACTATTCATTTGCTGATTCTAGGTATTTTAAGTGCGTTTCATGTTGGTATTTATTGTAAATGTTTACTTCATGACTTGGCATTACTATGTAAGTGACTTTGCTAAAAACAATTGAAATCAGGAGCATTGTGTGTATTGAATGTTTAACATCCAAACTTGCAATAACACAGCGTATCACTAAAGCAAATTCAAATCAGAACTGGTGACATCAGGGCATCTTTAACTTTCATGTCTTTGCACTTTCATGTTACTATTAATTTGGCAAAGATTTTTTTCAAAAAATTAGGGGGTGTTATTGTAATATGCAATACTGGTACCTTTGTGACAATGATCCATACTTAGTTGGCATACCACATCCATCTAGTTTGTACTTTTTGACTAACACATTTAGTAGTTTGATTGACATGTGTTGCCAATGGGTTGCCAATGGGTTGCCAATTTAGTAGTCCACTTGGCATCCTAGTTAGCATCCGTGTCAACGTCCACCCCACAAACATAGTCAACATCCCTTGCCATGCATGTGCCACATTAATGCTACGCAGGCATCGTCTCCATTGGAGCACCAACCAATTAACCATCCCTCATCCACCAAGAAGAGAAAAGTTTGATTGAACGTAAATTTTGATCTGTAGCTTGGATTTGAGTATCGTTTTACTGAAAGTGCATAACATTTTGCATAGAATCCAAATACGTAATCAAGTTTTTGTTACTATCAAACATTTTTCCTAAAATTGTGTAAAACCACTAAATGGTTAAATGCAGACGATTAGGGCATTTGTAAACTCATTAAAGATAAAGTGCTACCATTGTTTTGTGTGGGGAGTATTTTCATAGAGTGGTTTTTGGGGGATGATCTCTAGTCTTCTTGTGTTTTCAACTTGCATTTGTGTGATCTTTGTGTTCGTAAAATGGTTCAACTACAAACCTCAATACTCATGCCGTACAAGTACTTCACTTGGAAAAGTAAAATGACAATGTTATTGTGGGTAAGGGATTGTTTAGGTTACTTAGAGAATTGAACAAGAACCAAATTTTGATGTAGAAAAGATTATTTGGTTTGACAAATCTAATGAATCATAAGGATTTCTTTGTATTGCTATATCCCCTAATCTTAATTTTCATGTTAGAAACTGCTGGCACTCTCTTAATGAATGGAATAGTCATTGTTTTCTTATTCAAATTTCTTTCTTGTTTTGAGCAAATAGTTTATTGTAATTAGTTTCAAGGCATTATAACATGTATTGGCCTTTTATTAGACAAAGATCTTGTTGTCATCTTCTATTGGGCACCATGTTAGTTGATAAATATGGAGCTCTGTTGCCAGTTCAGGTTTGAGTTTCAGATTCTAGTACAATAATTTTTTCCTTGGGTTTGGTTTGACTAGGTTCAACTGTACAATATATATTTAAAAAATATATAAAAATACTCATTATTAAAAATATGCATAATTGAAAACATGACTGATAGTGATAAAAATAATATATAAAAGTACCCATAATTTGCCAAAGAAAAATGAAAATACAACTGATAGTGATAAAGATAATTGATAATTCAATTTCAGATGTTAAATCAATACAAAATTAATTGCTTTTCAATGATAACAGCAATGTCATCAATTGGTTCGTCAGCAACAAAAGAAACCCCAATCCCACTCCCAGTAGCTGCACCATGCAAGCCCTGTGTAGTAGCCTCCTGCCCCTCATCCTCCATATAGATTGTGGAAAGCTGTGCAACAAAAGCATCCAAGTCGGCACTCTTAAGGACGGCATTGTAGTTCCTCATCATCCCTTCCTTGTACTTGACTTGCTTATGTAGCTAACAATGCTCCCTTGTTTGGAAAATAACATCTTGCTTCACTTTGTGCATTGTGCATAAATCATTCAAGCCCTTTTGGCAGTCCTAGTGCTGATGAAGGTCAGTTTGGTTACAATGTCCAGAAATGATATTTATAACAGTGCCTTTGACAAAATGGAAGTCAGCTTGTAGACGTTTTGGTGTATCATGATGGGGAGTCTCTGAAATCCCATGATGTGATAGCTTTAGCTGTTGGCCTCTGTTTTTGTTTATTTGTTTTCATTTGTTGTGGATAGTGATTCAGTGTTGTTCCTCTTACTGCAGCCTTTGAGTTGTTTATGCAGGTTTTATTTTGTTTTGTCTTATGCTCATGTTGGTGGTCTTGGGTTTTTAATTTTTCTTTGTATAAGATTTTTGTATTATGTCCCTACAAGGGTTGTTAACACAGGTCTATTGTTGTTTCTCTTCTTAGTGATCTGGATTGGGGCACCATATGTAATGTCCCCTTTTTAGTGAGCATCAGAGTTTGGTGGTTTAGCCTATCATTGGGTCTTCGTAGGCTAATAATGGTGATTAGAGGGCCCCCGTTTTGGAGATATCTGGTTCTTTAGTTGGCAGTTTGCAGTGTTTGTCATCTCTAGATCCTTGGCATTTTCAGAAGTTATGTTATTTAGGGGTTTTTGGCTTCATTTATATACATTACTATTTATAGTAAGTCAGTTAGTTGTTAGAGGCCAACCTTACTATTTTTAGTAAGGCACCCTAGCGAGCAGAGGAATCAGTGGGCTACCTTCAGGTGTTGGCAGAATTGATTTATAAGGTTTATTAATGGAGTTATGGTATTTACTTTAATAATAATTAATTAGTTATAAAAGTGCACATCATTAAATCTTTTATTGATTTTATTATAAAGGGGTATTTAATGTTATAAAGTCAAAATTAAAAAGCACAAGATATGGGTGCCCACTTTAAGGAATATTATTAAGTCATAAAAAACAAATGTAATAATGAATTTTTAATGAGTTAATTGCTTATTGGAAATCGAGCTCTTTGAAGGAGAAGTATAAAAGGCATTGAAAAAGCGAAGGCATTCATTCTTGATCATTCTTTCAACACTTGGCTTTTGTTGCTTTGGCATTTGGAGATGAAACCAAGGGTTTTGCTGCAAAACAGTCGTGGAGAACATGATTTTCTCTTTGATTTTGCTTCCTACAGGTGTGAAAGATCACCCAAAGGTTGCATTCAATAGGTGGCTATCATCCAGTAGTCACATTGTGCTGAATGGAGAGATTATTTGAGGGTTTTTGAGAAGAACATTAATAGAAATCAAAAGTATACATTTGAGATTATATGCTGATATTTTCATTAGCTGTTGGCAATTATTATTGGAGGCTGTACCATCCATTAAAGCTGGGCCGTACATTTCTTGTGGAGGTCGTACTTCCTACTATTTGCTTGGCGTGTGAAGCAAGGACAGAAACACCTTGAGTTTGAGTCGTATTTGACTTGCTTTGGGGGCGGCTAGGCCAGGGTTTCATATCAGCAGCAGATTAAAGGTGGAGAATTCATACATTGGTGCTAGGCATCAATGTCAAGGGTCTTACCAGTTGCTGATAATAATTTCCAGGCAATTTATTGTGCTTGGCATTCCGGGTATGAGTTTAATGTAAATGTAATGCAAAAATTAATCTGTAATGAAAGTATATTGTTCATTGCAAAAGATATGATAAATCTGATTTGAAATATTTCAACATTTACTTTCAGTATTTCCTTTCATCTGGCATTTGTATATGTTATTTGCATTTCCTGGCATAAATCTTGCAAAACTCAAAACAAAACAAAAACTTTGAAGCCACAAGCAAACATACACAGGCAGTTTTGAGTTAGTAGATATCTCACCATGGGTGGGATATTTCACTATAATAGACCCCCAAAATATTAATCCTCAATTTCCACTTCCTTTTATGGATTTTTGTGAACAACATGGTTCTTTTGGGCCCTAGACAAATTCCTGTGCACATAGGAATTTAAAATAGCGATTGTTTGGTTCTGATTCTGAATTTGAAGTGCTTACTATCTATGAATGCTATCATGTTGCGGTCCTGACCAAGTCTATCACGATTAGGGTCTCATGTGCTTGTGTTTTCCAATCAGTTCTTGTTTTTGAACCTGTTTCTGTACTTGAATTCAATTTATTGTTCAATTTTTTTTGTTAATATATTTTCCAGATCCAATATGGATCACATCTTCTTTCTTAGGTGACTTATGTCACACAAAAGCTTAATGAGATAGTAAGTGGGGGAAGCATACTCCCACTTTCTTTGGAATACCACTTTGTTTGGTTGACCTTGTGATCTTAGTCCTATTTCTCATGTTTCTTGGATTCTATTTGGGTGACCTTGTGATCTTAGTCCTATTTCTCATGTTTCTTGGACTCTATTTCGGGTTTCCCTTGTCTTCTTTCCTAGCATGATGTCCTTTGAGTATGGGTCTTCCTTCCACACCCAAATCTTTACAGGGTATTTACATGTTTTTCTTCTTAATCTAGCATGGATGGCTCATAAAGCTGCAAGGAATCACAACTAACAATTGATTGCATCTTCATAAAAGGAGGGATCAAGTTTGAATGCATTTTCACCTATCGCCTCCAGAATTGTGAAAGGTCCATATATTAGTAGCTTAACTTTGTTTGCTTGTCCTAGTAAGTTCCAAGAAATCCAAACTTTATACCCTACCTTAGGTTTTTGTTCCTTCCTATGCTGATTATGTCTTTGTTTATCTGATTGACATGTTCTTTCAAGCTGTTCCTTAAACTCAGATTTGTACAATCTTCTTAACAAACTTTGATGCTTTAATCATTTTATTATTTTGTCTACTTGTTCATCTTGCTTATCAAAAATTACATCAAGTAGACTAGAAGGGAAATATCACAAGCATGCTTCAAATGATGATTTAGTAGTAGAAGGATGTAATGCCTTGTTACAGAATGCTGAATGTAAACTCTTCAATAAGAATTCAAGAATCAATAAATATCAGTGTTAACCCCAAGTTTCCGAGACGGGGACGGCAGGGGACAGCAGGACGAGTCCCCAAGTTTCTGATTTTTGAGGCTAAATTTGGGGACGGCTACATAAAATATAGGGAAAATTTAAAATATATAGGAAATTTTAAATATTCATATGAAAACATGGATGAAGCATGCATAATATACATCATAGAACCTTAACATATAACATTTGTGTTTAACATTCTTTGTCAATACTCAATACGCATTGAAAATTCAGAATTAACACACATGAATCATGATACAACCTCCAAGTTATAATTTATAAACTTATATCAAATTACATAAGGTTATTTCCAGCTCACAAATTGGGCGAACATTTGTGATTACAGTGAAGATTGTTTCACCTAGGTTATTGATTACTTGGCACAAAACAATAATGAATAGCTGAGGCATCTGAAGGCAGAATTATTGTAGTTTGGTGGGAGTGTGGACTACTGAAAGTAAATTCAATGCTGGTGTATTGTCTGATATGGATTTGAGCAGTTAAATGTTGGGACAATTGCTGCACTCAAGGAGTTTTGGGCATCAAATCACCTTAATATTCAGCCTATTTCCAATTTTGAAGAACTGTTTTAAAATGTCAAAATCCTAAGTCTTTGTCTCTAAAAGCTGTTAGTGAACAACAAGCAAATAAATTAATGTTTACACACTTATGGAATAAGTTTTTGTTATTTTCATATATCTCTAATAGAGCAGAAAATATTTATTTTGTGAGTGTTCCAAATATTGTGAAAGATATATGAAAATAATTTAAACCAACAACTCAAAAACCAGAAAACTGAAAACTATTATATACTATTTTTTAATTTAAAAACATGCTTTGATGTGTCCCTGGGACGGTCGGAGGACGGCTCATGCGTCCCCTGGCCGTCCTTGAGACTGCTGACCGTCCCCCTTTCCCCGTTGATCATTTCCCTGTTTCGGGGACATTTCCTAGCTTTTGAAAAAAAAGGGGGACGCTAGGGGATCATCCCCCAACCGTCCCCTTGTACTCGGGATGTCCCAGGGATAGGGACGGGCCATTTTGAGGGGGGGATGCGTCCTCGGGTTTCCTTGATAAATATTAAAAATCGCTTGCTACCTGTTAATAAAATTATTGACTGATGTTTGCTTTCGGAGAAGGAAAATTCTGTGGCACACAAAACTCACTTTTTATCTTGTGAAATCCCAATGTGAAGGAAAAACAAGTCTTATAATAATGGATAGGGCCTTGCTACCTCCTTTATTACCTTGAGAAGATAATTACAAGAAGTGGGACTTCATCTTTTTGCCCTTTAATTTTGCATCTCCTTTAATGGACAGCTGAAATTTTTCCTTATCCTCAAATAAATCAAATCATACTTTGAACTCAACTTTTACTCTATATATTCTATGAATTTAGGGTTCTCCTAGTTCCTAGAAGAATTCCCTAGCGTTCCACGAGGTCTTGGGATAGGGAGATGGGGGGACCAAGGGCCTAGATTTGGGGATGGTGGGGGGACAGCGATGTAAATATATATAGTACTTTAAAAAATAGTTATAAAAAAATATACAAGGAATAACATATGAAACTTTGAAATACTTAAAAATATTTGATATTGCATTGAATGAACAATGAAAATGCCAAACATCCATATGTTTATATTATATTCAAAGTTTCAAAATGATGATTACATTAAAAAATACAATTGGCCAATGGCCCAATGCCTTAAATCATTACTCATCCTTGAAGTCCGCATTGACCTCCTCATCACTCAAACTACTAGACTCCTTAGGCTCAAGATTCTTGAAAGCAATACTAACCAGCCCTGTTTGTGCTACATCTTCATCAACCTATGTTGGTTCCTCTAGCTCTACATCCCATTGGGCTGCTGGACTGATGCAAGAACAAAGAACCAAACCCATGAATCCAAACAACTTAATTACAAATCTTCACCACTTCATTACAAGTCTTCACAACAAGGCATTCAATCTCACAAACAGCTAGATTGTCGATTTCATAGTCAAAAAGAAACTCAATTGACAAACTCATTTAACAATTCAATTTTAAGACCGCACCATATCTTCAGAGGCTAATTCCCATTTTATTCAAATTCAATGTCAATTACATTTAAATTGCTAATACAATATTGATTTACTTATAAGAATTCTGACTATACTCCTTTCGTGGAGTTTATACAACCTTCTCACTTGCAAGAATATAGTGGTCGCTCTCTCCGCCTACCACAACGTCTCTCCCATTTGCATCGTCCTGGCCGATACAGTCCTTTTAAATCGATGGAAACTTCATTAAAATTCTGGCTTTGTTAATTATAGCCTTCCATTCCCCATCGCACGCCCTTCTCTGCTTGGTCTACAAGTAATCAATTTGTTGCTGCACACATTTTGTATTCTGTTCTTATCAGCAGCAATTAACTCCAAATTTCTTACATGGAATTGGTTTCTTTTTTTTTTTCCTATCCAATATCTTCTCCATGTGCCCCCCTCTCTAACCCGCCACATCCATCTCATTGATTTCGCAGTTATCATCCAATTTGTGCACCTCTATGCTGACCAAAACCTCTGCCTATGATGTCTTTTCCTTCTAACTCATGGCTTGCTCTCTGTTCTCCTCAACTAGGCCGATGTCCTCGTCAGCCGCGCCTCCCTTTCTTTCAATGTTTGCTTTTTATTGATCCCTTCGTGAGCCTTGGAAGGTGGAAAGGCACACCAAAAATAGACATTAATAACATGATTTATTTGCACAATGAAGAATTTGTAATGTACCCATCCTAGGCAGTACAGTTGATTCAGGGGTTAGCCTATCATTTAGATCCTTGTAGGCTGACAGATGTGTTTAGAGGGTCTTCTACTGCAGTTACCCAGTGGTTAGGGACATTACTCCATCAATTGATCCAGGTTTGGACCTTTGCAGATTCTTACAAAGTGTTATTCAGGCACTTACTATTTATAGTAAGTTAGGCAGGCATGAGTTACTATTTATAATAGGGCACCTGGTTCAGTTGGTCAGCTTAGTTTCGACCCAGTTTGACGAATTGATGAGCAAATAGTGTTTACTTGTGTATTTAATGATTATTAAAAGATTATTAATTTGACTTTATAATATAAAGTCACTTTAATGAAATATTAAAGAAAGTAATAAATGGCAAATTATAAAGTATTTAATACTTTATAATAAGGGAGATAAATAATAATTAAATGAGTATCACCAAAAGGGATGCCATTAATTAATAATTTGCCTAAGTCTCAAAAGGGGCGAATTATTAAGTTATTAAATGTATTTAAGTTGATTTTTGGAGAAGGGTCGAACTTTGTGAGAGTATATATTTCTCTTGAAGGCAAATCGAATTCATTATGTTATGATTATTCTAATTTGTCTTTTCTCTCTGAGAGCATTGGGGTTTGTGAAACAAGGGTTTCAGCAGATCATCGGGTTTTGGAGAACGTTCCCTCTTCAGGATCAGGCATACTAAGACTGTGCAATACCAGTTGAAGATTGTCAATTGAGTGGCTTCATTCAGAGGTCATTACATAGCATAACAGGAAGATTATCAGCATGTTATTGAATCATTTTGTTTCCAGTCATGATTCTGGTTCATTACCAGTAGTTACCTGGCATCTAGCACACATATCAAGGCTGTACGGATTTTCCATTTGCTGGTACAAGCCCTACATTGCAGCAGCAAGGCCGTACTTCTCTTCTTGTCCAAAACGCCTTGCCTTTTTGGGCGATTTGACTTCTAGAGGTGGCGCCTAGGGTTTGTGGAGTTATTGCAGCATTTTCGAGGTGGGAGATTGCTGTCTACCATTCAGCCGTACCATTTCATGCTCTGTCACAGGCGGCTGCAAGCTTATCCAAGTTTTTCAATAAATAGTTTGTTTTTTATCTATATGCTTGAGTTTAACAGTTGTAATCGTTTTGGAAGATCAATACATCATCTATCTTTAGATTCTGAGCTATATTCTGTCATATTTAAATTGCTGGTATTTTATTTTATATTTTTTAAGCTTTTCTTTTAAAATTGCACTGTTGCAAAAAACTACAAAAAAACTCAAAAACCAAGAAAACACAACAAAACATTTCATACACTGCCAGAGTTTGGGTTGAGAGACACCTAGTCTCTTACAGTGGTATCAGAGCACAAAAGTCTTGCCAGCCTGTGCTTTTTCAGTCAGAAGTTTGCTTTTTAGATGCTTTTTCATGAGTAGAGACATTATTTTCTACAGGAAGGGTAGAGGAACAGGTAGAGTTGAGGATTGGATAGGTCCACCCATTCTAGAAGGTGAGACAGTATCAGGGATTCTTGGTATTCACAAATCTAGCTCTAGTAGTAGTGAAAACAGTGTGACTACACTCATGACAGATTGAGAGATTCCTACAGAGACTCCCAGAGATTCAGGGAAAGAAAAGGAAAATGCTGAGATGACTGAGGCAGAATTCAGGAGTAGACATGACAACATGATGGACATGATGTCACAGCTGATAGGTACCATGAGACAGTATACCCCACCTCACCAGCAGTACATCCAGATAGGACAGTCTAGTGGGACAACAGGTGTAGACCAGCCACAGATGTCTGTACAGCAGCAACAGTCACCGGTTGTTCATGAGTGTAGGCCAGGACAACCCACCTTTATTACTAGGGAGGCACCACCGACTCCGGAGGCAGAACAACAGGGTCACCAGACAGAGTTTCAGCCACAACATGGTACTTCAGTAGTAGACGTGACTAGACTTTTCGGAGAGTACTCGACTTTGGCTCTTGAGATTAGGCAGTCACTGTCATTTCATGAGTTCATGGATGTGCATAAGCCCAGGGGTGGAGGTAGATTTGAGTGTAGAGCTCACCAGTACCAGCCACCACCACAGGTGAACAGAGATCTTCAGCATGCGGTGAGCAAGATTGTCTTGCCTTATTTTGATGGCTCAGATAAGAGTTCAGCGAGGTCTTGGGTACATAAGTTAGACAATTACCTATCTTTGAGACCTATGCAGGAGGACGAGGCCATTAAATTTGCCACACTACACCTTGATGGATTGGTGCATGATTGGTGGCATCACGACATGTACACATTGGGTCATCACCAGGTCACTACTTATCAGGAGTTCACGAACAGGCTCATCGAGCGATTTGATAAGAAGGATCCAAAAATCTACTTTAGAGAGCTAGCACAGCTCAGACAGACAGGTAGTTTGGATGCCTACATTGGTGAGTTCTAGAAGACTGTAGTCATGGTGACAGGTATTTCGGAGAGAAGACTTGTCATTCTATTCACCGAGGGGTTATATGAGCCGATGAGAGGTTGGGTCAAGGCATTTGATCTTCCCACCCTTCAGGAGGCAATGAGAAATGCACGCAACATGGAGCTTGCATCACCTCACAGCAAGTTCTCTTCGGGATCCACACCAAACTCAAGGCCGAATAGATCTTTTGATAGGGATAGACCCTTTGACAGGAAGAGAGATCCACCTGATCCTAGGAGAAGTAATGCACCACCGTTTGACAAAGAAACATTGAATGATTTACGCAAGAAGTTGTGTTTTTGGTGCAAGGCACCTTATGATGAAAAACATGTATGCCCTCTTCGTCCTAAAGCCAAAAGTAACCAGATGGAGTGGTTTTATGAGGGTGAAGAGCAATCTGATCTGTCAGACCATCAAGCTGATTTAGAGCATTCAGATGATGAAAGGTCTGAAAATGATAATGAACATAATGGTGGAAAGAAACTACAGGAGGCACACTTGACTAGTCTTCAGAGAGATGGCTCCTTTAGGCTATGTGGACTCCTAGTTGGTCAGAAAGTTACAACTCTGCTTGACATAGGTGCAACACACAACTTTATAGATGCACGTTTGGTTGAGAAGCGTGGCATACAAACCATAGTTACGAGACTTGCCCGGAAGCGCCCAAACTTGGCGAGTCCCGAGCCGAGCACACCTAGTCGGGTCTTGGGAGCCCAGACGCGGACGCGGCCGAGTCCTGGCCGGACTCGCCGGACGCGCCGGACTCTACGCTTCCCCGTGAGTCCTGAGCCCTGGACGCGGCCGGCGACAACAACAGAAAAAGTGCATAAAAAACATAAAATCTCATGTTCAAGTTTTTTTTTTTTTTTGTGTTATATTATCTCCCCAACCCTAAAAGCAACCTCATTTCATTCATTTGGAAAAATAGGAGGAGAAGAGAGAGTTGTGAGGAAAAATAGGAGGAGAAGAGAGGGCAACCAGCAAGCTGTTGAAGACAAATACAGGGCCACATACCATTTGGGAAGCTTCATAACAGCAAGGAGGTGCATTGAGAGCTCATTACCAGTGATTGGGAGGAGTTTGCATTGCATTCCAAGCCAAATATAAGAGGTAAGTTTGATTTTTATTAGTTTTTTTTGTGGTTTTTTAACAAATAATTCATTGTAATTTGAAAAATCATTGTTTTTTTTAGTTTACATTTTTTTTTTACAAACCCTACTTGCAATATAAATAATTTTATAAACCCTACTTGTTATTGCAGCCACATTCATTTGCAAATCAAAACATATTATTATTTTCACAATGTCTCAAACCCCAGGCAGAAAAGACCCTGCTTGGAAACATGCTGAAATCTTTCCCGGAATGAAAAAAGGGGAAGCAAAATGTAAATACTGCAAAACAATATATCATGGAGGCATAAATCGATTAAAATACCATATTGCACGCATACCCATCCATGATGCAGCGGGATGCCCTATAGCACCTCCTGAGGCTGTCCGTGAAGTGCAGGTGCAATTAGAAACTTTTGAATTGCAAAAAGAGATGAAAAAAAAACAGAAGCATGAATTGGTGAGTTTGGGAGTTGGACATGGACTTGGTGCTGTTGGAGATGCTTCTTCCATGCCTCCATACCGTCCTAGTGCTAGTGCTTGTGCTAGTGGTACTGCTTCTGCACCAGCTATCCCTGTGCATACTCCTACTACTGGTGGCGCTAGTACTGCTAGTGGTAGTGGTAGTGGCAGTATTATTGGCCCTAGAGTTCGTAAATCTAGGGTGGACTCATATTTTGTACCACGCACTACTCCTGGTTCCCAACCGTCGCTTGAGAGCATGGGTTGGAACAAGGATGTACATGATGCAGCAAAAAAGACAATTGCAGACTTTTGGTACTACTGCACCATTCCCTTCCATGTAGCCAGGTAATTCTTTTTTGTTTAATTGTTTTAACATTTATTATTTTAGAATCTAGATGTATCTCATTATTGAATTCAAATTTAGTGCAGTTAAAATCTTAAAACTTTTCATTTTACAATACTTATGTAAGTAACTTATTAATTTATTTATGAGATGTTTTAGGTCACCTTTTTGGCAAAACATGGTTGATGCCATAACCATATGTGGGCCGGGGTTCAAAGCCCCTTCTGAAGATGAATTAAAGGGCCCACTTTTGAGTCAAAAAGTGGCAGATGTGAAAGCACAATTAGAGGAGCAGTGTGAGCAGTGGAGGAGGATTGGTTGCACCATCATGACTGATGGTTGGACCGATAGGAGAAATAGGACGCTGCTTAATTTTCTAGTGTCCTCCGGAGGTAATTGTACTTCCCTCAATGCATTGAAATTTGAATTTGATTTAGTGATTAATAATTTAATATGGCTGATTTTTGTTTTTTAATTTATTGAATAACTGGTTTTGCTTATTCTTTCAGGTGACACCGTTTTCATTAAGTCCATTGATGCTTCTGCCCAATTCAAAAATGCCACATATCTGTGTGAGGCTATAGAGGAGGTGATAGCTGATGTGGGGGAAGAGAATGTAGTGCAAGTGGTGACAGATAATGCAGCAAACTATGTTGCTGCTGGTAGATTATTGATGGAGAGGCACTCTACTATATTCTGGACTCCATGTGCCGCCCATTGCATTGACCTCATGATGGAGGATCTTGGCAAGCTCCCATGGATCAAACCATGTGTGGATGCAGGTAGAAACATTTGCAAATTTATATACAATCACACATGGGTGCTTAACCTTATGAGGCAATACACGGGGTTGAGGGAGTTGTCTCGTCCTGGCATCACTAGGTTTGCAACTAATTTTATCACGTTGCAATCCTTGATTTAGTCAAAGGCAGCCTTAAGGCGCATGTTTGTTGGTGAGGAGTGGTCTTCCTCATTGTTTTCTACAAGCACTGCAGGGATTGGTGTGGCCAATTGCATTTTTGATGAGCAAGGGTTTTGGACACCAATGGAGGAGATTGTGAAGGTAAAATTTAATTCTTTATTATGTTTTAATTTTTAATCATATCTTTTATTTGTTTATTTTCATTCACACTTATTTGTGAAACATGTTTGCACTTTGCAGTTTATTGAGCCCTTGCTAGTTCTCCTACGAGTTGCAGATGGGGAGAAGCCCACACTGGGATACATATATGAGGGCATGGATAGGGCCAAAGAGGCCATTAGATCAGTCTATGGTGGAGTTCAGGATAAGTATCGTCCCATTTGGGAGATCATTGATAGGAGATGGCAAAACCAACTTCATAGGCCCATCCATGCAGCCGCATGTTTCCTAAATCCGGCCTTCCAATTCCGCCGTGATATCCGTGGAGATAGAGAAATTCTTAGTGGGCTCTACTCGACGATAGAGCGGATGTTGCCCGCTGTTACTACACAGATAGTGCAGGAGATAGATGCCTTCAGTAAGGCACGAGGAGACTTCTTTGCATGTCAAATGACCATAGACAGTAGGACAACATTACTACTAGGTAAAAATATATTTAAAGGCATAATTGTCATCTTTTTATATTGTATTTTATTATTAAATGTTGAACTTGAAACTTAAAATGAGATTGATTTTGTTTCTTTTTCTCATCTCAGATAGCTGGTGGAGGTTGTTTGGTTCTGATGCACGGAACCTACAGAATATTGCCATTCGTCTATTGAGCCAGCCATGCAGTTCATCTGGTTGTGAGCGCAATTGGAGTATGTTTGAGCACATACACTCCAAGAAGCGTAATAGATTGACAGTGGAGAGGATGAATGACTTGGTCTATGTTCATTACAACCTTCGGCTCAGATACAGGAAGCTTTTTGACCACGACAACACCCCGATCAATCTAGATGAGGTTGATCCACAGTCTGAGTGGACCACTGAGGCTACAGATGCAGTCTTTAGTAACAAGGACCTTGATTGGGTGGACCAGGCAGAGAGAGAGGCTGAGGTTGTAGCCATGGCTGAGGAGGAGGCTAGAGCACGAGGAGACATAGCTATTGTTGGTGAGAGTGGCATGGAGACTCAGACAGAGGTAGAGACTATGGCTGCAGCTACAACATCATCCAGGAGCGTTAGACGCTTTCGTAGGAAGGATGTTGGCTCCACTATGCCATAGAGTCATAGAGTCATAGGTATTGTTTTGATATTTCATATTTGTATGGAACATTTGATGTTATGGATTTCATATTCCATGACTTTTGTATACATTTGACTAGTTTTATAATCTATATATCTAAGTATGCTATTTCCTTCAGCAACGCAACTACAATTTGTGTACTTTATACTTATGTGATCGTTGTATACTTGTGTATATGATCAAATTTGCTTTTATTTGTGTTGTATTCAATAAAGGGTGCTTGAAACAAGTTTTAAATCCTTAAAAATCTCTAAATTTCTAGGTTTTTTTCAACTTTTTTTCATTTTGCCGAGTCTGCGCTGAGTCCCCGGGTCCCGAGTCGAGTCGCCCTAGCCGAGTCCGAGTCTCGTTACTATGATACAAATAGAGGAGTTTGAGGGTATTCGAGTTAAGGTAGTTGATGGGTACACCCTCAAATGTGACAGGAAAATAACAGATCTTGCGATGCAGCTAAACAACTATGAGTTCAAGACTAAATTCTACGTTGTTAATATGGGGGACACTGATGTGGTACTTGGAATGGCATGGCTTCACGATTTGGGTGAGTTCACACTCAATCTTCGAGATATGGAAATGAAGTTTAAAGTCAATGGGAAGCCACATGTGATTAAAGCTATCAGGGATAGCAACTTGAGAGTTGTATCTCACAGACGGATGGAGAGGCTCATTCGTCATGATATGGAAGAGTGGGCTGCTGAATGTATGTTGATGCCTGCACAATAGGAACAACAAAAGCATGAGTACCATCCCGACATTCAAGAGATAAGGATTAAACACTCTAAAGTGTTTAATGATATTCCACCAGGTAGACTTCCAGACAGAGGAACTGAGCACATTATAGAGTTGGAGGAGGGCGCGAAGCCCATTATGATCACACCATACAGACATCCGAAACGCCTCAAGGATGAGATTGAGAAAACAATTAGTGAATTGTTGGCTATGGGGCACATCAGACCTAGCAAATCACCTTTTGCTTCATCGGTTGTATTGGTGAAGAAAAAGGATGGATCACTATGGCGGATGTGTATTGATTACCGTAAGCTCAATAAGAGGACTATTAAAAACATTTATCCTATTCCCTGCATTGATGAGTTGATTGATGAGTTGCATGGTGCTATCTTCTTTACGAAGATCGATTTGAGATCGGGATACCAAACAAGTTTTGGATGAGGGAGCAGGACATTGAGAAAACCGTGTTTAGGTGCCATTGCGGTCATTTTGAGTTCTTGGTTATGCCTTTCGGTTTAACCAACATCCTTGCCACTTTTTAGGCTACGATGAGCAGAGTTTTCAATTCTCAGCTGTGGAGATATGTATTGGTCTTCTTCGATGACATTTTGGTGTACAGTAGGTCATGGGAGGAGCATTTAGCTCACTTGGATATAGTACTGAGTATTTTGGCTGCGGAGTCCTTGTATGCCAAGGAGTCCAAGTGTGAGCTAGGCATGGCTGAGTTGTATCTTAGGCACATCATCAGTGCCAAGGGAGTCAGTATGGACCCCGAGAAGGTCCGAGCTATAGTTGAGTGGCCAATTCCAGAGAGCCTTACCCAACTCAGAGGATTCATTGGGTTGTGTGCTTTCTATAGACGATTTGTTAGTGGGTTCTCACGTCATGCCGCACCCCTTATTGATTTGACAAAGAAGGGGGCATTTGTTTGGTCACCGTAGGCTCAGGAGTTCTTTGACAGGTTTAAGGTGATTATGACTTCATGTCCAGTGTTAGCACTACCAGAGTTTACGAAGTCTTTTAACTTATTCTGTGATGCCTTGGGAGAGGGCATCGGTGCCGTGTTGATGCAAGAGAGACACCCTATTGCTTTCGAGAGCAGGAAGCTTAGGGGTCCTGAGAGATTTTATAGCATTTATGACAAGGAAATGTTAGCCATTATGCACGCTTTGGCTAAATTCAGGCAATACCTGGTAGGCAGCAAATTCAGTGTGCGTACAGACCATAATAGCCTGAAACACTTCCTTGGACAGCGAGACTTAAATGAAAGACAACAAAAATAGGTCAACAAGTTGCAATCGTATGATTTTGATATTACCTTCATTAAGGGAAAGCAGAATGTTGTAGCTGTCGCATTGTCTCGCAGACCTCAATTGAATGCTATGGCACAGATCTCTGAGGATTGGAGGTACAGGATTATCACTGAGTATGCTAAGAACCCATGGGCTTCTAGCGTAGTTGATGGGACAGAGCAGGATAGTAGATATACCGTTGTGAATGACTTGATCATCTACAAGGGGCGGATTTTTCTGGTTCCTGATTCAGATGTGAGGGATACAGTTCTGAAAGCCTTTCATGATCTTCCTATGATGGGCTGTCCCGGTTATTTTAAAACAAATAAGTTGGTACGGGAGCGGTTTACTTGGAAAGGCCTGAAGACTGATGTACTTCAGTATGTACGTGAGTGTTCTGTTTGCCAGCAAAACAAACAGGAACACACATATCCTGCTGGTTTGCTTCAGCCACTTCCGATACCCGACAGGAAGTGGGAATGTTTATCGATGGATTTTATCACGGGCTTGGCGAAAGCCCAAGGGAAGGATTGTATTTACGTGGTTGTTGATCGGCTGACAAAATATGCCCATTTCTTTGTGATCACCACTACATTCAGAGCATCGCAGACTGCAGAGCTCTTCTTCAGAGAGGTTTTCCGGTTACATGGTTTGCCACAGACTATAGTCAGCGATAGAGACGGTCGGTTCATGAGCAACTTTTGGCAGGAGTTGTTCAGACTCTGTGGAACCGAACTGACACCTAGTACCAGCTACCATCCATAGACAGATGGGCAGACAAAGATTGTCAATAAGTGGGTGGAAGGATATCTACGTAATTATATAGCTGGACAGCAGAAAGCTTGGGTAAGGTGGATATACCTCTGTGAGTATTGTTATAACTCTACTCACCACATGACTATACAGATGACACCTTTCATGGCATTATACGGGTATGAGGCGCCCAATCTTTTGGATTTGGTGTTGAGTGATAGCAGAGTGCCCAGCGCCGGTGATATGTTGCAGGATCAACAGGATATTTTGAGGTCTCTCAGAGACAATATTTAGCGGGCATAGAATCAGCAGAAGCAATATGCTGATCAAAAAGGGTTGAGCGTTCTTTTGCAGTGGGTGACATGGTGTACCTCAAGTTACAGCCTTACTGTCAGTCCACGCTGTGGAAGAGTGGTGCAAATAAGTTGAAACCTCGTTACTACGGTCCATTTCGAGTCATCAGGCGAGTGGGCGAGGTTGCTTATGAGTTGGATTTACCGACGGATAGCAGGGTTCACAACGTGTTTCACGTTTCTCGCCTGAAGAAGGCATTGGGTCGGCATGTGATACCCTCTCTAGTGCTGCCACCCCTTGATGATGAGGGGAAATTGATTTTAGTACCTGAGGCCATCCTTGATGTTAGAGAGGGACATCTTCGGAGGCGGGTGATCAGAGAATATCTGATCAAGTGGAGAAACTTTCCGATTGAGGATGCTACATGGGAGACAAAGGAGATTTTACAACATCCGGAGCTGAGATTGGACAAGCAATTTCAGGGAGGGTGGACTGTAATGTCCCCACCCTAGGCAGTATAGTTGATTCAGGGGTTAGCCTATCATTCAGATCCTCGTAGGTTGATAGATGTGTTTAGAGGGTCTTCTACTGCAGTTACCCAATGGTTAGGGACATTACTCCATCAATTGATCCAGGTTTGGACCTTTGCAGATGCTGACAGAGTGTTATTCAGGAACTTACTATTTATAGTAAGTTAGGCAGGCAAGAGTTACAATTTATAGCAGGGCACTTGGTTCAGTTGGTCAGCTGAGTTTCGACCCAGTTTGATGAATTGATGAGCAAACAGTGTTTACTTGTGCATTTAATGATTATTAAAAGATTATTAATTTATAATAAGGAAGATAAATAATAATTAAATGAGTATTTAGTACGCCATTAATTAATAATTTGCCTAAGTCTCTAAAGGGGTGAATTATTAAGTTATTAAATGCATTTAAGTTGATTTTTGGAGAAGGGTCGAACTTTGTGAGAGAGTATATATTTCTCTTGAAGGCAAATCAAATTCATTATGTTATGATTATTCTAATTTGTCTTTTCTCTCTGAGAGCATTGGGGTTTGTGAAACAAGGGTTTTAGCAGATCATCGGGTTTTGGAGAACGTTCCCTCTTCAGAATCAGGCATACTGAGATTGTGCAATACCAGTTGAAGATTGTCAATTGAGTGGCTTCATCCAGAGGTCATTACAGAGCATAACAGGAAGATTATCAGCAGGTTATTGAATCATTTTGTTTCCAGTCATGATTCTGGTTCATTACTAGTAGTTACCTGGCATCTAGCACACATATCAAGGCTGTACGGATTTTCCATTTGCTGGTACAGGCCGTACATTGTAGCAGCAAGGCCGTACTTCTCTTCTTGTCCAAAACGCCTTGCCTTTTTGGGTGATTTGACTTCTCGAGGTGGCACCTAGGGTTTTTGGAGTTATTGCAGCATTTTCGAGGTGGGAGATTGCTGTCTACCATTCAGCCGTACCATTTCATGCTCTGTCATAGGGGGCTGCAAGCTTATCCAGCTTTTTTCAATAAATAGTTTGTTTTTTATCTATATGCTTGAGTTCAACAGTTGTAATCGTTCTGGAAGATCAATACATCATCTATCTTCAGATTCTGAGCTATATTCTGTCATATTTAAATTGCTGGTATTTTATTTTATATTTTTTAAGCTTTTCTTTTAAAATCGCACCGTTGCAAAAAACTACAAAAAAACTCAAAAACCAAGAAAACACAACAAAACATTGCATACGCTGCCAGAGTTTGGGTTGAGAGACACCTGGTCTCTTACAGAATCAATTGGCCCCAATAGAAAAAACATCCTCCCATATTTTATTTAAATTGAAAGATGTAGATTTTGCCTTATTTCTGTGTCGTTTCATTTTCAGTTGCTGCATTCGAATGCTAAATCATTGACCAAGGTAGTTGTAACTACAACATCTGACAAGTTCTCTTATACCTTAAGGGATTTCCATACTCAATTCCAAGACTCACAATGGGGATGCTAGCCACTTAATGGATGCTCCTGCATCAGACGCACCCAGTAAAAAGTTTGTGAGCATAGGCTCACGAAATGGAGTTGAGTAGTAGAACTACTCTTCCAAGTTGCGAACAACTTGCAGCATGCTCCCACATTGAAATTGATACCTGCAAACTATTTCTTTTTCCTCTTCTTCTAGCATCGTTCCGAAACAAGCATCCTTTTCCTCCAACTTTTCTCACTCCTCTTCTCTCCCTTTGTGGATTCGTATCCACCATTTACCGACCTCCTCCTCCAAAGAATTTTTCCTCTCTTCTCCTTTGTGGGATCCAACCCACTATCATCCGACCACCTCCACGAAACTCCACTTTCATCTTCCACCTTTGTGGGAATTAACTCACCATAATCTGTCCTCCTTCAAGAACTTTCATCCTTTTCAACCTCTCTTCTTGCCATACCAACATAATGGCTTTTCTCGGGCTGCACCTCAACTCTTAACACATCCATGCTTTGCTTATCCACATTTTCAAATTTAAATTGATGCCCATCCAACACAAATTTCATAATCACAAAAATCAAACTTCACCTCTGCTGCTGCAATCTTTTCTCTTTCACTTTCAGTTGCAACACCTTCATCTTCACCATTCATCGCCATCTTCTTCATGTCCTCTGAAGGACACATAGCTACTGCTGCTATATCAAATTTAGTCTCTTCATTCATGTCTACCAAAGACATACCTCTGTCGCAACCTCTAATGCCTCCACTCTTTTCAATTCTTCATGAATTGTCTCTTCTTCATATCGCTGTCTTAAACTTTCCATGTCTTCCAATGGATCATTCTCTGCTGCAATTTCATAATTTACCTTTTCAAAAGAACTTATTACAGTTGTTTTTCCTTCTTTTGGGACTGTATGGGCTGTTCCCACTCTTTTCCTTCCATGACCCTTCTATCAAAGGGTTGCAAAACTTCTCATCTTTTGCAATCTCGGTTGTAATCGCTTCTCTTTCCTCTTGATCCTTTTGCAAAAGGATCTCATCTCCTCTTCTTTTTCTTCATTCTTCAAAAGATTCTCAGCCACTTCTTTCTCACCTATTGCAACTTTGGTGTTGCTTTTTTCTTTCATACACTCATTGGGGCATACTGCTGCAATTTCTTTTTCCACTTCCTCTTGTTTATCCTACAATGGATTCAACACATATTCCTTCCCATCCTTGATTATGCTATAAGTGTTATCATTGCCATTATGTATAGCTTCCCTATCCCAAAGCCAAGGTTGACCCAACAAAATGTGACAAACATCCATGGGTACTAGATCACATACAATTTCATCCTTATATCTTCCAATGTGAAAATTCACAATGCTTTGTTCACTTACCCGAATTCGATGACCTCCTTGCAACCAAGAGACACAGTATGGCTTAGGGTGCTTCATCCTCTTTAAGTTTAGTTTCTCAACCATTTCCAACGCAACCAAATTATCTCTACTATCATTGTCCACCATTACTTTGCACACTTTCCACCAGACTTGCACATAGTTCGGAACAAATCACTCCTTCGGATGGGTTTTTGTTTCACTTTCTGTGGCTTCAAATATTCCTTCTTTATCCACAAACTCTCTCCATGTCTCCAAGACATTTTTCCAAAGAATTATGACACTCTCAATTTGCAACCACAAACAAATTAGAACCAACGTTCACTGCATTTGCAGGTCCTCCCTACAACAAAACTCTCACTACTATCCTCTACCCGACAGGATTCTGGAAGATGCACCTCAAAATCTCTTCTACCCACTTCCTCTCAATGGAAAAGATTTGCACACCTTCTACCAAGCTTTATCTCTGTTGGAGGACAGCCAACATGATTCCCATAGAATCAATGGCCTCTCAGGGCTTCTTCACTTTTTACCATTTCTTCACCCACAGTCTTGGTAGATTCTCTCCACTCTCAAGATCTTGTGGCTCTGATACCAATTGATGCAAGAACAAAGAACCAAACCCACGAATCCAAACAACTTAATTACAGATCTTCACCACTTCATTACAAGTCTTCACAACAAGGCATTCAATCTCACAGACAACTAGATTGCCGATTTCATAGTCGAAAAGAAACTCAATTGACAAACTCATTTAATAATTCAATTTTAAGATCACACCATATCTTCAGAGGCTAAATCCCATTTTATTCAAACTCAATGTCAATTACATTTAAACTACTAATACAATATTGATTTACTTACATGAATTCTGACTATACTCCTTCTGTGGAGTTTATACAACCTTCTCACTTGCAAGAATACAGTGGTCGCTCTCTCCGCCTACCACAACCTCTCTCCCATTTGCATCGTCCTGGCCGATACTATCCTTTTAAATCGATGGAAACTTCATTAAAATTCTGGCTTTGTTAATTATAGCCTACCATTCCCCATTGCATGCCCCTTCTCTGCTCGGTATACAAGTGATCAATTTGTTGCTACACACATTCTGTATTCTGTTCTTATCATCAATTAACTCCAAATTTCTTACATGGAATTGGTTTCTTTTTTTTTTCCTGTCCAATATCTTCTCCAGGTGCTGCCCTCTCTAACCTGCCACATCCACCTCATTGATTTCACACTTATCACCCAATTTGTGCACCTTTGCGCTGACCAAAACCTCTACCTATGACGTCTTCTCCTTCTAACTCACGGCCTGCTCTCTGTTCTCCTCAACTAGGCCGATGTCCTCTTCAGCCACGCCTCCCTTTCTTTCAATGTTTGCTTTTTGTTGATCCCTTTGTTAGCCTTGGAAGGTGAAAAGGCATGCCAACAAGAGACATTAATAACATGGTTTATTTGCACAATGAAGAATCAATTGGCCCCCAATAGAAAAAACGTCCTCCCATATTTTATTTAAATTGAAAGATGCAGATTTTGCCTTATTTCCCTGTAGTTTCATTTTCAGTTGTTGCATTCGAATGCTAAATCATTGACCAAGGTAGTTGTAACTACAACATCTGACAAGTTCTCTTATACCTTAAGGGATGTTCATGCTCAGTTACAAGACTCACAATGAAGATGCTAGCCACTTAACGGATGCTCCTGCATCATGGACTCTCCTTGTACATAAGTGTGTTGTGATCAATTAGATGCAAGGCGTTATTTACAACTATAAGTTTCTTCCCTCTCCTAAAGGTAAGTCGGTTCCCCTTAATAGAGTGGATGACACTATAAGTAGACTAGTTCCTCTTAGTAGCAGAAGAACTAGAAACCTAGGACACTAGACGAATGACTAGTGTGGTAGTTAAAGAATTAGGTCGATGCATAGTCCACCATAGAATTGGATCCTCTTGTGCCATGGTCTCCCTATCTATATTGGCCTCTCTTAATATCCCCTAAGAGTGGCAAATTTTGTCCACTTAGTATGAATGATGTTGGCCTATGTAGAATCATATATCTTTTGAATGGCCTTCATGAACTCTCACTTGCACTCTTGCAGCTTGCAGTTGAAACTTTCAACTTTGTTGTTGAAAATTGGGAGTGATTTGGAATGAGGCTTAGATGCCTATTTATAAGTTTTTTGTAAATATTTAGGGTTTGGGTGGGGCCCATAGGCCATTAGGGTTAGGGTTAGTGGCATACAATTTTTTTTTAAGTTAACAAATATAAAATTTTCAATCTGTTTTAATGTGGAGGATGCTTGGAAGTCCCTAGGATGGTCAAGGGATGTCCAAGAGTCTCTAGGGCATCTCCAAATGAGGGGGAAATCTTGAAAATGTTTCCTCCTTGAGGGGGACATCTCAAAAAAACGTCCCTGGGGTGTGGGTAGTGGCAGGGGGACGGCGGGGGATGTCCCCTTCACATCCTTGTGTCCCTGTGTCTCTGGGACATCCCCATCTCAGGGACAGGGGGACTAGGGGCAGGGATGCATCCTTGTGGAACATTGGGAATCCTAGACATAGGAAGATAAAATGATAGTTGTTTGGTTGAGATTTAGAATTTAAAATTCTCATTGTTGGTGAACACTAAAGTGGTCATGGTCTTGAGTAAATCTCTTACCGTGATTGTGGTCATGTCACAATAGTTTGATCCCATCCGTCAGAACTTGAATAATTCCCAAAGGATTGGTGTATTTAGGTCCAATATGTTGTATTCCTGCAGATATTTTTCTTTCAAGTAGGTACTTGAGTTGAATTTTCTATTCAAATTTATGTTTCTCATACATTTTCCAGAACCAATATGGATCACTGTTGTGTTGAAAGTTGAAACAAGTACATGTGCTGCACTCAACTTGCACAGGTTTGAGGATAATCCATTGTTTTCCTATATCACTCTAAAATATATATGGATTTAACAAGTGTATTGAGAATTATGTCACATTTTTTTGTTGAGTTAATAGGTACTTACTAGGAACCGTTTCATGAGCTGGTTGAACATATGCTTATGGAATTTGGCAATGTGACTTGTTCCATCTCTGTTATGATCGAAATCAAAATCTTATATTGTAGTTTTCATTTATATTTGAATTGATTGCGAATCAACTTTGGTAGGATCTTTTTTTCTTTGCTTAATAATGGGGCTATGCCACTCTACTTTAGATACATAATACATTTTATAATTTGCAGAACATATATCAAATGTCACATGAAATTACATTTCAGCATCATAGTTTTCTATTGTATACTAAGTCTCTTTCCCTCCTATGCTAGACTGATGATTTGTTTATTTAACTATGGATATTATTGTAAAGATCTAGGGGGTATTTGTATGTTGACAATAAATTTCCATTTTGCTTGATCCTAATGGAGATTGTTTGGATCACATACCATAGTTTCTCATAGAAATAGAGAAGCAAAAGGTGGCAGAAAAGGAGGCTGAGACACAAAAATTGAAGGCTGTGACAGAAGCTGAGAAAAATGCACATGTAAGCAAGATCCTTATGGAGCAACGGATGATGGAAAAAGAAAGTATCAAGTTGCAACAGAAAATAGAAAATGACATGTACTTTGCTCAAGAGAAAAGTATTGCAGATTCTAATTTTTACAAGTATGCAACTATAGCTCCATGATATGATTGTCTCTTTCTTGCATCTGCTGAAGCCTGGGTCCATAAAGGAAACTGAGCAAATATAACTGTGGATCACATTTTTATACCAGGTTTAAGAAGGAAGCTGAGGCAAACAAATTACTATTGACTCCAGCATATTTGGAATTGATGTTTATGGAGGCTATTGCAAATGATACAAAGATCATTTTTGGAGACAAGGTAATGCATATGCCACAACTTTCATTATTAGTTCCTTTCTTGATGGTGAAGGATTTGGATCCTGTGTCGATTCTCATTTATTATAAGTTCTCATTCATTATACATTCTTCTGATTTGTAGGTACCCAACATGGTTCTTGACCAGAAACTTTTACGAACATATTGAAGGGAGTTTTAACTCTGAAAATATGACAGCTCCAAGGAAATATATTGAATCATTGCAATTTTGTTGTATTAACTGTAGGACCATATATTTTCTTTCTTTCTCCAAGAGCTAGGCAGTGTTGGCATCCATACTAATGTAGTGTTTACAAATCTGTAATTAAAGAAAGGAAATAAAGTTTGTTCATGTTCTACCATGCATTTTAAGGTTTTGTTTTAGGAGAGAATCATCAATGGCTCTTTTTACCATATATAAACAGTTTTGGTTGTCCGCATTAGTATTCTATTCATCAGTGCGATAAATGGGATTGGCTATTAGCGCTTAATCTGTTTGGACCAATAAAATGAACAATAAACTTATGTTGTTATGTGCTTCAACAGAATTTATAGCTTAAATTGCTAAGCTGTCAGCCGATTATAAATTTCAATTTGTGTCTATTTTATAGAAGAAAAGAACTCCATCTAATATTCATAGCTTTTAATAAGGTTTGGGTCTGACAATATTTATTTTGCCCCTTATAGATTAAAACTTTCTTGAAAAGCAAACCTAGTGTTGGGAAATAAGACTAGAGTTTAGTCACTGTGAAAGATGAAACAGCTATGCTACGAGGGGGAGTATGCACCGTTTTGTAGCTTGCTTTTCTAAATACACGGACATCTTTATCTTTGAAGATCCAGCTCCATAAGAAATGAAATAAAATTATCATAAAGGTTTATAACAAATAACAGTGTTGTTTTATACATAAATTCAACATCGTAATATTAATAAATATTATAATTGTAATGGTGAAATTTGCATACAAGTTGGGAATTCATCTTTTTGCCCTCTACTTCTGCTTACCTCCCTTGATGAACAGCTGAACTCTCTTTATGATATTTTTCCATGTCCTCCAACAAATTAAATTATACATTGAACTTGACTTTTACTCTCGTTATACTTTCTGTGAACAATTGGATTCTCCTGGGCCCTAGAAGAATTTCTACACATAGAAAGTTAAAACGATGACTGCTCAATTGAGATTCAGAATTTGAAGTGCTCATCATCAGTGAAAACTACAGTGGTCGTGATATTGGCTAAATCTCTATTGTGATTGTGGTAACGTCCACCTATGTTTTCCTATCAATTTTGTTTCCGAACCTGTCTCATTATCTGTTCAAATTTATGTCTCACATACATTGTCGAGATCCAATATGGATCACTTCTGCATTGAAACAAACAAATGTGCTGCACTCAACTTGCACAGGTATGAGGATACTACATAGTTTTCCTACTTCACTCAAAATATATATGAATTTAACAAAGGGGTGTTGAGAACTATCTATCACAGTTTGGGCTGATTTGATAGGTACATACTGGGAACAAGTTCATGAGCTGGTGGAACATATGCTTATGGAAGTTGGCAATGTACCTTGTTCCAACTCTGTTATAATTGAAATCAATTTCATGTATTGTAGTTTGCCATTGATATTTGAATTGATCGCAAATCAACTTTGGTAGGATCTTTATTTCTTTTGTAAATAATGTGATATGCTGCTCTACTTTATATACATGATACTTGTTATCATTTGCAGAACATATATCATTAACATCACAAATTTCTACTGTACAAGTCTCTTTCCGTTGTATGCTAGACAAATGATTTGTTTGTTTAACTATGGATGTTATTGTAATGATCTAGGGGATTATTTGCATGTTGACGATAAATTCATGTTTTGCTTGATCCTAATGGAGGTTGTTTGGAGTCTTTGGACCATATTCTATAGTTTCTCATAGAAATAGAGAAGCAAAAGGTGGCATAAAAGGAGTCTGAAACACGAAAAGTGAAGGTTGTGATTGAAGCTGAGATTGATGCACATGTAAGCAAGATTCTTATGTAGCAATAGATGATGGAAAAAGAAAGCATAAAGTTGCAATAGAAAATAAATTATTGTTTCTCATTTATAATATTTCTAATACCTTACAATTAATTAAATAATTAAATAAATTAATTATTCTTCATCCGTAAAATTAATTAAATCATATTTAATTAATTATGCTCCTCCTATTTCTTCCAAGGGTCGATTAATATAATTAAACCAACCTTAGCCCCACTTTAATTTTTCTGACTATGATTAATTAATTATTAATCATTTCCTAAACCTCCATTAACATTTTTCTCAATTTTAAACTCTTCCAACTTCCCAAACTTAACGATAAGGTGTTGAAAGGGAAATGTGTGCGTCTGATTTTAGAACAGAAGAAAAGTGAGGCAAACTACCCAGTTGTGATTGGCAATCAGAGAAACGCGAGGCAAATTTGTGAGGAATATTGCGTGTGAATACCGCAGCATGATAGTCATAAATCGCGAAAAGAAATAGAGTTGCAAATTGCAGGAAATATAATGTCATGAACCATAAATCGCGGGTTTAGAAACCCACTAGTACTCTCAGAAAATTGTGAATCGTAGAAGAAGATGAATCGTGGTTCTGTTCAATTCCTTTTTGCCTGGAGATTGTATGGAGAAAGCCGGAGAAATCATGGCTTTGAAAAATACAGTCCAAGCCGCGAAAATAAATTATTCAGCGTCAAATATAAAACAAAAAAATTGAAAGGTGCACGTTTTTAAAAATCCACACTTACTAAAGTTTATTGATGGAATTATAATGATATGATCTCGGGAAGTTTACCAGAAATAAACTTTAGGTTGAACTTTTTTTTCAAACAAAATCAAATGTTTTTCATAATTTTTTTTTAACTAATAGTTTAAAATAAAAAAAGTGCATAAATAATATTGTCGTAAGAAAATTCTTAGCGAGGCAATGTTTAGGTAATTCATAAGGTTAGATAAGTCTTAGTAGTTTAATGTTCAGTTTGTGGTTCAAAGTTCAACTACTCTAAGAAAGGAATTTAATCATACACACACTTGGGTAATAAGGTTGGTTTGTTTGTTTGTGTTTTTTAATTTATTGAAGGAAACAATAAATTGCAGAGCAGCAAGATACAAACAAAACTGCTGCAGCCAAGGAAGCTACAGCAAGGAGAGGACAATCAAGCGTTTTACAAGACACCAATACGAGGACCGACTGGCAATACAAAAGATTCTTTACAGTTAGAGTGAGAAGCTCGGCAATACAAAAGATACTTTACACTTAAGAGTGAGAAGCTCACTACCAAGCAGGTTAAACACATTTAACCCTCAAAACAATATACAGAATTATACAGACACACGTAATAAAGATCTGCAGTATTTATAATCTGAGCTCGAATAACCTTCTTCAGGAATTATAAATATTTATCCAGCATATAAAGGGTCATCAGCAAATCCATTGCAGCTTTGATTTGATCAACTGAAACCTCATACTTCTGAAATATACCCCAATGAATGTTTCCTCTGCCAAGTTTAATGGTATGGTGGATTTTTCTGAGCACCCCCCCTTGTTAAAGCCAAATCTGTCAGCTTCTTTCACACTCAAACCTATAATCATCTGAGTCACTGCAATAACATCTGAGAGAGGATTCAACTGCAGGAATAATAGTCTTAAAATCCTTGAAAATGTTTGCTGCAACCCCTGCAAAGATGGCCAATCCAGCTGTCTTGGCAACAGAGCCATCACCAACCCATCAGACTTGTCTCTTTCCGCCATTCGCCTTGATCATGAGCAAACATAAGGGTGATGAACTGTAAGTGGGCCAAGATAGAGAGAAGTGGAAAGAACAGAACAGCAGTGATAGCTGTAGGTTCACCAACCAAACCCAAATCCGCCAAATACACCAGACCCTATAGACTCACAACAAACTCTTCTCTGGGCACTAATTATTACTCGTTACCCTCAACAAGAAGGATCAAATCCTCTGCCAGTAAAACCTCAACTTCTAGTTTATTTTGTTAAATTGGAAATTCTGGTATTTTGATTTCTTTTATTTTTTAAATGTTCTTCAGCAATTTTTTGAGTCCTCCATTTGTTGTGCCTCTCACAACATGTTCCATTTTGCTTCTGGCAAAACGTTGACTCTCTTTACTATTACTTTTTGGTTTGTGCATAGTTTAAGGTTCACTTGCTAGATCAATTTTTTTTCTCTTTGTTATTATTAAGTGTTTACTTTCATCTAAGGTCAATTATCAAGTCAATTTAATATTTGAATTAAATAGTTCTCAAAATTTGGCTTATTCCCATAAATGGTCTTTGTCACTAAGTTTTGTGCATAGTTTAAGGTTCACTTGCTAGATCAAATTTTTTTTTCTCTTTGTTATTATTAAGTGTTTACTTTCATCTAAGATCAATTATCAAGTCAATTTAATATTTGAATTAAATGGTTCTCAAAATTTGGCTTATTCCCATAAATGGTCTTTGTTACTAAGTTTTGTTGCTCTTCATGCACCTACCCTAGTTACCCACCATTAATATTGATCCAAGAAAGTTCAAGTGGGCCCTTTATTCATGGGGAATTCAGGTATTTAAACAAAATTTTAAGTCTATTGTATGTTGTGGTCTCCCTTGTCTTCCAAAGGACAATTTTTTAACCAAAGAACTAAGTTCCAAGGTTTCTAGTCCCTATCAAAACCTAGTCTTTGCTACACACACTTCATCTATTGATAATTAAGCTATTTAGACTTATCCAACCTTATGAATTATCTAGACCTTGCCTCATTATGATTCAAGCATCTATAGCCCCCATGAGGTTGACACGATGATTCCCTCAAGGTATTCCTCTATTGCTAGTTGAGTATCCATTGCCCTGATAAAGTTACATGACTGACCCGATTGCTTGATTTCTTTTGATTTTATTTTATTTTCCACCTTTCTTTTGATTTTCTAGTTTTCTTTTGATCTTATTTTCTTTTCTACTTTTTTCTTGACATTTTTTTCAAATGTTTATAGAACTTTTCAATTTAGAAGTGATGAAGCTTGTTGTTGGGTTGGAAATCACAGTGGCAGTAAAGGTAGGCATTTAAATTTTTCACTTAATTAACAATTTAATGACCAATCCCAATTGATAAATAAATATTAAAGTGGATTCAAGATGTTTAGGATGCTTACAACAAATGAAACAAGTTTCATGGAGTGCAAACATGTAAGCCAACACCAATAGCCAAGCTATAAGTCTAGATTATGACTATCTTTTCTTAATAAATACTTAAAGAAAAATCACTTTGGAAAGTTACCATTCTACCTTTTTATTGAGACATTCTACCAAAATGAGGTCCTCCAAAAAAAAGACAAAACACAACAAAGAAAGACATACAATTAACCTAAAACAAAGTAAGCAACAAAATAAGGAAGCAACTAAACTAACTATATATGGGGTAATTTTTGGATAAACAAGGTTTATGACCACAAGGATTGACACTCCCTTCAAATGATTCTTTAGTATGTGTAAGAGTACTAAGTTATTAGTCATGGTCCTAAATTTAGAAAAATCATTTTTGTATTTAGAAAAATATGGTGTATGTAAATTAATTACATATTTAGAATACTAGTCATGAAACATTAGTAATTGAGATAATTCATAATATCCACGATTAATCCATAAGCATGTCTTCTTGCATGAATTGCCAGGTTAAAAATATCACATGTAATAGAAAAATCTATATTTTTAATTCAATCAAATATAATGAAAAAATATCATCTAAAAGATGAACAAACTTCCTTGCTTCATCTTGTTGTTGACAATGGGGTGATGTTTGATCATTTACAATATCAATGACACAATCTAAACCCTCTTCTACTTGTTATCCTGATTTACATTACTTATTTCTTCTATTTTCGTTGTCTTATCTTTAGTTGAATTACTCAAATCAATTTCTAAAGCATCCCATAAGGTGGCACAAGTTTGATATGACTAGTTATCATGATGTAATGGGCTGTAACAATCATGTATTTGATCATTGATCTCTAAAAAATTAGACTGTACTTCATTTGTTTCAACTATGGGGACTTCCTTTTCTAATATTTGTGAATTCTCCTCATTAGGTGTGCTGATTAATTATTGTTTTCCCATGAAAGTTGACCGATCCAACTATTTTCCTCACTTAATTTTAAAGTCTAACATCAACAAATTGATGTCATATCCCCATGTTACCCACTTCCATGGTGGATGATTGTGGAAGAAAATCAATTATATATAAAGTTTAAACTCATTCTTGAAGGATAGGGGAGACGACACATTTAATGAGGCACGAGACCCCTACCATTTCATCGATCATTCATATGAAGGGGAAGAACAAAAAGAAGGCACGAAAAAGAAGAGAGTATGCAAGTCCATTAAGGCATTCAACATGTGTGAATTCCAAACTCAACAACCTTTGATTGCATGCTTCCTCCTTGTGCTAAAAGGAGAGTTTCTAGATATATATTAGACTGCAATGAAAGCATAAAAGGATAGACGAATTTGAGGATAGAAACGGGAAAGGTTGAATGGCATGGAAGAAAGAGAGAAAAATGAAGAAAAAAAAAATTAGAGGCATGTAGAGTTTGACAAGTTTGGGGAAGGCACTCTGTAGATTTGGCGTGGTGTTGATGTGACCTGCAAGTGCATCATGCCCTCATCAGTAGGGATTGGTTGGCGTAAAAGGCAGACTCCACAACCCTTGATAGCATACTCCCTGCTTGCATTGGAGTTCAAGTTTAAGAGATTGAAGACATACTTAAAGATATTCAGGATACTTGTGGATTTATTGGAGCAGTAAATGTAGGATAATTCTTTGGTAGAGTTAAGTTGTTTATTTTATTTATACATTGCCACTTCATTCTCATTTTTATTCATTGCATAAATTAGCTTGTAAATATTTCATTGTTATAGAATAGTTTGATTATCACGTTTAAACGATATGTATGCGATTCATTTATATTGGTCTTTGATCAATAATTTCATCATGGTAGTTGAAATTGATACAAATATAACTTGCAATAATCAAGAGAAAATTTGCAGTGGACTTTTAGATTGAATTACCAAGAAGCAACCTTGATAGACCTTTCTCTTGTCTCATTATAACACTTCCTTAGACAACAAAGTGGGTCCTGAGAAATGTCATGTAACATTTTCATGTATCCAATATTTCTATATATATTTAATAGCCAATTTTATAGCTAAAGAAAAAAGAAAACACACAATATGAAAGGGAGAGGTCAAATACATGTATTTTCAACAATAGACATGGTTGTGAGTATAAAACTATAGCTTACTGTGTTGGTTCTTCCAAAAAAAGTTTGGCATGAGAGAATTTGTTGTGAAGGTATGAAAATATTATTTTGAATATTGATCAAAGTAATATATGGTCTAAAAAAAACCCCTCAATAATTGTCCCAAAATTTTAATGTATTTTTTAATTGTTTCATTACCTTGGTGATGTAGAACTTTAGCGACATAACCAAAACAATCTTGTTTGTATTTACACTATGGTTGAGTACTAGAGAAGAATGCTTCCTTATATTTGAATAAGGCACTAGGACAATGATACATGATATTCATTCTATTGGGTTATCCTCATACAAGAATTTTTAAGGGGTTTATCATTATAATATAGTGGTTCAAGATATCAAGAACCAATACACTTCTGATATATAATATTACTAAATCATGTTGTATGCTATTACGTTCTAATTCTAAATAAAAATCTATGTTATAAACTATATGGTATTATATCAAGGTACCAAATATTGCACAATATCCTTGATAGATAATTGTAAGGATTCTAGGATGTTCACATTGAATTAGGATTAATATTAGTGGGAGTTCAAGTTGATATCTGAATGTCCTTGTTGGAAGTTCCTTAGTATAGGTTCACCATATTGTGAGCTTAGTTAAATGATTTCCTACAAACTTTCAAGCATTAATAATTGAGGGGATAAATTATTGAAATCAAAAGGTTAATAATGCTACTATTAATTAAATTATCTAGGAGACACCACATGATAATCTATAGGCTATAGGGTCCTCAACTAACTTAAGTATGACCTCGTCATTGATCATGTCTAAAGCAAGTTTGTAGTTATGGATGTAGGTATTTCAAGGTTCAAGGGACTATTTATATGGCCTTGTTGATGTATGTTGTGCTCCATCTAGGAGGATGCCACAAATGATTATGATACTTTATTTATTGAACTATGTTATGGTGGGACCTCACTTGGACCCATGTCAAGGCTTATTTCCGTTGATGTTAGCAGTGTCGGGCCTCTACTTGCATCCACCACAATTCATCAAGCATAAATTAAATGTAGCCTCACCAGATATTTAATTTATTGGAGACGATATTAAGTGAAGAGGTGCTTCACTTGAGTCAAGAGATAATATTTAATTATTATTATTTATTGAGGCCGACTTCCTTAATGTGGTCGACTTATTTAATTATTATTATTTCTTAAGGAGTCCGACCTACATGAAGAGACACATTATTTTGTATTTATACAAGGTGAAGTTTATTCATTCTAACCATCAAGTTCATTCATTATAATTCACATTCCTAGAAGAAGTTCGCACTTGAGCAACAAATCATCATCTTGTTACAACAGATCGATTTCAAAGAGAAACATATTCATTTTGTATCTTCACATCTAGGAGAGGTGCTATTATTCATTGTATCAAATTCAACATTGTGTTGGGCCTGAGTTGTAAGCAAATTTCTGCTCTTATTCCTTGAATATATAAGCGATATATTTGCTGGGTTTTTCTCCCTTGAGTAGGAGGGTTTTCCCAGGGTATCTTGTTGTGTTCATTGTCTTATGTGTTGTAATTTCTGCTTATTGAATTTCTGATCCTAAAACTAACACTTTCATTATTGATGCATGATAAAAATATTTGAGTACTACTTTATATGGATGTATGTACTTTATTAATATCCTATTCTTAGATGGGATCAAGATTTCCTAGCAACCTCGTACCTATGTATGCTTGGATCTCCATGCTTGGAGATACATCTTGGACAATATTATTACTAACAAAACTTAGCTAACCCTTATTCTCCCATGTAAGAGAACCTTAACGTATTTAGAACCTTGTTGGGTTTACAAGGAAGAATTAATGTTAGTTTTTTAAGGCTTAATTAACCCCCCTTGGGTGGAAAATTGTATTACCCTTACTTATTAATTGGATGAGGATTTTTTGTGTGTAGGAACTCCATGTGTATGTTCCTTGAGAGAGATCATGTGAGGAGAACTACACGTGACTTTGATCCTGTTTGGAAGTAGGTATGTAGACAGTCCTTAGGTGAAGGATGCCCCTATAACCTCAAATACGTAGGGAGAGGGTTTAGGGGATAACTCCAAGGTTGGGGTTTTTCCTAAACTTGTTTGACCTTCTCTCTTTATTAGGTTCCATTTTGAGGCTGAAATTGGTATTAAATGGTTATGAATGAGTTAATGAATCTTGATAACTCATATCTAATAATGATGTAAAATTTGGTTATTATAATCTAATGAGGTGACTAATAAGTATTTGGATGGGCTGTATAAGGTTCATTTGTTATGGCTATGTGCCTAATTTTGGTTTGAGCTTGTGATAACATTCTTTATGATCGCCTATGCCATTGATAGAAAAAATACAAGTATTATTGAATAAGGATGGATATTTTTCCCTTATATCTTTGAATAAAGAATGTGTTTCTAAACAATGTGTTATGGTTATCTATTTGAATGAAATGAGTGGATTTGACTACTTTATATCCAATATTTGTTTGTGTACATGTTGAGTAGAGGCTATCTCATGTGAGTGCAATGTGATTCTTAAGTGTTTGTGAAATTCAACTCTTGACCTATACAACTCTATGCATAGGATCCTAAACTACTTGACTGTGATATACTTATCTAGGTTCACTTGACCCGTACTTGTGAACCTTGTTATGTATGACCCCCATAAGTGTGAACCTCTAAGATTTTTGGGCAACGACATGTAGTCATTGGACCATGCCATTGATCAATGCCTAGGATAGTATAAGATATTAGCTGGTATTCACTTGGTTCATTGAGGTGAAGGATGCCAAGGGCTACCCTAGATACGATGTGAGAATAATTGTGTGGATAGTTACCCTACTATGTAGGTAAGGATAACCAAAGCTAACCGTTGTATCAAGAGGGTTAGCAGGTAGTCACCTATAACACAAGGGTGGTCAATGCCAAGTGCTACCCATATTGAAAAGAAGATAGATGACAATATCACTAAGGTCACAAGTTGGTATATGTTGGAAACTACCTCTTCTTGGGTGAAAAAATTGTCACTGATGGCCTATGGATGATTGAATTTGGAATCCATTGGATTGGATAGGTTCACTACTTGTAAAAATTTCACTTGTGCCTATATGAACCTTTGGATAGAGGTTGGACCCCGATGTACTATGGGATACATCAATTTCTCTTCCCAGTCATTAGATGGTGTCACAAGTAGTATGTAATGCTTGCCATCATCATGATGGATGTAGAAGACCAAGGGAAGTGATGGGCCCCAAATGTAGTGCGCAATACACCAACATTCCTTTTCTATTTGGGATGTACTAAAAGGGTAGACATTAGTCACTCATTGTGGATGTGTTAGTCTTCATTGTGCATATGTTAGTCACTCACTGCTTATTTATGTAAATGGCCTTGATTTTTGTGGACATAGTGGTGGATTGGAAAATAGATAGGACCCATGGTGTAGTTGTATTAACATGAATTTGCACCCCTAGTGCAAATCCCCTTTTTGCCCCTTTAACACCTTAGAGAATAAAAAATGGAGGTTTAATTCCACTTAAGCCCACTGCTTGCATTCCACTTGGCACCTAGTTTGTGTGTCGGTGGGGGCATTTTTGTCGGGGACGCTCACGTGGCGCGTAGACGTTCGTGTGGCGCACTTACATCCCTAGCAGATTCCTACGACTGAGACTATAGAGGCATTACACTTTTGATTGGAAGTCAAAGAGTAACGCCCCTCTTCAGCTGGCCGACACGAATATGGCCATTTTTTCCCTTCTCCTTCATAATCTTCACTCTTTGATCCATAGCTCTCTTCAATAGAAGTTTGGATAGAGTTTGGCAAGATATTGAATCCATAGCTTCACCATTTTCATCCATTTTCAAGATTTGTAGTAGCACCCTTCACTCCATTGTAGCAACTCTATACTCCATCACTCCAACAAGGCGAGTACAAGACATACACTGTGGAAACAGAGGCTTGAGTCCCTCTCGTTCACTCCTCCACAAGCCTTGAGCGCTTTGGACAGAGGCGGTAAAGCTCCTCCCTTCTCTTCTTTTGATTTTGATCGAGTAAACATTTACTGTTTTGTGGTGTTTCTTGCATACGTAGCTTGTAGTTCTTCCCTTTATCATTTCTCTATGCTATTCCAAACTTGGCTGTCCATGGAGGTGGAAACACCAAGATGGGGGTCTGACAGAGGCATGCCCCTAGACAACTCCAACAATTTCCCCCTTCCTTGTGTGCAGGTGGAGAGTGCGTGGAGCAAGCTGGCGAGGAGAGCATTCTACGAGATCATCTTCGTCACCTTGGTGATAATACATTTCCTTTATCATATTCGTATTTTCTTTTCTTTCCTCTTAATCTCGTTCTATCACTCTAAGCATTCCTAGACTAGGCTAGTGGTCTTCCTTTTTGAGTAAGAACCTTGTATCCTCGGTTCTCTGGCCGTATGGATGCTAGTGCACCTGTGAGATGCCAGTGCGCTGCGCTATCATCCTGGAACTGCGCTTCCATCCTCAGACAGAGAGCTGCCTGAGACACGAATCCGAATCTAAAGGACGACCCATCTAGTCCCCTTCCTACAATCGGATTGCAGAGTGATCGAAGGGTTCATAATCCTCATCATTCTCATCCTCATCATCCTAACTTCCCTTTAAACCGAGGTGGGTTAGGGCAGCCTTTCCGCTCTTGGCCTTTTGTGACCTGGGGCCTTGTAGTGGGTGGTCCCCCTCTCTCACATTTTTGATGAACCCGACGTGAACCAACGTCTATCCCTTTGTCGGTGTTCCGAACTTTTTCTCTTATATCCCTTGGTCGTCGTACCCTTGTGAGTCATGAAAGTTTATGAGCTTCATGACCCAGTCCACGACCTCTAGACATATTGTTAGAAGAATTTTGCGACACCTTCCGATGGAAAAGATGAAGGTCTCCTCTAGCTTCAGTACTGACCTTTTCTCCGGTCCTGCGGCTAGGCTATCCACATAGGAGCAAGTATCATGAGGCGAACTTAGGTTTCTTGACGAAACCGATCGCATCCCTACTCCTCCTGCATTGCCGACCTCTTCATCCATAAACAAGCGTGAGGCCATCCGTATCCCTTCCAAGTACGTCGTTAATCTTGGTAAGGGGTTAGGTGCATTAGAAAATCACTTGGAAGGCAACCCGAAGTTGGCTAGGGCTGCTAAGGTGATCGTTGAAATAAGATACATGGTGGAAAAGGACCAGACAAGCATAGAACTCTTGGCTAGTGTCACCGGGTCTGGCCGAAGCATGTGCCCCCTTGAGTCTTGGTCACATGATACGAGGTGGCCTCTTCAAGGAACGTGAGAGGCAGCTAGAGATTCCAATGCCTTCTACATCCATGTACATGGCTAACACGGTCCATTCGGTCAATATACCCTCTACTTTTGAAAGTTTGGACACTGTCAAAGTAAACAAGAACCCTTTGGGTTTCCACTTCACCCCTTCTGTTGCCTCTGGTGGTGGAGGATTTGGCGGAATGATGGGCAGAGGCTTTGGCGGTGAGAACTTCGGAAGTGGAGGTGGCATTGGCGGAGCCGGTGCCGGTGGAAGTCATGGTGGTGGCATCGATAGCGGCTTTGGCGGTGGTCACGGTGGTGGCGCCAGCGGAGGCCACATCGGTGGCGGTTTCGGCGGTGGCTCTGGCAGTGGTTCTGGTGGTCCTCTGTCTTCTAATGACCCTATCCTGAATACTCTTCTTCAAAATATGGGGAAGATGCAAAATCAGTTGGCGAACTTGTCCCAAGCCTCAGCTCAACCTATCTTTCAACCTTTCTCCCAACACAGCCCGTTGTCAGTTGCAATTCTAAACACTCCATTCCCACTGGGGATGGGGATTCCCAAATTTGAGAAATACAATGGTAAAGGGGACCCGCAAACACACGTATTTTCCTTTAATACCCTGTGCACATATTTCTTCCATCATGATGCATTGATGGATAAACTGTTTCCTCGATCCCTCAAAGATACACCACTAGATTGGTGCTGTTCTTTGCCTGATAATTCCATCTTCACATTCAATTAGCTTGTGAACTAGTTCTTGTGACAGTTCCAAGCAAATATCGGACCGAAGATGACCTTCTTAGACCTTGTTCGATTCAAACAAGGGGAAAATGAGAAGGTTACAGACTTTATAGCATGATATCAAGCGCTCTTCTCACAAATATTGTATCCGTTACCCAACTCAGATGTGCAAAAGATATTCATAGGGAATTTACAGAGACATTGGAAAGAGAAGTTCGCCCTCATAAAGTATCCCTCTTTCACACATCTGTGTGCGGCTCTATGAGAATATTAGCAAACGATGGTTCAGTTCGGGGGTTCCTCCTCATGCTCTCTTCCTGAAGGGAGATCTATCGTATCGATCTCCGGAAAAGGTAAAGTTGTTGCGAATGTAGTAGCCACTGTAGATAACAACGGCCTTAGAAGGGATAAAAAATAAACAAAACTATCAGTCTTATTCTTCCATCTTGTAGAGGTTGGTGAAGGATAAGATCCTTACCTTGCCTACTCCTAAACTGATTAGAGAACCATATCCTAGCTGGTATGAAGAGAACACGTATTGTAAATACCATCAAGTTAATGGACACAATACCGAATGCTGCATGCGCCGGCGTCATGAGATACAAGACCACATTGAGGATGGTACTATCCATCTTGATGGGAGTAAACACAATATGAACAAATCAGTGGCGAAAGCTAACAACGATTGCAGATATACATAGATCCATTTCCGTCACATTCTACCAACATGATTATTGATCCCACCGATTCTACTTCTGACACAGAAGTGTATGTTAACATAGTTACTATTACTCCCTCTCCTTGTCTTGCGACCGACTTGCCGGATGTTACATTTACCTCACAAGACGTTCCAAAAAATAGAAAAACTTCTCCGTTATAAATTCCTGCTCGCCTCAATGGCAACATTGTGATGAGGGTCCTAATCAACCCCACGAGTAGAGTGAATATCATAACAAAGGAGACGTTACTCTTGAACTCCCTACAAAGGGAAGAATATGAAAAAACCAAATCCATCATCCATACACATGATGGAATTTATCTTAAACCTTATGGATTGATAACATTGTCTGTCCTAGCTAGACCTAGGACTGTAGACATGGTCTTCAATGTCATTCACGGGTCAGACCTATTTAGGGTGAAACTAGGCATACCTTAGCTAGCTTCCATGAATGGGATCGCCTCCGTGGTTCATAAGTGTCTTAAGTTTTCCCATGAAGGTGTCGTGCATGACACTGGATATCATCCTGTGGTATCCTATGGAGGATATTCGTTAGATCAATTTTGGCCCATTCCAATCGGTCCACTCCCACAAAGGATGAACCTACTTTACAAGAACTATGTTAAGTACAAGATTAGAGGCAAGGGACAACCAAAGCTGACTCTTCCCGTAGTTGAGTGGCCTGTTGCCTCCTCCTCCTGAAAGGGAAAGGAGAAGCTTGCTCCTTCCCAAGCTGACTTGTCCGCTCCTCTCTCTTGGGAAGAATACTGGATGAACCAACTTGGACTCTACTCATTGAGTCCGATGATGCCTCCTTAGCGAAAACCCAAAATCAGGATATTAGATCTCCCTAATGGGTCTCTAGGGCCCTGGTATTATTTGTACAGTAGAAAGAAAGGCTCGTAGAGAGAGTTTGCCCCTCAACCTATTCTTGTTCCCCCAAACAAAAAAGGGCCCATCTCTAAGGTGGTAGAGTCGACTCCTCCCACCGTTTTTGAACCTACCTCTTCTGCTCCCATTTAGGAGACTGCCCTTCCACTGGAAACAACTGTGGAGGACACTCCTATGGCTGAGCATAATCCTTCCGTCCCTTCACAAGTTCCAGCTCTTTGTTTGAAGAGTCGTAGAAACCACCTTGCGCGTGAGTGTAAGTAGCAGCGAAAGGCTCTCCTAGCTGAGCAAGCCTCCTCGCAGAAGAAGGAGGAACACATGACCACACCTCCTACTGTGTCCTCCCCTCTCCCCTCTGCTGTCTTTGATCTAACTAGCTTGGGATCTCTCTCGACTTCCGCTGTGAGCACACATGTGCCTGGAAAGATACAGGTGTTTATCGCTCCTTTTGTGGAGCCACCTCTAGTGACTTCCATTCTGGATGTCTCACCCTTCCCAAAACCCGTGGATATGGTTAACACTTTAGTCATATCCGCTATGGTTCTTTCATCTTCTCCCTCAATCCTTGCTTCGTCTATGGGGAGTTCACCTCCTTCGACAAAGAAGGTAGAGTGTGGTCCCTCCAGCGATGGAGGACGAAAGAAGAGCCCACCTTCCTCGAAAGGTGGCCCCAAACTGACTTATTCTATCCTAGTGATGGAACCAACTCCAACCTCCCCTGAGTTTGTCACTGCTCTCGAGTCTCTCGATGAGCCTAGAAGTGAACCTCGGGTGCAGACTCCTCTGTCTGCTGAGGTAAAACATGGACCTCCTATTAAGTGTATGTTTAACTCGTTGGACGAAGTTCCGAACCTATCAGTGATTTTCTCTAGGTCATTGACCCTAGACCCACAGGAGCTGAGCGACGGAGACCTTACAGGTCCCTCTTCCTTAGCCCTTGTTGCGAGAGGATCAAAATCTCCTCCTCTTAACATTACACCATTGCGTGCTTGTCACCCTTCCTACGATGATCTAGAGTGGGAATTGACGACCTTTTGGTTGACCAGTGTTAGGGGGAGACTCTTTTCTTAATATTTAGATAAGACATGTGTGTGTGTCATGTAATGTGTTCCCCATGATCGTGCTCTATGTGCCTGGATGACCCATGTCACTGCTGTTGGTGCTTGGATATAGGCGTGGTGCATGTGTTGTGAAACTTCCTCTATATGTGTCATCATTCTTCCATGTTTGTGATTGAATTTTGATAAATTGGGGATGATGCAAAGCATCGGGAGCATTTGGGCCTCCTTCCATGTTGACCCGATTTTTTAATTTTACTTTGTCTTTCGTACATTCTTCCTGATCTGGTTGGGGATTGATGATCTTTCGCCTCTTACCATGGTTACCTACATATATATAAATAAAGGAAGATTTGACCCCACGAAACCAGATCCCCTTGTGCCCTCTGCGCATGATATGTTCTCTTTACTTTTCACTTTATCTTTCTCTCATATTTGCTTGAGTTTTCCCTTTCATGTGTGACAATGCCTCTTCTTTAGAATTATATTCTCAACTTGAAACCCTAGCGAAACGTGTTTCCTTCATCATGGGTTCATAAATAAAGGACTTAGAAATCCTCCTCCAAAGCGGGAACGGTCTTAGTCTTCCCCTCGCATGAGAACATCTCCTTCCTTTCGAATTCCTTTATGAAGTGAACATCTTTCAAAAGGATTCCTTGGTGATGAATCGATTCAAGAAGGAAGACGTTAACTTTGGAACAATGCATCCCTTGAGTGGACCCCTCCTCTTCACGTTGGGTTCCCAAGGGACCCCTTCACAAAGTTTCAAATGATTTCTTGGCATCCAGACTGGGGGCAACTCGACTAGACCGGTTTCACATCTTCGTGTCTAGACCGGGGGCAGCTCGACTAGACTTCACTTTACATATTTGCGTCTAGCTCAGGGGAAACATGACTAGACTTCATCTTTCAAACAATGCATCTCTTGAGTGGACCCTCCTTCCTTTTGAAGGGTTCCCAAGGGAGCCCTTTGAAAGTCTTACAACTTAGCGGTGGTCTGCATGATTGTCCGTTCACTGGCCTACGCGGTCACTTCCTGATGTGTTCTTTCTGCGGGTAAACATGTCACCACCTTTGACTCTGCGGAGTCTCTTTCCCTCAGTCTCCCTCATGTCAGAGCTCTTGGGGGATACCTTCCTTGTAGGCCTATAGGTCTGTAAGGTGCTTTTCCTAGTTTCATTCATGCAAGAGTTCTTGAAGGGTAACCCCCCTTGCAGGACCGTGAGCCTGTAAGGTAATTTCGTACTTCAACTTTATAGTTCCGTGGGACTATGAAGTCCTCTCCTGCACTTCCGGGTTTGCCAAACCATGCTCTGCTTCCTTTTCGGTTTAGGTATACATATCTTTCTCTGCTACTTCCTTACTACTCTACTTTATTGAATCACTCATCAGTACTCATGCTCGCTAAAGTGGGAGAAAAATGTATTAACGTGAATTTTCACCCCTAGTGCAAATCCCTTTTTCCCCCTTTAACACCTTGGAGAATCAAAAGCGTAGGTTTAATTCCACTTAAGCCCGTTGCTTGCATTCCACTTGGCACCTAGTTTGTGTGTCGGTGGGGGTGTTTCTATCGTGGATGCTCGCACAGTGCGCAGACGTCCGTGCAACGCGCTTACGTTCTTGGCATATTCTTGTGGCTGAGACTACAGAGGTGTTACACTTTCGATTGGAAGTCGAAGAGTAACACCCCTCTTCGATTGGCCGACCTGAATATGGCCATTTTTTTCCTTCTCCTTCATAATCTTCACTCTTTGATCCATAGCTCTCTTTAGCAGAAGTTTGGATAGAGTTTGGCAAGATATTGAATCCATAGCTTCACCATTTTCATCCATTTTCAAGCTTTGTAGCAGCACCCTTCACTCCATTGCAACAACTCAATAATCCATCACTCCAACAAGGTGAGTATAGGACATACACCATGGAAACAGAGGCTTGAGTCCCTCTTGTTTGCTCCTCCACAAGCCTTGAGTGCTTTGGACGAAGGTGGTAAAGCTCCTCCCTTCTCTTCTTTTTCTTTTGATCAAGTAAATGTTTACTGTTTTGTGGTGTTTCTTGCATACGTAGCTTGTAGTTCTTTCCTTATCATTTCTCTATGCTATTCCAAACTTGGCTGTCCGTGGAGGTGGAAACACCAAGATGGGGGTATGACTGAGGCAGACCCCTATATAGCCCCAACAATTTCCCCCTTCCTTGTGTGCAGGTGGAGAGTGCGTGGAGCAAGCTAGCGAGGAGAGCATTATACGCGATAGTCTTCATCACCTTGGTGGTAATACATTTCCTTTATCATATTCGCATTTAAATTTCTTTCCTCTTAATCTCATTCTATCACTCTAAGAATTCCTAGACTAGGCTAGTGGTCTTCCTTTTTGAGTAAGAACCTTGTCTCCTCAGTTCTCTAGCCGTATGGATGCCAACGCACCTGTGAGATGCCAGCACGCCATGCTGTCGTCTTGGAATTACACTTCTGTCCTCAGACAAAGAGCTGCTTGAGACACAAATCTGACTCTAAAGGCCGACCCATTTGGTCCCCTTCCTACAATCGGATTGTAGAGTGATCAAAGGGTTCATAATCCTCATCATTTTCATACTCTTCATCCTAACTTCCCTTTAAACCGAGGTGGGTTAGGGCAGCCTTTCCACTCTTGGCCTTTTGTGACTTGGGGCCTTGCAGTGGGTGGTCCCCCTCTCTAATAGTAGTATGGGATGCACCAAAATTCATTTTTTAAGTGAGATCCACTTATGAGCTTATGTGATTGTGAACTAGGTAACTTGGGATGATGCATGCAATATGTTGCATCCATTTCCACTTCACCCATTGTTCTTTATGTGAAAATGTGATGTATGTTTGAGATAATCACTATTGCATGTATGATATGTACATGAGCCAATCACTATTTGTACTTGTGATGTGTGCATGAGCTAGTTGCTTTGTGTATATGTGATGTATGCTCAAGATAGTCGTAGTGCGTGAACATGTGATTATTGAGTGATAAACCTCTAAGTGAATATGTGCGTATTTTTATACTAATGACTGGTATTGATTAGTATTGAACCAAAACTTGAGGGTAAATTTGTATCATTATATTATAATTGGACTAAGTTAATAGCTTTCTATTAAATGAAAATTTTGATTTAAAGGTGAGATCAAAGATCTCATAGAAGAGGAGAGAATGGACTTCCTCTAACATTGGTGTATGAGATATGAAGCCTCTAGTTTTCCAGTGGGGATATGTAGGTAGGGTAATCATGAATGAACCCTCAAGGTTTAGTTTTGGGTCTAGGGATGATCCTAACCTTGAGAGCTTACCACTTTTGTGTGTGAGCATATAAGTGGTGGCGTTGAGCTATCACCACCATGGTCAATGGAGAAGTTATGAAGTCAACACTTCTAAGCTAGATTGACGATGTTAGGAGGATTAAGTTGGTAGTCATTGTGAAGTGAATTAAAAAATACTACTAACAAAGGGGTAGTTTTTACAACCGAAATAATTTTTTTTCCTACAACCTCATGACTAAATTCAATCCCCAAATCACTCAATGGACAAGCATTTTCTTATTGGTTTGCACCTTCAATTTGACTAATGTATCCAATTCAATATCAAACCCTTTTCATTTTTGGGAGTGAACATTTTTTTATTAATTTTTTTCTCGTTGTCTAGTGATTCAAAATAAGATAGTTGACCTTTGAAACAACCTTCAAAATAATTCTTCCATGCAATGAATTTCATTTTCATGTGCATTTTGACTAAGAACTTGTGAAATTTTACCCTTACCAATGTTTACCTATTCTATGCAACCTTCATGCATGAAGTTGAGATAAAATGGCTAATGAGGAACCTCTTCAAACTTGTCTTCAAGATCTAGTCCAACTAATGTATCTTTTCGATAATATACACTCCTAGTGTTACAAATTCTTGCTCTTGATCTTCTTTATTGTTTGACTAACTTCAAGTCTATGCATTTCTAACTATGACATTAACCCTTTCAAATTCAAATCCAACCTTATGAAAAAGGTTAAACAATCAATGTCACCATGTTTAGTTGTAGCATTTACCCTACATTCTCTTGATAAGGCCAAATGAAATAAAGTTGATGGATAAACTATTCATTCAATATTTCATGAAAAAGAGGGATGTCTACTTGGAATTTTTTCTTAAAATATAATTCATTATGATTAGGAATATCATGGATATCAATAGGTATACACTAATGACATTCTATTTCAAAATATAACTTATTTAAAACCAAGAAAATTGAAATCTCATACTAACAATTCAGTTCCAACCTATTTAAGCTCTCCTTCAACAAAGACAATTTTTTTTAATGGATTTACCTTATCTTGAAAGAAAATTGAGTTTCAAACAAAAATTAATGGCTCCAAGCCTTCGATTATGAGGTCTCAACATACAAGATAGCTCAATTATTCATTGTGTAAGTTGTTTTCATAAAGGGAATTATATGCTTGGGTCTAGGAAATAGGGCTAGATTTGAAAATGTAGCAATATTTGTTGGAAGAATGTCATTGATACTGTTGTTGGCAACATGAGCACGAGGGATAAGCACAAGGTATATTACTATGTGTTGCAAGTGTTGTCATTGATGTCAACATTGCATATCGATATGAAGACTTTGGTGCAGATCATTTTGGTTGATTCTAATAGGTTTTGGAATGTTTGTGGAAGAAAATTTTGCAAGATGGTTTGATCCAAAGAAGTCAGTTGTGTTGGAAATTTCCTAAGTGTCAATTTTTCTAATTCAGTGTGACAGAGCAGTCGTTTTTAGGTCTACACTAGTCTGCAATTGAAGTTTTCAGTCTGCACTTCTAACATTATTTTGTTGGCAATTAGAAGTATTTGATTCCAAAATTTCATCATGTTTTGGCTTTTGGTTTGAGAGATCTAAGTAATAGAAGTTTGGTTTTCCAGTTTATAGTTATTTTTTGTACAATGCACTTGAGTGGGAGAGTCCGACTTCTCCATGGATAAGTTTTTGGCTTTGCGCTTTTGAGGATAAGTTGAAAAATGGTAATAGTGTATGAATTCCAGTTGGCATTATGTTTTGAGGTCCATGTGTCTAAATGTGGATACATAGTTGAAGAATTTTGGTATTAGGTATTTTGCGGTGCCGACCTAATAAGTATGAAGGCATACAAAGGTTAAATAAGTGTTGCATTCTTATGTGGGATCTATTATAGGTCTGTTTCAACCTATTTAAATTTGTTTTGAGTTTTGAACCTTGGTGCAAAGTGTGTGTGAAAAGGATTGAAGCCAAAAAAATTATGTTTTGAATATTACATTTAATTAGGCCAACCTAATTGATGTTATGCTTGAAGTGGATATATATGATATACCTTTTTTGGTGTTTTGTGGTGTGTGATGAATGTTCTACATGAGAATGTTATTAGAGTAGTGTGAATTTAAGCTATGAATGTTGAGTACAAGATCAAAGTGATGCAAATACAAAGGAGAGCATATTGTAAGATCAAAATCAGATGAAGTGTGTAAAGTCAGTTTATTCAGCTTCATTGGAACTATATTTCATGCATATGATAGATGCAATTGTGATAGTTCAAAATAGGTTGTGAGCCACCATCTTTTTTCTAACTTTTTCTTTGTGGATAGTGAGTTCACCTGTGGCGAGCACTTCTGTAAATATACTATAACCAGTTATAATATATTGTGAGCTGATCCTCATCGTGGATTTTTCCATGTAAAAATCCTAGTGTTCATGTGTTATGTAGAATTGATTGATGTTTCATGCTTTCTTTCTTTATTGTAGTTGAATTCGCTTTGGTGATTGGATGTTTAATGTTTGAATGGTTTAAGAGAATACTGATTCACCCCCTCTTAGTATTATGGGTGAACAATATTTACTTATCAAAACCATGAATTACCATATAATATTTAATTGTATTGATATTATTCATAAAATTAGACTTTTTAATTATAAAAGAAATAAAAAATAAAGGTATGAGGAGGAAAGGGTTAAGAAATCCAAAGTTTGGAAAATTTATCTAATCAATATACATGGATGGATAGACAAATATGAATTTACTATCCTTTAGATAACCACACATTAGCATAGCCACATAAAGGAAGTGTAAGCATTAGAGGATTTTTAAACTATTAAATAGCAATGAAATACCCAAGAATCATGTAATTAAATGATTATATTTCATAACCAGAAAGGAGATAGTTCAACTAATCACACATCAATACTTAAAATCAGAAAATGTTTAACAACCTAAACTTGGCATAAACTTGGCATTCATCTAATACTCATTAATTACAGTTTGCTACAAAAATCCACTATTTGAGATGAAACCATGAAAGAAATTAAAAACAATAAATTCTATTATAGAAAATCCCAGTAATCAACAATTTTAACTACCTCACAAATGAGCAATTGATGACCTTTTATAGATGAAGCCTCTCACAAAGTTAGTTACAATCCAAAAGCTGAAATTCATCTTTAATCAATGATCGAGATCAACTTCCACAAAATATTCTAGAATCAATGATATTATCAACATTTCATTTTTTGTAATATGTTGTATAGATCCAAATACACCATGAAATTCTACAACAAGATTTGGATGTGGAAATAGGATGTTTAACAAGATATTTTAGTAGAAGGGTATTATCAAATAGTAAACTCATGTTCATTTATTGAATCGAGTATCTATGTTGTTACCTTCAATGGGAAGGGTGAGTTCAATTGAATGCTGCAACACATTAACCCTACAAAAGAAAATGAAGACATTAGCTTATGCAAATGTTAACTATTTAACTAGTTGCAATAATTTTGTATAACATCTCTAATATTTTTGCACTTTGGGCGTTCCATTTGGACATTCCGTGTTCCTTTTTTAAGGATCTATTTGTATAGTCACTAGTTTTTGTTGGAAGTGGATGCAAAATCCTTTTCCACATGGAAGTTCTGCTATAATACTCCTATTGTTAATTTATGGGAAATAGTGAACTATCTAGATGTGGAGGAAGTTGGAAACATCCTGATCCACTTTAAAGTTTCACGAACTAACCTACTTTACCATGATTCATCTAAACTTCATCGACATAATATGATTGTCACAACATACTTCTCTTTTGGCACGTGTTTATATTATTATAAACAGTTTTGGATGATGGGTTCAAAACTTATTATCAATTGCTGATGAAAAATGTGTGCATTTATCTTTGCCTTTAACCATCTTATTGATTGTAATTTTCTTTGGTTGCTAATTATCTTGAAATGACCAACACATAACCTTTGTCAGCTCCCTATGATTGGTTCAAAACTTGGCTAAATCTTTTGACACACTGAGGTATACAATTATTTTCAAAATGTATTCTAAGCTTTGATAGTGGTTTAAAACCACCAAAAATTACTGATTAATATTATGTTTAAACACCATCAAATATTTTTTATTGGTTTGCAACCGACTGTTGGATGTTGATGATAAGTTTAGAGTTGTTTGTTAGGTGCTGATAGTGGTTTTGAAACCACTGCCAGACTCAATAAAATACTAGAAAAAATTCCCAAACACTTCATAGCACAAACTTAAAGGCTTAAAAGAACGCAAAATAACCAATGAGCATGATATACAAGAAATATGATAATCATAATGTCAAACAAGTTTTTAGAAATCTTTACATTTGGAAAAATGGACTGAAAATGCAAGGAAGAAATGAGAACCTAGACCTAAAAGTGAAGAGAACAAACATGGAAAGGAAATTGGGACCAAGATTTGAAAGAATGAAGAGTGGGTGTGGAATGGGAATTGGGACCAAGATTTGAAAGAATAGAGAGTGGGTGTGGAATGGAAATGGGGATCAAGACTAGTGACTAAGTCCATGATCCTTATGCAGGCTCCAAGTCCAACGAAGAAGGGATGATGAAAGCAAGTGCAAAGAAGGGATTGGGTTTGGGGTTTAGAGGGATAAGAAACTCTGATGAAGTAAGTGTGGTGGAGACTGGGTTGTGAAAAGGATCAAGAACCTTGGAACTTAGTTCCTTGGTTACAAATCCATCCCCAGACCTATGATTCTGGGCGGACAAAGGAGACCTCAACAACATACAACAAAATTTTTTGTTTGAATACCAAAATTACCTAATGAATAAAGGGCCCACTTAAATTTTATTAGATCAATTATTAATGGTGGGTAACTAGGCCAGGTACATAAACAACAAAATTTAGTGATGGGAACATTTAAGAGAATAAGCTAGATTTTGAGAACCACTAAACTTGGATATTAAATTGACTTGACAACTAACTTGAGATGAAAGTAAGCATTTATTAATAGCAAAGAATGAAACAATTGATCAAGCAAGTGAAGCTTAAACTATGTGGAACCCAAAAAGTGAAGGGGGTACATATTTTTTCAAAAGAAAATGGGGCATGTTGTGAGAGGCACAACAACAAACACTTTCTGCCTAACCACTAGAGAGATTTCCATTACATTAGAAGATGCATAACAGATATTGTGGATCCCAATCTACATGCACACAATTTATTACACAAGACATGACATTAATTCCAGATGAACCGTTGATTCTACATGTCCATGATGAATTATTGATTCTAGATGGAAAAAATATGATCAAGTAGTTGGAGGGTCTCAATGGACTATTAATGGTGTTCTAGTTGTGTAAGAGTGGTGCAACACATTAAAGGTTACTTTGGCACATTGTTCTACACTTTTTAAAACTAATGGATTGATTGTTAACTCCAAATTTTTCTTGAATATTGATCATTGATGTATTTTAGTGAAGAACATCCATGGATATAGTGCATCATAGTCTTGTGTGTAGTAAATTATTTTAAAACCATGATGTGAAGGGACTTAGCAACATAAAAGACTTGCCATAAATCAAATTTATTCTCTTGATTTTACACTTGAAGCCATCAAAGAGACATCCTTAACACTTCAACCAATAGGAGCATTGCATTTGTTGGGGTCACTAACATATGCCCCAATATTATCATAGCATTTCACCATGCAAATTGAAATCTAAGCCATTGTATGCATCAATATTTCACATTAATTTCCTATCATGCATTATGCATATGAAAGTGGGACCCACATTAAAAACTATGATGTAAAGAGCCCATGCAATGCAATAATAATCTACCATTTTTTTACCACTGCATACAATATTGCCAAACTAGAAACCGTATAAGCATTTCCTCCTAGAAGAGACAAATGCATCATGGAAATGAAAGTGCACTACACATTCAAAATTGTGATATGAAGGAGCTATGCAATGTAATGGAATGTCACCTTATGTCCTAAGCTAACAAGATTTTAGTACTTACTCTACAAAGTGTACACATAAGCATTCACAAGCTGATCATAATATATCAACTTAGCACAATATTGCAAGAGATAACATGAATACTCATCTAACTAAAGAAACATGTTAGGATATCATTAGATCATAATTTTAATAAGACTTTAGACGTGTATGTGTCATCTTCTTACTACATAGCCCCAAACCATGCTATAAAGGAACTATGCAATACAATTTAGGATATCACCAAAGATCAAAGACTTACAAGACCTTTTGTATTTACTCCCCATATGTACACAATCATTAATAGACTAATCATAGGATGTGAACTCAATGTAGGGATATCACTATGTCACACAAATTGGCAAGTATGATGCCCAACTCCAACACACATGGCACAATATCACTAGCTTATTATTTTTGAAAAAGGTTTCAAACTAAAACTACAATATGAAGGAACCTCACTATGTAGTAAGAAGATGCCACATGTAACTCCAATGAGGAATTAAAGTCAAAGAATGAATATGAGTAGGGTAACAAGAAATAATGGGAAATAGAAAGTTATCAAGAACAAGGGGCCAATAATATTATGATGCATATGGAATTCCAATGAGTAAGACTAATGCTTATACATTTAGTGCAAGTGTAGGTGGTGTAGTCACGGTAGGAGGGTTCCAGAAGGAACAATCTGAACCGTGCCACAATGAGTCAACACAACGAAAAAAACACAAAAACTAGATATGCAAACATGAATCTTCATAAATATGGGATTCTCACATGCAACATTGGCCACAAGGGTGAATATCTAGGGCTCATAGGCCTTGCCTTAACGACTTACAACATACTACTGGCCAACATACCTTATTACATGCTTTGAATGGTTTATGCGAAAATATGTTGAATCTATCTAATGTTGTACTACTAACTGATGATCTACAAATGATTATAATGCTTATAAATATGCTCCTCAAGCTCCAAAAAAGATCCGCGTTGGCCACAAGGGTTGATGATCTGATGAATGTTAAAATATGAATGTCGACCTCAAGATAAGAAGACATAGTGAAATTCTGAGAGTGACAACTTCCGATAGGAAAATGCAAATTATTTGACATTTGGATATGTAGTATATGTCGATGTGTAGGTGCTATATCCTGCTCCACAAGTTGAGAAACAAAGATGTGGTAAAATTTAGAATGAATTTCTACTAAATTCAATGCACTTGAAAAGAACTATTTTTGGTTGATACATGATTGTTTTACAACTAGGGATGCTTTTGCATCAGACATCTAAGGCTAGAAGAAAAGTGAGTCCCTCACTTTCCAGGGCTAAGAGGAAAACCAAAATGGTCCACCTTAGCTTGAGAAATCCATGATGAATCCTCCACTAGTCTACCTTTCCACTTCACAAGTTATTCTCTGTACTGCTTGTTCCTAGTGCTTCTTCTAGTTCTGGTATCCAAAATTGTTCAACCTCCTCTGATTCCTAATGTGGTAATTGCTCCTTTAGATCTATTTCATCACTACTACCACTTAATTATCCTTTATGAAACTTAGATATGTCTGCAACATTAAAAATAGGTGATATACCCAATGTCTCTAGTAACTCCACTTCATATGCATTTCCAAAATCTAACTTCCTTAGAATCTTACATGGTCCAAACTTCCTCATCTTCAACTTGTTGTATGTGCCAATTGGGAATCTCTCCTTCCTAAAATATACCATTACTTCATCTCCAAGAAAGAATCCCTTATGTCTCCAGTGTTCATCTGCTTTCTTCTTATACTTACTATTCACGTCTTCCAAATGTTTTCGAACCTGATTATGCAATGTCTCCATGAAATCTACAAACCCTTTTGCTTCTGCACTCTTCTTGTTCTCCATGCTAATGTATCTTAATTTTGCGACACCTTTAGGATTTAATCCTGTAATAATTTGAAATGGTATCTTCCCTGTACTCCAGTTTACTAAATTATTATATGCAAATTCTGCCCGTGGTAAAACTATGTCCCAATTTCCTACCTTATCTCCAACCAAACATCTTAATAGGTTTCCCAAAATTTTGTTCACTACCTCTATCTATCCATCTGTTTGCGGGAGATATGCTGAACTGAACTTCAAATATGTCTTTATCTTCTTCCATAATTTCCTCCAAAAGTATCCAATGAATTTGGTGTCTTTGTTTGAAACTATACTATTAGGTAATCCATGCAATCTCACAATCTCTTTTGAAAATAAAATCAGCAACATGCACAACATCGTTAGTCTTCTTACAAGGAATGAAATGTGCCATTTTAGAAAATCTGTCCACTACTACCATGATAGAATTGTATCCTCTCTATGTTCTTGGTAATCCCAAAATGAAATCCATGCTCAAATCTTCCCGAGGTCTATCTGATACTATCAAAGGTTTGTATAATCTAGTATTCTGACTACTCCCTTTTGCACTTTGACAAATTTTGCAATTTTGAACATACTTCCTTACATCTTTATATATATGTGGCCAAAAAATAATGTTCACTTACCAAAGCTACTATCTTATGCACTCCAAAATGACCTAATAAACCTCCACTATGCTTCTCCTTGATCAAATTATCCCTCATTAAACTCCTCGATATGCACAATTGATTTCCTTTGAATAACATACCTTCTTGAATAAAATAGTCCAACTATTTGCTCAAGTCTATCACTACTAGTTCCTTACATGCTCTCCATGCTTCACCAAAATCTACATCATATTCATACATATGTCTCAATTCCTCAAATCCCAATACTTCCACTCTCATCTTTGTCAACAAATTTCTTCTCCTGCTCAATGCATCTACAACTTTATTTGACTTGTCACTCCTATGCTTCAATATAAATGTGTAACTATACAAGAATTCAACCCATCTCATATGTCTCTGATTCAACTTCCCTTGACTGTTCAAATATTGCACCACTTGATGATTGGTATACAACACAAACTCCTTAAGAAACAAGTAATGTCTCCACTTCTTCAAAGCTTGAATTATGGCATAGAATTCCTAATCATAAACTGAGTATCTTCTTCTAGCATCATTCAATTTTTCACTGAAATAAGCTACACGCCTTCCTTCCTAACTCAATACTACTCCAATTGCATTTCCACTTGCATCATAGTCCACTTGAAATACTTTTTCAAAATATGGTAATGCTAATACTGGTTGTTTTGTCACCTTTTGCTTCAAAAATTCAAAAAATTCTTTTATGCTCAAGTTGTCCACTTGAAATACTTTTTATCTCCTCTCATTTTCTCTATCATAGGGCTACAAATGATACTGAAAATTCTGATGAACTTCTGATAGAAACTCACTATCCATGAAATTATCTTACTTCTCCAATATTTACCGATGTAGGCCAATCTAATATTGCTTTCGCTTTCTCCGAATCCATTTTTAGTTCTTTAGTAGAAATAACAAATCCAAGATATACCAACTTTGTCTTCATGAAACTACATTTCTTGATATTTATTAGCAACTTCTCTTCTCTCAATCTTTGTAGTACTTTCCTAATGTGCAACAATTGTTCTTCTTTGGTTTTACTGAAAATTAGAATATCATCCAAGTAAACAATGACAAACTTACCCAAGAATTTCTTTAGTTTCTCGTTCATTAATCTCATGAAAGTGCTTGGTGCATTGGTCAATACAAAAGGCATCACTAACCACTCATACAATCCTTCATTTGTCTTAAATGCAGTCTTCCATTCATCTCCTTCTCTGATCTTGATTTGATGTTATCCACTCTTGAGATCAATCTTTGTAAAATACTTTGCTCTGACACTCAAACAGTCCATAATGTTATCCATCCTTGGCAATGGGAATCTATACTTAGTCAACAAATCTACAACTTCTTCACTTTCTCCAGTGGGATTCTCTATCTTTGGACCATTACTTTTCTTTGGAATCAATGCAAAACACATGTTCTCATGTCTCAACCCATCAAGAAATTTCCTTCCATCTACCAAACATAATCTAGCAGTGCCACAAAATTTAGTCTTCTCCTCTTCCTCTAAAGGTATCAACTTGATTCTTCTTCCATTTGATGTCATAGTATAAGTATTCTATCTTCCATCATGAATTTCTTTCTCATCATATTGCTATGGTCTTCCTAACAGTAAATGACATGCATCCATAGGCATAATATCATATAATATTTCATCCCTATATGATCCAATATGAAATTTCACCAAACATTGTTCATTCACCAATATCTTATGCCCATCTTGAATCCATGCTATCCTATAAGGGTTTGGATGTTTCAACCTCTTCAAATTCAACTTTGTTACCATCTCTTCCGAAACTAAATTTTCAGTACTACATTATCAATGATAACTTTACATACCTTTCTTGGACTTACATCTGGTTCTAAATATACTTTTCCTCTGTGGTGGTCCCTCAATTACTCCTTCATGCATCAAAGCTCTTCTCATTACCAATGATTCACCTTTCTCTGGTTTTCCACATGAATTATGGGATCCAACATGTTCTTCCTCCAGATATGCTGTTCTTCTAGTATGCTCAAGTTTCTTTCTGATACTTCCTTGATGACAGTCAAATTCTCTATGTCCTTCACCTCCACACTTGAAACAAGTTCCTTTGAATGGTCTTCTCTCAAATCTCCCTTCATTCATTTGGTATCCTTCTTTATGGTAATAATTATGACCTCCTCTGTTACTGGGGTAGAAAATTCTATCCTCCCTTCCTGATGGTGTGAATTAACATCCTTTTCTTCACTCTGATAGGGTTTTAAATCTTTGTTCTGCTCGATATAGGGTCTTATTTCTCTGGATGATGATCCACTTTTCTGAAATCTTCCTCTTGAACTTCTTTGTCTTTGTTCAAATTTTTTGTTTAGTTTCTCCTCTACTTTTGATGAAAAATAGTATGCTTCTTCAAAAAATGTCATCTTGACCAGGCTCAACTCTTCTTGAATGTTTGTTCTTAGTCCATTGATATATCTAAAAACCTTTTCTTTTCTTGCTTCACCATGATCGACTTTGATTATCATCTTGTAGAATTTTTTATTGTACTCCTTCACAGATATATCCTTTTGTCTCAAGTTCTGTAATCTTTTCAACAATTCCAGTTCATAATCTGTTAAGGTATGGATTGATTCTTCACCTTTATCACCATTCTATCCCATTTGATGATTCTTTCTTTACCTCTCCTATTTTAGTCCAATTGAATTTCTTTCCACCATAATGTAGCATGACCTTTCAATTTTATTTTCACAAATCCAACTCTTTCTGGATCTTCAATTTCTTCATACTCAAAGTATTCTTCCATCTCATTTATCTAATCAATGAATTCCTTAGGATTCAAATTTCTCGCGTAATTTTGAATTTCAACTTTGGGTTGATTGCCAATTTTTGAAATCACTTTTAGCATCTTTACTTGATCTGATTCTTCTTCTTCTTCTTCTTCTTCATCTAGGGTTTCTGCAATTTGGTTCGCATGTTCTACTTCATCCTCACTTTCATCATTTTACCTAGGGTTTAGGCCTCACCTTTGGTCCTCTTCAAAAAAATCTAACCTAACTCGCATCTCATGCATCATTTCCAACATTTCATCCATTCTTCCAACAACATTCACCATAGTAGGCATTCTCCTTGGCAACATATCTCCCCTTGAATTTGGTGCAACTACCTCAATTTGACGATCTGGCTACAAGGGTTTCAATTGCCTCACAATCAATGATCAGTTGAAAACAAATGTAGTTTGCCTCAGGTCGGCGACCTGTTCACCTCAAGGAATACCTTCAAGAATTGAATCTTTCTTTGATACCACTTGGTGTAGTCATGATAGGAGGGTTCCAGAAGGAACAGTCTAGACTATGTAATAATGAGTCAACACAACTGAAAAAACACAAAAAATAGATATGTGAACATGAATCTTAATAAATATGGGATGCTCACATGCAACATTGGCCACAAGGGAAAATATCTAGGGCTCACAGGCCTTGCCTCAGTGGCTTACACCATACTACTAGCCAATAGGCCTTATTACATGCCTCAAAGGGTTTATGCGAAAATATGTTAAATATATCTAATGTTGTACTACTAATTGATGATCTATAAATGATTACAATGCTTATAAATATGTTCCTAAATCTCCAAAATAGATCCACATCCACCACAAGGGTTGATGATTTGATGAATGTTAAAATATGAATGTCGGCCTCAAGATAAGAAGACAGTGAAATTCTGAGAGCGACAACTTTCGGTAGGAAAATGAAAATGATATGAAATTTTGATATGTAGTATATGTTGATATGTACGTGCTATATCATGCTCCACGAGATGAGAAAAAAAGATGTGGTAAAATCCAGAATGAACTGCTATTGAATGCAATGCAAGAAAAAAACTATTTTTGGTTGATATAGGATTGCTTTAGAACTAAGGATGCTCCTACATCAGAAGGATTAGATTATGGTAGCTTATGAGGGGGAAAAAAGTAAGAGGAGTTAGGGTGAAGGGATGAGAGCACCAAAATAGAATAGGAACATACATAGGCTTAGGGATACGACAAGGCTCAAGCATAGGTATAGGAAAATCCCATGTATACAAATGATTAGGGTGCAAGGGAAATGTAGGACAAGAATAATATTTTAGTGGATAGGGATAGGAAGATGATATTTAAATGAGGTTGGAAACATAATTACCTAAGTGGGATGCATTATAGGTGGATAGTGTGTGTGGGTAATGTTAGAACCATAAGGACTAACACAATTGGTAACTAACATGGCCGAGATGGCAGGAGAGATAACATAGACACTATCCAAGATGTACTATGTATCTCTATATGAGTGTGAGATTCCCATGGGTTACAAGAAATATTCATATGCTAAGAGGATAGCCTTCAAGGCTAGTGGGTTAGCTAGGTCAAGGCATTGAATATTAGCAAAGAAGGCTAGATGCAAGATCCCAAAGTGACAATGGTAGTCACAAATACTTGGGCTTGCACTATAGTTTGATGTATATTCATTTTTGACATGTAAACATGTACTCTTATGCTATATAGATCTCAATATATATATGTTTATGGTTATATGGTGATGCATGGATGATCATGTTTATGGTTTATGATGTATGATGCATGATTATAATGATGATGGAATGTGATTATGACTTATATGATGATTCTTATTGATTATGATTATGTGATGTTTATTTATTATAGTAATACGATGCATATTGATGTCAAATAATGTTATATATGTGATGCATGTTTCTATGAGAGGATTATGACATTAATGTGATTATGCATATGATTTATTTATACTATATAAATTTTGATGATGTATAATGTATAATATATTAATTATGATGATAATGTGTGTGTGTATATATATGTATGTATATATATGTATGTATATACATATACATATATATATACATATATATATATATACATATATATATATATACATATATATATATATACATATATATATATGTATATACATATATATATATATATATATATATATATATATATATATATATATATACATATATATATATATACATATATATATATATGATGATGATGATGATGATGATGATGCATGTGATGAAAACATGAATACTAGTAATTTTTTCATGGCATAACTAAGCATAAAATAATGATGTTAGAATAGATGGCTTAACAAAGTAATGAATCAATTATTTAATCTAACTAATAACTTCCATAATTTGGATCATGATGTAAAGGAAAAAGTAGATGATGGGTAATGGATATGGATGTGTTTTGGCTTATTGGATATTTGAAAGAATGTATTATGCTAACATGTGGTGAGAAAAATTAATTTGATATAGAAATGCATATTATGCACAAGGGTATAAAGACCAAGGTGACATTGTATTCAATTCACAAGGAACTAACTTACAATCATACAAAAAAAAGAGGAAACCCTAACACATCACAAGGAATTTGACAATCTTGGTGGGTTCTGTGATGGGACACCAATAGATAAAAAGATTCCCTAACACATCACAAGTTGATGACCATGGTGGATCTTGTGATGGATAACCAAAAATCAAGGGACATATAAATAATTGACCATGTATACATGTCAAGACATGCCATGATATATAATGATCATGGAAAAATCAAGTAAGTATAGTGCAAGTCAAAATAAAAATAAAAATGCAAAAAACAATGGTCAATTGACACATAAAGTGTTACCTCTTGCCAAAATATTGACAAAGGATTAAGATGATGATGCCTAATATGAAGAATGATATATCCCATGAAGATAAATTATGGAAAGGGAGTTTTATAATATAAATATGATGTGACTATTATATGTTATCGAGGTTGATCAAAGAATTTTAGTTCTAATTTAAGTTTCATATTTTAGGTGTTTTGTTTCCAGGTTGAGGTGTGTGATGTTTTTGTTGCAAGTGTCAAAAGATAAAGAATAGGGATAAAGAAAAAAGAATAACATTAGGATAGTATAAATATTAGGATTTGGAGATGGTGCATGAAGCTCAATATTTGGGATAATACATAAATATTAGTATTAGGGAGTCCATCCTAAGCACTAAGCAATCAATAAGGCATATATAATTTTTTTGAAGGTTATAATTATCTACCCCTAGCATAGAACAAGGTTACAAATAACATGATTAGTTAGGATTTGGAGATGATACATGAAGCTCAATATTATATAAATGTTAGTATTAGGAAGTCCATCCTAAGCACTGAGCAATCAATAGGGTAAATATCAATTTTTTTTGAAAGGTGTAATGTGTATACACCTAAAAATGGTCACATTATAATAAGTTTGGCAATTAATTAAATACAAGTTATTTAATTAATCTCTAATTCAATCTACATATAAATAAATTTAAATAATTTATTTATATCATTCGTTTTCTAAATTCGGCTATTCTAAATAAATAAATAAGTTTATTTAATTATTATCATTTTCCATTTCTTCTTAATTAATTAAATAAGTTTTACAATTTATTTAATTTAATTATCACATTGCTTTATTTTAAATAAAGTAAATATTATTCTTTTTCCAAAATCGTAAATCACTCCAAATCTTCTAAAAGCCATTAATTAAATATTTTACATATTTAATTAGAAAATTCTTATCCACTTTTCACACATAATTAAATATTTTTAATATTTAATTGTGGAAGCTTATAAATTCACATGTCACATGAAATAATTCATTATTTAATTGTTGAATTATCTTCAACCACCAAAACTAACTCATAACTAAATTTGACAAATGGCAAGTTGTCTCTATTTTTGAGTGAAAAGGTTTTGTGGGTTGAAAACATCTTCCATCTTTTTCTCCAACTTCTCCATCTCTCACTATTCATCTTACCAGATGAAATCTCAACCGTTGATCTTTGCCAACTAAGCTTTTTCCTCCAAAAATCTATAAATAAGACCTCTTGGCTCTTTGAAAATCCTGGAACTATTGCATAGTGTGAGAACTATAGTCAAGCATTCAAGAATTTAGCATCTTAGCATAACATCATAGATTTTATCATCTTAACATAAACAATCATGGTAGAATAGCTTGCATAATTTGTTCTTAGTTTTATTAACTTAACAACATATCTTAGCTTCATTATCTCATATCATTTAGCATAAGAATGCACTTTGCATATCATCTCATTCTCTAGGTTGTCATTCTATTGAGCTTTAGCTTACACAATTTGAGAGCAAGTAGTTTAAAATGAATCCCTGGAGATAGAGGACAATGAGACAACTTTGAAGAATCTATTGGGTTTGAAGATTTATTTAGTTTTAAATTAGATTTCTTTGATATAATGTTTCATTGGTGTGTTGTTTAACTCATTTGTTGATTCCATATATTTGCACACACATTTTTGGTGCCCACCGTGGGGCTCTTGCCTTGTTTTTAATATTTTATTGTAGGTTTTTTGGTAGGTCATGACTGGCGATGCAGATTAGCGCATATGACTCCCGTTCTAGCGCATTTGATAGATTCCCCAAAACATTTGACAGATTCTCTAGCGCATCTGACAGATTCTCTAGTGCATTTGATGGATTCTCTAGTGCATTTGATAGATTCTCTAGTGCATTTGGTAGATTCTCCAGTGCATTTGAAAAATTCCCTAGTGCATTTGGTGGATTCCCCAGCGCATATGACCTTTGTTATAGTGCATATGACAATTTTTTCAGCACATATGACCTCTGTTATAGTGCATATGACCTCTGTTATAATGCATATGAAAAATTCTACAACGCATATGATTGATTCTATAGCGCATTTGAGTGTTTTGGCCATGCATATGACTTATGTTATACCACATTTGTAATTTGTATAATTTAATCTCTTGATCCAACGCGACCGCGACTAGTGGTTTTATTGTTGCTTTTGGATTAAAATGAACCAATCCTAGGGTAGCCATCTGAATTAAAATGAACCAGTCCTACGGTAGTCATTTGAATTAAAATACATCAATCCTAGGGTAGTCATCATATATTGCTATTTTGGTTAAAATGAACATCATGTCTTTTGTGAAGCAATATCTTCACGTAGAATAGAAAATCATCATTTGGGCTTTAAAACTGAATATTGTTTGCTATGACTGGACGGTGATAGGCCTATGCTTTCCCCTTAATTGGGTGATCAAAATGCAGAACTCATCTTTTAATTTCATTCATTTTATGTTTTGTTAAAACCTTTAGCAGACCTGCTCTTGTGGGAAAAGTACTCACCCAAGAGGAATGACCTAAGTGGGAACACCTAAAGCCAAGGATTCCAACCCACTATAATCAAAAGCGAGTTGTTGATAAAAATCCACTCAATGGTAGTGTGCAAGATAACCATCCCCAAAGACTTTGTTCTAAAGGTTGGGAGGTCTCCTGAGGGAGTTTATCATTTGCCGCACTGAACGAAGACCCTTATTACAAACCTTAGTGTAGAAGCCAATTGAGTCAGTAGCCAAACATTATAATACTCATAGTACAAGGGGAGGGAAGAATCTACCCCCAAGATACTCACCATATAATTTCCAAGGATCATTTTCTCAAGGGATCGAGAAATATAACTTTGAGTACACACCTAGAAAAGACGAAAACATGGGTGCCCTTTAGGGGGTGACACGGCTGTGTGAGTTGACACAATTTTAAGGTGTGGACTCTGATGATTATAATAAAATTTTTGACCATTAAGAGTGAGTGTACTTGAAGTGTTTGTTTTATTCAAATACTCATGGAAATTTTAGAGAACATACACTTATTGTTTAGATTCTAGGACTTAACAACAACTGTTTTACAAATGCTTGTTGTGTTTTCAAAATATTAATTTAGATAAGATCATCTAGAAAACATAAGAACTTGGAAAATCAAACTGTGACATTTATGTTAAGGGATTGGAAATAAACAAAATTTGTCAAGAAATCCCTTTCTAAAAGAATCAAGAAACCAAAGAAGCAACTTAGCTACAAGAAACTTTTGAAAAGGAGACACTTTTTGTATCAAAGTAGGAAAGTATTGCTTGACTATTGAAATTTCATCCATAGATATCATGACTTTGATAGAGGATTTACTAATGATTTTGCTTTAGAGCCTTTATATTCACAAGCTTATTATCAATGAAGAGCTCTTTCACAATGGCATAATCATAGTCAACCCATTCGTCATTCTTACATTCCAAAACCAACCATACAATACTCCAACCATCCAAATCAGTTTCTACAATAGAGAAAACTTGGAAACATTAAGCTTTTTGCAAAAATCAACATTTTTTAAACTAAGATCAAAACATCTTAAAGTGCATCAATTTCAAATCAATTTCTGGTTTTCAGTTTAAATTCCATAAAAAGATCTATCATCCTTCATCCATGGAAACAAATCTGAAAATTATAAATTCCTTAGTCAATATCAATAGGATCCATCATCCTATTTTGCTAAGGTATCAATTATCCAACAAATTGCACTCCCATTTGAGATCTAAGTTTAGTAAAAATTTGATAAAAGCATATGCTTATTTTTACAAGGTCTCGAAAACAAAGAGAAGAAGATGAAAGAGAAAACCCACTTTTCAACATGGGTGATAGGGAAGAAAATCCTTTTCATAGGCTTCGTCCAAATGGAAATAATTCAAATGATGAAATAACTGATGAAATGCTTAAGGAAGCTAAACAAGATCCATATTTTCACATAGCTATGGATAAGATCTTGGAGAGAAATAAAGAAAGATACTTTATTTTATTGGAAAACTAAGGTGCCAAATTTCCCTCTGACTATGATACAAGAAACATCAAAGAAGATCCTGAAAAGATTGAAACTCCCTTAAACGATCATAGTTCTCGTACCCAACAAATAAGAGCACTACAAGGGTAAATCAAGGAAATAAAAGGGTGTACAACTAAGAAGTATGCTTTGGAGGATATTTGTCCATATCCTTTTGATATCAATCTCAACATGATCCCATTTCAAAAGCATTGTGAAATTACAAAATTTGATAGATACAATGGGAAAACAAATCCTATTGACCACATAAGGGAGTTTCGAAACATGAGCCTTGAATTTGCACACGAAGACACATACTTGATGAGATTATTCCCATGAATTTTAGATCGGAAATCCATGGAATGGCTTTCTAAAATCACTCCACCCATCAAGACATTTGATGAGTTGATCAACAAATTCATATCTCAATACTTCCACAACATTCAACATTAAATAACCATGCTTGATTTATGTAAAGTAAAGAAAAATATTGGAGAACCCTTCATCACATTCCTACAAATATGGGGGAGATTATTCGCATGATATTCTTGTCCGATTCCTGAAAAGGAAAAGATGAATATCTTTATTGATAGTCTTAATCAAGAAATGACTTATAGGCTCAATGTTCATTGTCCTCCACATTTTGAGAAGCTGATTGAGAATACAATCACCATTGAAGGAGCCTTAGTCAAGAGAGGAGTAATAAAACTTGACAAAGATAGTCCAAACTTGTCCAATCATAACAACAAAAGCAATGAAAAATCAAGGTTTTTGACTAGAAACAAGAATGTTGTCAATGATGGTGTGGTAGATGTAAACAATGTAACCACTAAACCATCCATCTTCAATCTATCAAGTACCTCACACAATAACACAAATCAAGGACATTCAACCAATCAAGGCAATGGAAATACCAACCAAGGAACCAACACTAATCAAGGAAATTTGACCAATCAAAACAATAGCAATAACCATGGTAACACTCAAAATTCAAATCCACCCATCACAATTCTTTTCAAATCGACGAAGTTTTACTCCTTTGGGTCAATCTCTTCAATCAGGTCTTAAAGATCTTATGGATAAAAATTCTATCACTTTACCACCTCAAAGAGATTATGAGCCGTGAGTCAAATCATCATCATGGAATGAATCATATTATTGTGACTACCATAGGTGCAAGGGTCATAGGACAAATAATTTCCAAGGATTGAAAAATTTAGTCCAAGATTTGATAAAAAACCATACAATAACAGTCAAGGGACATCATGCCAATGAAGATCATCAAGCATTTAAGGACGCTCTTCCAAACTATAAAAAAGGAGAATAGGGAAATAATGTAAACCATGTCTATGATACCACAATCAATCACATTTACACGGATGACCAATAGGTTAATGTTATCAAGGTCAAAGAAAAGCAGTAATATCGACAATTCAATGTGACAATGAGGGGGCAATCTAAAATTTTCTTAAAAAGAAGCTCATCCAAAACAAATGTCCCTCCTCCAAGTCAGTATAATTTAGTCGATCAATTGCAAAAAACATCGACCCAAATCTCTATTTTAGAGCTTCTCAAGATATCCCCTACGCATAAGAACATTTTGGAGAAGGCTCTCATTGAAACAACTGTATCCACCGATTTGGATATTAACAAGTTTCAAGCTATGGTGGGACACTTGTCCTCACCCACTTGCCTATCATTTTTTGAAAAAGATGATGCCTCCATGACTCATCTACACAACTCCTCACTTTATCTAGAAGTTATGGTCCATAAAACCCGTATTAGGCGTGTCTTAATAGATGAAGGAGCTGGTTTGAATATTTGTACTTTAAAGCTGGTCCTTTCTTTAGGGTTTTCTGAAGATTCTATTGATCCAAGAAGGAAGATAACAATTAAAGCATATGATGATGAAGAGCGAGCTTCCAAGGGTCTTATTATATTGCCTATCAGAGTGGGACCTGTTATAAAGAATACTTTTTGCCAAGTTTTGGATCAAGACCTTTCTTACAATATACTTTTGGGTCATCCTTGGATCCATGAGATGCAAGCAGTACCATCAACATACCATCAATGTCTAAAATTTCCCTATGATGGATAGGAGATAACTATACCAGTAGATCACAACATCAACCAATTTTTTTCTAATCTCAGAGCAATCCAAGAAACCTTTGTACCACATAATAAAGAAGCTCTTGTTGTTTCCCCTTCAAATCATAATGATAAATAAAAGGAGTTGATAAAGAAATTTGGCACAAAATTGCAATTAAAAGACAAAGGGGTGGGTGAATATTCATTATGTCTCTCTAACTTACCTATCTCTCCCAGATCACATGGCCAACCCACAATATCCAAACAACAAGCTGCAGTAGCTTCCACATTAGGAGCACAATCTTTAGTTCCGATCACCATGTTTGATGAAAATTTTATCAAAGAAAATACTCAAGAATATGAAGCCGAAAGATAGAGATATTCTCAATTGGCTATATAAGGATGAAGATGAATCTATTAAACATATCAAATTGCTTAGAAAATAATGTGGTGAAGGCTATGCCATAAATCAAATGATGGGCTATGAAGGGATTGGTCCCATAGGCAAAAGAAAGGAAGGAATTGTAGAACCCATTCAACCTACAGTAACACATCCAAAGGATAAAATGAGACCTGGGTATGGTGAAGACAAAAAAGAAGCCACTTTGAAGAAAAATCATGAGGAAGCTGCTTTAAATGAATCTCATGAAGAATTAGCTTCAACAATTCTCAGATTACAAGATAACTCTGACACTGATTCAAATGAGTATGAATGGGATACAATTTATGATGATAAATTTTGGAGAGATAAAAGGTTGATGTCATACAAAAATATACATCCACGCTTACATAAGGAGAAAGTTCAAGGACTCAACCACTTGACTATGTACTTCAAGACGACCATGACTCGAGCAAGGATGATTTGGTTCAAAACGAGATTGATAATCGACAGGAGTATACCATCATAGATCTTCCCTATATTGAGAATGTTAACCATGTCAATGTAATGAACTTAACAACCTTTGACCTCACTCAATCAGATGATCCTTTGCCTTTAATCCATCCTAAGCTTGTTGATTGGGATCAAATTGAACCTATCAATATCCCAATATTCCAAGATGATGAAGCCGTGGTAAATTTTATTTGCTCTTCCAATCTTGAAACAGGTTCCACCAGCGAATTTCATGATCAAAATTTCAATTAGGAGAGTGCCAAGTTTCTTAGCTGTAAAATTAATAATTTAAAAGATCGATCTAACAGTGAAAACCGAATAGTGGTAATGTTAGATCATGAAAAGGAAAGAGAAAGAACATATCTGATAGTGAAAACCTTTCAAAGGAATTGAAGGATGATAAAATTGACACTCTCCCATAACACTACCAAGAGAGATCTTCTATTTTGATCAAGACGACGAAAGAAATCAACATAGACATTGCAAAACAACCAAAGATCCTACAACTTGCTGTGTCATTGACAAAGGAGATACCAAAGTTCATAGAATTCTTGAAGGCCAATCAAATAAATTTTTCTTGGTCATATGTAGATATGCCTGGGTTGGATCCTAATCTTATCATGCATCATTTGTCTATAATGCCGGGGGAAAAACCAGTAAAGCAAAAACTTAGAAAGATGCATCCGCATGTTGCATTGTTGGTCAAAGAGGAATTGAAGAAATTGTTGGATGTAGGGTTCATTTGGTCCATTGACTATGCAAAATGGATTTCTAACATTGTACCAGTGTCAAAACTAGATGGATGCATCAAAATTTGTACAAATTTTTAGGATTTGAATAAAGCATGTCTGAAAGATGATTTTCCTCTGCCTAACATTGACACGATTGTGGACCTAATCGCTGGGCATGCCATGTATTCACTTATGGTTGGATTCTCTGGGTATAATCAGATCAAGATCACACCTAAGGATCAAGACAAGACTGCTTTCACATGTCCTTGGGGTACCTATTGTTGGAATGTGATGCCATTCAGACTAAAAAATGTAGGTGCAACCTATCAACAAGCAATGACCACTATTTTTCATGACATGACGCATACTCTCATGGAAGATTATGTGGATGATCTCTTGGAAAAATATTATACAAGAGAAGGGCATCTGGATATCCTATCTAAAATCTTTGTCAGAATGGATAAATTTAAGGTTAGACTCAATCCAAAGAAGTGTGTCTTTGGGGTTAAATCTGGAAAGCTTTTAGGATATATTGTTTCAAAAAAAGGGAATAGAGGTAGATCCATCCAAAGTAAAAGCCATCATAAAGATGCCACCACCAAGAAATATCAGTCAACTTCGATCATTGCAAGGATAATTACAATCTATTAGAAGATTTATCGCACAATTGGTAGACAAGATTTTTCCTTTCACGCATCTCTTGCACAAAAATGTTCCTTTCAAATGGGAAGAAAAGTGTGAAGCAAAATTTAATCAAATCAAGCAATGTCTAATGAGTCCACCAGTTTTGGTTCCACCAGTACCAGGAGAGCCGCTCATACTTTACATTTCAACCACAGAGGTATCCTTGGGGGCATTGTTGGCACAAGAAGATAGAACATGAAAAGAACGGGTTGTATACTACATTAGCAGGACCTTGAAAAGTCATGAGCTCAACTACACTTTTATTGAAAAGGCTTGTTTAGCAGTAGTGTTTTCTTCCCAAAAGTTGTGACACTATATGTTAGCCCGTATAGTTAAACTTATGGCCAAAATTGATCCATTAAAGTACCTTTTGAGCACAGCTACCTTAACAAGAAGGCTAGCCAAATGGGTAATGATCTTAAGTGAGTTTAATATCCACTATGTAGATCAAAAAGCCATAAAAGGACAAGTCATAGCAGATCAATTGGCTAAAGCAACCTTACAAATAGATCATCCAATGTACATTGAATTTCTTGATGCAGATGTCTTCACAATAACAACAAAGTAGTCATGGACACTATATTTTGATGGATCATATACACAACATGGATTGGGGGAAGGAATTATTTTTGTCACACCTTAGGGACATACTATTCCAAAATCCTATCGGTTAATGTTTCCTTGCACTAATAACATAGTCGAATATGAAGCATTGCTTATTGGAATGAGAGTTTCATTGGAATGGAGGATCACAGAACTGCAAGTCTATGGAGATTCACAACTTGTCATTAACCAAATCAATGATGATTATTAGACTAAGGATGACAAGATGATGCCTTATAAGAGCATGGTTGATGATTTTAAGAAATATTTTGCTGAAATCAAGTTCACACAGATTCTGAGAATTGACAACAAAGCTATAGATGCCATGGCTACAATTGCTTCTCTACTACAAATATCCAAAAATAAAACTCAATATGAATTCCTGGTGGAAAAATTGTTTACCCCTGCCTATGATAATCCTGAGACCCAAATCATCTGTCATCTGGTTGGTTTTGATTCCCCTTTATATGGAAAGACCTATACTTAATTGAAGGATAATATCTTACCCCCATATTTGTCCCAGAACCAAAAGAGAACCTTTATACACCAATCTTCCCAATATACCTTAATTGTTGACACCTTTTACTGATGTGGTCTTGATGGTACACTTCTTAGATGTCTTGAACGTGATGAATCCAAAAAAGCCTTAAAAGAAGTTCATGGGGGTATTTGTGGAACACACTCAAGTGGATTGAACTTAGCTAAGAAACTTGTCAGAATGAGTTATTATTGGCCAACTATGGAAAGGGAATCTCTTACCTTTGTAAGGAAATGTCCAAAGTGTCAGATACATGGAAACCTCATCCATGCTCCTACTCAAGAGTTGTAGCCTTTCACGACAACATGGCCCTTTTATTAGTGGGGACTAGATCTGGTTCAAAAAATTCATCCCTCTTCATCCAATGAGCACAAGTTTATAATCATGACAACTGAATATTTTACCAAGTGGATTGAAGTTGTTCCCTTGACCACAGTAACTGACAAGTAAATTTCATCCTTCATCTTGAATTATATCATATGTCGGTATGGCATTCCTAGCTCCATTATCACTAATAATGGGAGACCTTTTAAGAATCAAGATGTTGACAAACTTTGTGAAAAATTCCATATACAACATAAGTTCTCTACACCTTATTATCCATAGGGAAATGGCCATGCAGAGGCTTCAAATTAAACAATCCTGAAGATCCTAAAGCTGACAGTAAATTTTGTTTGCCGTGATTGGCATGTTTAGTTGAATCTAGCTTTGTGGGCCTATAGAACTAGCATTCAGACACCAACATGATCTACCCCATATGCTTTGGTCTATGGAGAAAAAGCGATCTTGCCACTAGAAGATGAATACCCTCTCTCAGAGTCTCACTGAAGGGACTCATAACTAATGAAGAATACAAAGTTTCCTGATTGCAAGAGTTGGAACTACTAGATGAGAGACGACAATGTGCAGATGATCACTTGAAGGGTTATCAACAAATCATGTCTTGTAGCTACAATCACAGAGTCAAACCACACACATTTCAAGTGGGTGACTTGGTCTTGAAAGAGAATCCCTACAATCAACAAGACAGGGAGAAGAAAGGAAAGTTTGAACCAAATTGGCTTGGTCCATTTGTCATCATTGCCGTATATGGTTTTGGAGCCTATCAATTGTCTAGGCCTGAAGGGTACCTATTTGAAGATCCAACCAATAACACTCATCTGAAGAAGTTCTATGTCTAAAAAATACAAAAACAACATAAAAAAACAAAAAAATCCAAAAACAATAGAAAACGTCCAAAAAAAATTGTCATTAGGGTGAAAACTTGGCAAACGGGCATCCTTTTGGACTACCAAAAAAATCAAAATGGCAAAAATACAAAAAATCAAAAAGGGAAAAATACAAAAAAAATAAAATAAAATCGTTGCCTTGATGAAAACCTGGTAAACAGGCGTCTTGGTAACAACAAAAAAAACATAAAATCTAAAAAAGTGCAATAAAAACAAATGGTGAAAAACTGGAAATTGGGCGCTATTTGTGAACAAGTTGGCTCTTCCATCTATCAGATCATGTCCTTCATATCTCCATCCCATCAGTGTTACCATTCTGTTAGCATCATATCTATCCTTCATTTACACATCATAGAGGCATCATCTTTCATCATGGTTTGGTGAATGTTGTACATATCCATAATAATCAGTTGTGTCTAATTGGGGGTAAAATACAGACTCAACAGATGCAACTGACTTTTGAGTGATCACAATAAACAAATGGCAGTACAACAAACACGTCAAACAAAAACCAAAACATAAACATGAGGCAACACTTGGCAATCAAATAAACATAATCAAAACGCTTATCCAACAACATAGCATTAGGTTTTCAAATCAAAATGGATGATCTAATCTGAATAATGATTGAAATACTTTAAGCATAAGTTGAATTGTTGTTTATGGATTTTTGTTATCATACCTCTGGAGCAACTCGATGATGTCCTAGACTAGAGAAGCAAGGAAGGAGTATGATTTTTCTTTGTTTTTCGTCTGTGAGTTGATCATTACTGCTGTGCAAATTTGTCGTGGGACATGCTCTACAACGTATCATTGATGACATTTCAGAATTTTCATAGGAAAAAGGTTAACTCTTGCCTATTATTCAAGAAATACTTAGGTCATCTTGGTTCAATTATACCTCGATGCTTGTATTACCTTGCTATATCAAAAATCATGAAAGTTGTACTTAGGTCATCATCGGTGCAAATATCCCCTTTGAGCTTGTATTAGCTTCCAACATTTCAAAAGTTTGATGATGATAAACAAGCATAATATAGCTCTCAGAATGACAATTTGGCATGGTTAATATAGATTGCATTCATGTTAGTTCTACATCTGCATTATAGATTTATTTTTTAACATTGGAAAAGCAACAAGGGCAACATATCTCTCTCACAAAGGATTGAGTACATTTGAAATTATCAAAAACATCATCATTCATTTCATCTAATTCATTCACTTAAGTTTCATTATCATTTCATTCATTATCATTATCATTTGATTCATTATCATTATCTTTATCATTTTCATTCATTTTCATATCATTCCTCATCATACTTGCTCATTTTCATTCATTATCCTTATCCTTATCATTTCATTCATTTTCATTCACTATCATTATCATTCTCATTCACTATCATTTTCATTTTCATTTATCATTTTCCCAACATTCATTCATTTAAGTTGTTCATTCATTCATTTTCATATCATCCATACATTTTTACACATACTCATTTGCCATCACATTATCATTTTTACATCATATCATGATTACATTCATTTACAATGCATTTAAAAAGCATTATCACATCACATCATCATCATACATCCATGCATTCAATTATAAATAAGCATCGAAAAAAATTAAATATATACATCACATTGCATAACATTTGCATTCATCTCATATAGCATTAAAACATCATTCACATTACATATCATTTGCATCCATCATATAAAATTACATCAATCATTATGAATCATAAACATCATAGGTCATCACATCATAGTCATAAAAATCATCATCATTATCATGGCATATGCATACGTCATCATGACATAATCATAAGCAACATAACAATAGAAATGAAATGCATACATGAACATCCATCATCAAATAGAATAGACACTTGCATAGATCAATAATATTTGCTGCATCTCATAATATCATAACTCAATGTCAAATGTACAAGGATATCAAAACAAGGCAAGATACAATATCATAATGTGACAAAACTGAATGTGTGTACAAAGATCATCAAATATACATCATCAACAGGGGAATCATAAGAATATGAGGTATTCCCCCCAGGACTCGCTGGTATCACAAGACCTCTTGCACCTGAAGTGCCTACACCTGCAAGGCCTATAACTGGATCTAGAGTCAAATCTCTGCGGGGTGGCTGTGTCACACCCATGCTAGTAGTATGAGAGCGGTTGTGACTTGATCTGGATGTTGCATAACTCACCCTTTATGCTAGAGGAACAACCTCATGGTATTGGCCATGATATTAATCACACTCTCGGGCAACCCGTGTAACCTCTACCATCATCGCACCCATGGAGGTCCCCTCAGCTACTCTCTGCAATCTCTTAGATAGAGCCACTGCCTACTCCCCATCCTGTCTCATGGCATCCTGCTTAGCCATCAGGGTAGTCACCTATGCCTGTAACTATTGGATGGTGGCCTGTGCTAGTGCCGGCTGCCCCTGTAAAATATTTACTATGGTCTGAAGGGTGGCTATCTGATGCAGAGGCTAGGTGGAGATGAAGTTTTGAAGCATTAAATATAATAAAAAACTCAGTTTTCCTGTTTTTTCCAGCGTTTTTCACTGTTCCCGTGCTTGGTACGGTCTGGTACAGAATTGTACGGACTCCCAATTGGAATGGTTTGAAAGAGGGCAGAGTATACTTTATTTTGGTGGTGATTTGGATCATTTTCATTAAGTATTGAGTAAGTTACATCAATTTTAGTGAAAGTGGGTCTGAAACCTTGCAAAACAAGGGTTTGGTCACCAAAATGGATGTAATTCCCATTTCCACCATGGGAAAAATCTGAAAATTGGTGGAATGATAGATTTAGGGATCATATTCATGTTTCAATTTATTTTAGAATAAAATATGGAGTTTTGCAAAATTTATGTGATGCCCTAGGTCTGGTTTTTGCTTTGTACAGTCCAAAATGTGATCATTTGAATAGAGTATTTGTTGTTTTTGAGTATTTGAGAAAATATAATGGATGGAAAGCATGGAACAGGTCTTGGGGAACCTTTTGGATTCTTTTAAAGGCATTAGGGGTGTTGGGGTGTGCCTTGACAAGTTGGAAGCTTCCTTGTACAGGCCAAGTTAAGCCTTGTGTATGGCTTGTAAATCAATTTTCTGATACATTTGTTTTGGGTGTTTGATCCTATGCTTTTGGGAACTTGTGGAGGATGGTGTTAGGAGTCTAAAACCATGTTTTATGGTCTGGTTAATCTTTTAATCAGATTTTATTTTGACTGTCCTAATGGTGAATGTTACAAAGTTGCATGGGCTTGTGTAGGAGCAATGGAAGAATGGATGTTTTTGGGTGCAAGGTCTGTTTGTTTGGTCATGCTGTGCTGTGTGAAGAGTATTTACATCATCCCCAAGTATTTTTGAGATGTCCGGTTGTGTGAGTCAAGTTGAGTGGTCAAGTTGCTTGTTGGAAGGAATAGTGAAGTTCATTTGTGCATTGAGAGAAGTTTTTCAAAAAAAAGGTGTTGCTTCCTCTTCCACTCTGCATCACTATCTGCACCTAATCTGATGGACTACCTATATCCATCCCACTGCTTGCCACATACTGTCTCCTCTGTGCAATTTGTCTCACTGTTGGAGCACCCCGACCATCACCACCTCCATCATCATCATCATCATCATCATCATCATCATCATCATTGTCATCATCATCATCATCATCATCATCACTATCACTCTCCTCCATCTTCTCTCTCCTCCGCCTCTGTCCGGATCTCTGTCCTCTACCCCCATCTAATGGTACAAGTGGCTCCTCAGGACTGGTAAGTTGTGGAAATGGACGAGCTGTAAAACACTGTGCATACTCAACTATCATCCCCCCATCAAGGATGTCTACCCTGTAATCCCACATCTATGCACCTAGAATGGTGAAATCTGCAGTAGCTGCATCAAATGAAAGTCAAGGTCCCCACACTACAATCTCCTACTGCCGACAAGTGTAAATAGCTGAACCAAGGGGCATCCCCTGTATCTGACCATACTGTCTCAACACTCGACTCAGTAGAAATCTCTCAATGATATACGGGGTGCGGCCAATCAAGTAATGCAAAAAAAACACATATAACATCTCTCTAGCATCCTCTGGCCACTACTCATAATGTAAGTATGGATGGCATGTCACTATATCCAAATCATCAAAAACTCACTACCAATAATCTAGTTTGCCTAGCCTAGCCTGGACAACAACACTTGCATATGCAAAAATGTATGGCCGCCCAACTGGACACTGTGTATTTGCCATAGGATGTGTCACTGCTATATGTTCCCATGCCCAAACCTGAAGCAGCGAGCATCCAATGCCCATGCTCCTCGCTCTACAGTATACTATCTGATGCAACTCATGATATAAATGAGCAAGCATGCATGATCCCACACATATTGAGTACCCTACATAACCATGCTCTCAAGTACTCAGTCCCATCCAACAATGAGTCCCTTCGACCTATGGTTGGGACATAAAAATCCACCAATGAATCTTGCTAGTATGCTCAGCAATGGAACATACATCTCAGCCATCTCGGCCCATGGAATCTCATACCCATAAATATGATCATCTACGAAAACTCTCATCAAGGCATCAATTCCTCCCTGCTCTCTGGTGTTGTAAGTCATGATCTCACCCACCACTGGAATCTACAGAATCCTATAAACATCCTCAGGAGTGATCGTCATCTCTCCTGTTGCTAGGTGAAAGGTGTTTGTCTCACTGTGCCACCTCTCGGCTAGCACAGTCAACAAACCCCTATTGAGACACATCTCTGGCATCTCAAGCAATGAGGACAACCCACAAGCATCAATGCAATCTCGATCTGCTTGAACAAGCAGTGGAATCAAACTCTTGGTCTTCGAGAATCACTCCCAAAACTGAAGAATCACTAATCTCTCCTATTAATCTGGAACATATCAAATCAGTGTTTGTGCTCAAAGGAATCAAATCAATCTATCCTACTATTTGTTTTTCATCAATCATGAAAGAAAATTTATCAAATCCTACTATTTGTTTTTCTTTAGTCAGGAAAGAAAATTTATCTATCTTACTATTTGTTTTCTCATATATCATGAGGACAAATTTATTAGTTATATTATTAGTCCTATCAGTTATCATCAGTTGAACATCCAAATTTTATCATCACATGCTAAAGCGATCAAAAAATCATCAATCAGGGAGAAAAATCATGCCAACTAGTATAGCTAAAGGGAAATGAGCTAAAAGAATTATCATATGTGCTACAAGATTTACTATATGCGCTATTCTTTTTATCAAATGTGCTATGATTTTCATCATATGTGCTATAGTTTTATATGCGCCACAAAACTTATTGTATGCGCTATGAAATCTATGAAATGCGCTATGAAAACTATCATATGCGCTACTCTAGTGAAAATGTGTAAAAAACACTAAAAAAACGTGTAGAAAACATTCAAATTTTTGATGAATCAAATCACAAAGAGGTTTACGAAATATGTACCAGAGCTCCATAGTGTGCCGGGCACTGATGTCGTTGAATCTACTCAAATCTTTGCTCATGGATGGGAAGTGCCATTTTTCTCACTCTAGAGCTCAAATTCTCCAAATTTACTAAGGTAATAATGCACAAATGACTTGATAAAGTTACTTTTTTACCTATTTAAAGGTGAGTGGAGGGTAATTTTGTGGCATTGTTTTATCAATGGGGCAAAATTAAAGTTTTTCAAACTCATATCAATCTTTTGAAAGCAGTTTTCACCAAATCATTCTATTTGCTGATGAATTAGATAGCCAAACAAATCAATTTTCAAAAATCATCAATTTTTTTCTAAAAAATCAAAAAAATCAGAAAAATTGAAAAATTTGTCCGATTCATCACTCGAGGGGGCATGCATGCATCAGTTTTCCAAAATTCACATATGGGGAAAACTTTTTAACTCTTTGAAGCAATGCGTAAAACACATCACTTCAAAGAGGGGAAAAATGTATACACCTAAAAATGGTCACATTATAATAAGTTTGGCAATTAATTAAATACAAGTTATTTAATTAATCTCTAATTCAATCTACATATAAATAAATTTAAATAATTTATTTATATCGTTCATTTTCTAAATTCTGCTATTCTAATTAATTAAATAAGTTTATCTAATTATTATCATTTTCTATTTCTTCTTAATTAATTAAATAAGTTTTACAATTTATTTAATTTAATTATCACATTGCTTTATTTTAGATAAAGTAAATATTTTTTTTTTTCCAAAATCGTAAATCACTCCAAATCTTCTAAAAGCCATTAATTAAATATTTTACATATTAAATTAGAAACTTCTTATCCACTTTTCACACATAATTAAATATTTTTAATATTTAATTGTGGAAGCTTCTAAATTCACATGTCACATGAAATTAAATAATTCCATTATTTAATTGTTGAATTATCTTCAACCACCAAAACTAACTCGTAACTAAATTTGACAAATGGCAAGTTGTCTCCATTTTTGAGTGAAAAGTTTTTGTGGGTTTAAAACATCTTCCATCTTTTTCTCCAACTTCTCCATCTCTCATCATTCATCTTACCAGACGAAATCTGAACCGTTGATCTTTTCCAACTAAGCTTTTGCCTCCAAAAATCTACAAACGAGATCTCTTGGCTCTTTGAAAATCCTAGAACTGTTGCATAGCGTGAGAACTATAGTCAAGCATTCAAGCATTTAGCATCTTCGCATACCATCATAGCTTTTATCATCTTAACATAAACAATCATGGTAGAATAGCTTGCATAATCTGTTCTTAGTTGTATTATCATAGTTTTATTATCTTAACAACATATCCTAGCTTCATTATCTCATATCATTTAGCATAAGAATGCACTTTGCATATCATATCATTCTCTAGGTTGTCATTATATTGAGCTTTTTCTTACACAATATGAGAGAAAGTAGTTTAAAATGAATCCCTAGAGATAGAGGACAATGAGACGACTTTGAAGAATTTGCTGGGTTTGAAGCTTTATTTTGTTTTAAATTAGATTTCTTTGATACAATGTTTCATTGGTGTGTTGTTTAACTCATTTGTTGATTCCACATATTTGCACACACATAATTATCTACCCCTAGCATAGAACAAGGTTAAAAATGACATGATTAGAATAAATAGTATCACATGGAGTGTTAGGAAATAATGCATCAATAGCCAATTCATTTAATTCATTTCTTACATTACCCCATGAGAGAAACACATGTATACAAGCTTACATAATAACCATAGATCAAATATACAGCCATAAGATAACATGAGATATACCCTAGTAAAACCCTCAAGAGGGAAAAATGCAACATCCAAAAGCATCCATACTGGATCTATTATTCAACAATAAAATAATACATGCACTTACATAGTTACAATGAATAATTTTGAAACATAAAGCCTCTCCAATTCATCCTCCATGTGTCTTCAAATGAATCCACACATCCCATACCATTATTCACATATGCAATCCTAAAAAAACTCAATAATAATAGCCCACTCACCCAGCCAACCTAAACCACTAAACACGTATTTTCTTTTATAGAAATAAGCTCACACAAATACAACCAAGTGGTAAGATAAAACCATGTGACACAAAATCATGTGAACACAAAACTATTGAACCCTCATTTAATATTGGGTACTAAGTTTTCACATTATTAAATACTTTTCCCAAATACTAAATCATTATCCTATCCCCCACACATAAAATAATAACCCAACTTTATAATACAACATTACAAATGGCCCCAAATAATTACCTAGTATGGACAAGCACATCTCCTAGATGTACCACAACCAAATAATTATTTAATTACAACATTATAGTATATCAATATTATGCAATGGTGTACAACACCAAATCCTAACATTCTCCCACTTGTTTTATACATTGCATAAGGGACAATCAATGGAATATATCATCATAGCCATACATGAAATTGCATGAATCTCCAAGATGCTCTCATTCTCCACAAGATACCTGCAATAAAACCAAAATGACCACCATATCAAGAAATATCTCCTCTCATCCTCTAACATGCCACCTATGGAAGAAAAGGAACAAGCCAAGGTGAAGATGCACCAATCCAAAGAACACAAGCATCAAATCCAAGTGATAATAAAAGCTCTAAGCTGCTATCAAAGGTAAAAACCCATATGATTGGAAATAGCATCCACAACACATGCTAATACATCCAACCATCCATACCTCCTAGGTATCAACAACATTAGAAAACTCATGCTAACAACATATGCAACCTATAAAACAAAATCACAAGATCCCTATATCAAACATGTTAGTGAAGAACATACATATCCAGGAACTCCCACTGCATGGATAATGTCAAATCTGAAAATGATCAAGGCATATCAATTCTACCAATCAACACTCAAACCAAGGTGTGATAAATGACCAAAACATGAAGTACCAAGGACAATCACAATTATCCACACATGCAATATGAAAATATACATAATCTCTCACAACATGTCACCACAATCCTCCCAAATTATATGAACATGAACCTCCAAGAAGGAACCATAGAATGAAGAGAGAAAACCTATAAATCATAACATGTTATTCTACCAACACCTTAAAGTGCTACACTGTGACAAGTATGATCTCCTGACAACCCCAAATGAAAAGGCTCAACAATACCCATCCACTCAATCTCATAGATCAAATGTAACATATAAATCATGTGCAATGCCAACATGAATGTAGTAAGCCTTTCTAACAAGGAAATCAAACTCAAAGTATCCATTCCCAAATCCAAAAATCAACCCAATAAACATCTCCTAAGACACCTCATAAATGAATGATAATATAAATAAACTCATATGCACAAGGATATAACCATGCAAAACACTCGCAAAATGAATCCTCTTAAACCAACTATCCATAGATCAAGATCCAAAACCAAGCCTCCTCAACTCTGCAACCTAAAATGATAGTACAATTTTCTATCCTAGTTCCTATATATCTGAAAAATGCAAACCAGAAAACATCCATTACAAAAATCCAGACCCAAAAGACAATTTCCCTTTGTGTTTACTTGGGAAAATGCAAAACCTGCAATCACATCAAAGGCCCATAATTCTCCTTTTTTTGCAAACAATAGTCCATAACATGCCTTACCATAGTCATCATTATATTCCTTCTCAAAGCATATTTATTAAACATGTGCACACCAGTAATGCACTAATTAGAAAAGACATATAATCTAATTCCATACCCTCCATCATTAAATAAACATAGCACACAATAAATGCGATATGATTAAATTAATATAGTCATAATTTATTTAATAATTACAAGTTTCTCAGGTTAAAATCAATAATCCCACAATTTATAATTTTATTAGAATTAATTAATAAATACATTCTCTATTTCATTATATAACATAATAATAATAGTATATTATCAAATTTATTGAAAACTTATCATAAATAATAATAATCATTAACTCTATTATTATATCTAATATTTGTTGCAAGGTGCATGCCCTTGGTCTCCTTGTGTTGTGCAACACAACACTTAGGTTCATGACATGACTTAATCACCTCCCGTGGATTCATTAAATTTAGCGATTATATCAGGCATTAATAGGTCAATCGTTTTGTGCAATGACAACTGTCTATGCAATAATTGGTATCAGAGCCTAGGTCACGGGTTCGAACCCCTCACTTGCATTGTGGGGATTGTTGCAACGTGTGTGCCCTTGGTCTCCTTGTGCTATGCAATGCATCAATTGGGTTCATGACATGACTTAACCACCTCCCGTGGATTCATTAACTTTGGTGGTTGTATCAGGCATTAATAGGCCGATCTTTTGGTGCAACAACAAATGTCTGTGCAACAATATTATTGTCAAAATTTAAAATTATTCTCATCAAGCATATCTTCACCAATTGCACAATGTACAAAACCTAACAAACCTATTATTCTCAAAACCTTGTGCCATGTAAACACATAACAAAAAAGACCAACTTGCTTTTTCCCAAACAAAAATGCTCCCAATCTTATTTATTATTCATAATAAATCTACAATATATAATTTATTGCAAATTAATTTTATTTTTGATATATCATAAATAGTATTATTAATTAACTTATTATATATAATAATAATATATATATTATAATAATATTCTCAAAATTTAATATTATTCTCCCACGTGAGAATATCGTCACATAGTATCCTTCCATCATTCTATGACCAACAAAAGCACATGTTGGTATGGACTCGCAAACTTACAAATTTTTTTAATCTTTTGCCATGTGCTAGCATTCTGTGGACCTTATAACAACACTCTCTGAAAGTTCTCTCATGACCCAAAATTAGTCTTCGCTTGCGACACTTGTACATATTCCACAACTTGCAATCCTCTTTCTCTTCATCATGTCGTAACGTGAAAGCGTGAAAAGAGCTAGGGACCACTTTCATATGAGAAACTTAGACGACCATAATTATACATGTGCAAAATTTTCTCTTCAATGCGAGCACCTAAGGAAAAGGACCTTGAAAGGCTCGCATTAAAAAATAATTCTAAAGACCACAGCAAAAATTTCTGACGATTTTGGAATATCAAAAACAAGCTTCCCAAACAATAAAGCTCTTGATTTTCCACCATGTTGGCAAGCACAAAGCTACGACGGCCTTAAAAACCTCACACCTTTTAAATCCAAACTAAAGAAATAACGCCTACCGCTCACAAATTATAACATCCCATTGGTCGAATGAACACCTACAAACTCCCTTTTTAACCACTTTACATTAATACCTCGTAATTATTATACAATCTTAAATCGTACTGCAAAACGTACTAAACAACCCTCATCCAGTATATAAAACATTAAAGACTTGAATAAATTATTGCTAAAAAACCACTCTATACTACATAGTATAGCTAAAAATGCCTTTTTATTATTATTGAAAAGTACTTGCATCTCTCAAACTACGTGAAGGTTGCAAAAATGACTCAAACCTTCATAGCCAATCACATCCTCGATAAATGCCAAGTTTAAAATATGTTTTGTTAAAAAATTGCATCTTTACCCCTCAAAACATAATCAAACCCTCAAATTTCACTCCCATAGAATAATTCACACACATCATTCACTAAAAGGTACATAGCTTATTCACCCCATTAAGTGATTTAGAAAAGGATAGTTCCCGTCTGTCGACAGGTACTAAAAATATAAACTATATTTTAAAGATAAAATGTATAATTTCATGGGTTATGATGAAATATTAATGATTCTATTATTTAGAATCATATAACATTAAAAATGGTTTATTTTAAAAAATTAGTTTTTAAGGAACTTAGAGTTTTATTTATTGTGGAATAGCTAGAGGGGAATGCAGAAAATAAAAAAAATGCATTTTGAGATTAAAAATAAGGAGAAAGAAAGTTCACCTAAAGAAGAGTGAGTTGAACAAGAGATAAGAGAGGAATAAGAAAATTTAGATAATAGTTTAAAATAAGAATATAAAGATTATCTTACCCCACCCTCGAGGAGATAGATAGGGAAAAAGAAACTAACTAGATGGTATATCCCATAAGATTTTTATTGTGTATTTGTTATCTTGTAATAATAATGATATTAAATCTATGGAGAAAGCTCTCTCTTTAAAAGAGGGAGTCTTATGAGGCCTTGAAAGAGGAGATAGTATTTTTGGATAAATGTGAGACATGGGATCTGGTCATACAACATGAAGGAAGGAAGCCCATAAGATGAAAGTGGGTGATTAAAAATAAATTTAAAATAGATAGTAAGTTCGATGTAGGGACTTTAAGAGGTCATAACTTTTGACTCCAATGTCCGAATAGTTTGAGATTTTATAGGCAGCTTTGTTATGAGAAGTTGTGTGGGTTTCCAACTAAGACCAACTTGGTTGGGGACCATCTTGACATTTTTTTGGGGCCTAATTCTTTCATATGGGCCCTCAAAATCAGTTTTTTGTGTTTTTTTTTCAGGTTTTTAGAAAATTGTTTTCTTTAATAACTTGGAAATCATGTTTCCAATTTTGGATGTAAGTTGAAAATTCATGTCACCTTAGTTTTAGGAAGTTTTTAGGAAAAATATGGACTCAAAGGGATATGTATGCAAAATTACCAAAAATGGCAAAAAATGACAATTATAAAAAACTGCCAAAAAAGCTAATTTTTTGGATTTTTTGTTTTTTTTCCAATTTTTAGATATAAGGGTGTTGTCTTTCATTGTAGCGGCAAAGTTGAAGAATAGAAGAAGTGAATTCTCAATCAATTCTATTTTTTTGGGTCTCGTTTTAAATTAAATAATGCTTTAATTCTTTGAATGTATTCTTGGCTGCATCAAAGTTGGAAAGGTAATACTAGTGACAACATATTATTCACAAGCCGAGGGGATAGATTTTGCTAAAATTTTCTCTTATTTTTCTAAATTTAATTCCATTAGATTCCTTCTTCATAATATTTATGCTTATATTTTAGAAGTAGAGAAAATGGATGCTAAAACTATTTTCTACATTGAGATATGGAAGAAGAAATTTATATGAAACAACTTGACAATTTTGTGGTGAAGGAAATGGAAAATCTAGTTTACAAGTTAAAAATATCTATGTATGGTTTGTCGTAATCACCCAGTATAAATTTTTTATTTATTTTTCTTTGGATATTGCTTTTGTTTTCAATTTGATAATTATTTTTATTATGAGTAGGTTGGTAGTGATTTTTTAATCATTGGATTTTATGTTGGGGCGGGTGCATGGAAATGGGTAGCAATTCCGTGGACACCCTAAAAAAAAAAAACTTGAAAGCCATAACGCGAGCGCGTTACAACATGCTCGCGTTATGTCTTTCGTTAAACCTAGGCAAGTTCCCTTCGGCCACAAGTGCAAAGACATAACACGAGCGCGTTATAACATGCTCGCATTATCTTCTGTTAAAAGCAAAAAAACAAATGCAAATATCTCATTTGCATTTTGACTGGTTTGTTTGCTCCACCCACAGCCAAAAACCCCAAATATTGCGCTTGCATTCTAGGAGAAGAATTCTTCACCAAAAATCCAAATTTCTTCACAATGATGGCGCCACGACGACGAGGAGCTGTAAGAGGTAAGGATTCTATGCTTTTTGTTTTGAATTTGTTAGTTTTAGGTTGAATTTGATATCTATTTGTTTTAATTTTTAGGAGATGCAAATCAACCTGCAAACCCTCAAAATCCTCAATAGGAGGACCAACCAAATCCTCAAGATCAAAATCAACCAAACATCAACCTCCTCCACCAATCACTCAACCCCCTCCTGGCACTCAACAAAATTTATTGAGTGAAATTGAGAACAACAAAAAACAAATTTGAGGATTTGATCAATAGGTTGAGTGATCCAAATGGTTCAACCACAGAAAGAGTGACCCTAGAAAATTCATTGAAAGATATGTTAAAAAATGTAGATTCAATTAGCAAACAAATAACTGGATGGGAAGATAGGAGGCAGGCAGCCAGGGAGTATTATGCAAACAAACTATCATACAAGGATGTGAAAGATTTAAAAATAACAAAAGGTGATTTGTGTTCATTATTCACCGACCCATGCACAAATCAAAATCTTACCCTCAATGCGAAGAGGTTTCCTATCCATTGGTGCCACCACCAACAAATGAAGGAGCGGTTTTATGATAGGTGGTACATGGTCTTCGATTACCCACCGTGCAACAATTGCGAGGTCCCACAATATTTCCTTAGGAAACTATATAGTGAGTTCATATTGAACAAAATCCCAAATTATTTTGTTATGAGGGATTTCCAGGGGAGAGGTGGGGGGTCAACTCAGGATAGACCTGGTGCACAACTGGATCCTACGCGGCAAGGTAGATGAGCTCTCGCTAGGCCACCTCATGAGCACATTTTTATGCCTTCCATCGTGAAGGAAAAAGATGACATAGAGACATTGTAGGCAATCAACACTTTGACCCAGAGTGTCATCCATCATACTAGCCCTATTCTACAGTGCCATCTAGGGGAGTCTTCTAGTGGTGGTCTTCGAACACATGTGTGTCAATCTTGTGGGGCTACTTGTTCACATGACCCCACCGACCCTCAGGAGACTTGTACACAGAATCCATCTGCAACTATGGAGATGGAGAGGGCAACTGACATTTTGCATGAGGCATATGACATTGATAGTCAAGTAAAAGTTAGTGCATGTGTTCATTGAATTTAATTTATTAAATTTCAATTTTGAAATGCAAGATTAACTAATTTTTTTTTCTGAGTTTAATAAAATTGCAGGGTCACAGTGTTGAGACTGGATACAACGCCCCCCCACCAACCTATTTTTGAAGTACACCTATAGCTAGGGTACGCAACTAGTAAACAATTATAAGTTTATTGCATATTAATGGCATTTTTTTATGAATGGTAATTTAATATGCAATTTTGGATGTTGAACAGACTAATATTGGAGGTTTTGATGGAACACTTCCCAGTGGCAGTGGATTTACTCAAACCTTCACGCAGGTAATAGAATAAAGAGTTTAACTAATGAATCAAGTACTTAATAGATTTGTGTAGTTTATGCATGCACATCGTTGATTACGTTGAATAATTTGTTGTTTTATTTTCAGTTGTTGAGAGATGATACACCTCTGAATGTGACAAGGGCAATGGATATTGGTGTGACATATGCTATACAATCCTCGATGGATCTGACAGAAGAGGTATGAGGCAAATTAGTAAATTTTAATTTACATTTGTTGTTATAGATGTTAGTTAGTGAGAAATCAAACCATATTGATTCAAGTAGTTTTTGTCTATTTGCATGGTTTATATAGGGCTTGAGCACACCTGAGCATGGGCATGAGGATATTTCCCTCATGGTAAAAGATCATGAGATGGCTGTAAGTGATTATTTTGTCAAATATATCATTTTTTATAATGTAATTTTTATATATTCATGTCTTTACTTCTTATTGTAACAGTTAAAACTTCACCATGAACTAAACCCTAGGAGGAGTAGCAGGAGCACTCCATGAGCGCAGCAAAAATGAGTGATAGACCTATCACCATCCGAGCGAAAAGGAAAAGGAAAGATTTTATTTCTTGGGCATGGAGAGCAATGACTTTTGATTCCAGAGTCCTTTATTGTATGCCTGCATGGTAGTTTTGTACATATTTTTTATTGGACATATTTGACATTGTATGCCTAGATGGCATTCTCATAAGCCTACATGGCTATTTTGTACATATATTTCATACTTATATCGACACATATTTATGTATGCCTACATGGCTATTTGGTTAATACAAATATCTTTTTTCGATGCCTGTCCATATTTGCATTCTAAATTGATGGTTCAATAGATACAAGTTACGTATATTCAAGTGTATACTTTGTGACTTACGTGCATTCGAGTGTATACTTTGTGGCTTACATGTTTTTATGCATATACCTTGTATTCGTGCATATACTTTGTTTTAATTTGTGTATACTATGTATTCGTGTGTATACTTTTTGAGGCTTACGTGTTTATGAGTACTTGTAGTTCCCTTATTGACATGTACATGTTTGACTTATTCACGTGTATAATTATTAATTGGTTAGCCCTAGCATTGATCTATGTCATCCTCAATGAATGATCCTTGAGATGGAGTAAGTACACCCTCAAGGTCAATAAGAGTTTCACATGCATTCTTGGTAGGCTCATTTTGGTCATGAAACCAAAAACCTCTTGCATCATTGAAACGAAAAAAAAATTCCTTTATAGCAGGTCTGAAGCCATTATCATTCTCCATCAGTTCTTCATGTATCCACTCCCCATTAATGGTTGTCTCATGACCTTCCTGAAACCAAGCACTTATCTCATTTGTGATTGAAGAAATGTATGAAGATTTATCTTCCTCCTTATGAACCATTCATTATCATGAGAGATGGGTTCTTATGAACCACTACTGATGAATCATGGGTCAATGAGTTTGACTTGTAAAACTACACGATTGAATCCTGATAGCAATATCACAATATTTATATATCTAAATGTGTTATTTCCTTCAGCTAAAATTTGTGCTTATACTTATGTGATTGATGTATGTTTGTGTATGGGATCATAGTAATTTCTATTTGATGATGCTATTGTGTCTTTAAGGTTTATTTATTAAAGGGTGCATGAAACAAGTTTTAAATCCTTACAAATCTTTGAATTTCTTAGGTTTTTCTATTTGTCGAGTCTGGGCTCCGAGCCCGAGTCCAAGTCAAAAAATGGCTTGTCAAGTCCAAGGCGAGTCCTAGTCTTCTAACATTGGTGTGAACACATGGAGGAATAATGTATATGTCGATGAAGTTAGAACCCATCCTTGTTTCCAAACAAACCATTTATCCCTCAAGAGCACTCTTGCTCTTCCCAAGACCTATTATCTGGTCTTCCTAGGGTATTCCTCTCTACCCTACTAAGGGATCACTCCTAAACCCCTCTCACCATGTAAGAGTCTCCACCAATTTCAAATTCTTCTCCATCACTCCCAATCCACCACTAAGCTTCCTTGGGCTCCACACTGACCCAAAGTGTCCTAACCACTCCAGGGGCTAGGAAAGGGTATTCTCACTATCCCCTTATTGATTTGACTCCTCACTGATCCATCTCATAGGATTCTTTCACTTTTTACCCATCGCTTTCTTGAAAAACTCAATTTTAGGCCTTGTAGCCTTCTGCCTTAATTTGGCCTCCTAGAACCCGTTTTCTTGACTTTTCTCACAAACAGTCTTAACAACCCCCAAATTTTTTTATAGATTCTTTCTTTTTACAATCAAGGCTCCAATATTTACTAGGCCTTAGGTCCTACAAGTGTCCGTACATATGATTGTCCTCAAACCCCCTATTTTCAAGGGTTCCTAGGGTTTTTGGCTCTTTTTCCTTCTTTGACAGCTTCAATGACCTCATCAACTCTCCTCCTAGCACACACATGATTCAGATACATGTGCCTACACTTCCATACTCTTTATTGGCACAAACCAATCCATTTAGAAACTCTCCTTGCTGCTGTCCTCTCCAAGCTACTAGCTAGAATGCACTTGCACTCGCTTAGTGCTTGATGATTTCATCACCTTCCCTGCAAAACAAGACCCCAAAACCTATATGTACAATATTTACATAGTCCCCAACTTGATTCCAAGTGGCCATGAGAGGAAATCCATGGGAAGTCAAGTGGGACTCATTATTAAAAAAACTGGCCTGAACAGGCAATGAGACCAAGAACACCAAAAACTTGCAAAAAGATAACCAATCGATCTAGATGAATAATCTAATGCTACACAAGGTAATTAAGTGACACAAATGGAAGAATCAAACCATTAGATAAGTCCTTTCAATCCATTCTTGACTGGATGAAGGCACAAAAATAGAAATTCAATGAAATTTGCACTCTTCCAATCACAAAAATGTACTCTCCAAGTCTCAATTCATGAAAACAATCCTCCAACCCAGGTATTAGGGTTTTTTCTGACCTTATATACCTTTCTCCCATGTTCTAGGACCCTTGGGTTGGGCTTAGAGCATCATTAATTCCATTTTCCAATTTTTAGGACAAATAGCCAAGGCAACATTGCTCAAAATGCTCACAGTGTCCAAGACTTACCCAAACCGCAAGCCCCTAACAAACCTATTGGTGCAGGAGCACCTAGAAGAACACCTAGGAAACACTAGGATAGGAAAGCTTTGTTAAGTTTTGTTTTAAATGTGATAAGGTCATGTTGACCATTGAAATTGTGGAAGAGACTTAAAAATGTCCTGGTCAGGAGCTATCAGGAGTGGAAGAGTTGTGAGTTTAGACACTCATGTTTGGTAGTTTCTAGTAATTGGAAATAAAGCCCAAAATGTTGCATATGTGTAGTTTTGGCTTAATGTGGTGGTTATGTCTGACCAAGGGGAAGGGTAACCACTTTTTGAATCTTTTTAAGGATTGCCTCGACCTGTGTGAAAGGTTGGAAGGCATTTGAAGTTTTGTAATTTTGAATTTTTCATGCAGGAGAAAGAAGAACAGTAGGAGTAATTGCTTAATTTTCTATGTTTGAGATCTTGGAAGTGTGTTAATGGCATAACCAAGCATTGGAATACATGTGGAATGTAGTTTAGTTGATCTCAAAGTGTTGGTTGGTCAATAACTGGTTGTTTCATCATTCAAGTTTCTGATTTCAGTTCTCTAGGTTCTTGTTTTTGGGTTATTCTGCCTGGCAAGCTGCAATAAATGGAGTTCTAGTCCACCTTTCCCCTGTACCTAGTGTATGGGCTCTTGGAAATAGTGGCTAGGCTCCATGCCTATACTTTTAGTAGTGTTAGGAGTCATTAGGGGTCAAGTGTGCATGAAAGAAGACCTTTCCTAGGCGAGCTAAATAGTGCCCGACTAGGAAAGTCAAGGGGTGGGAAGCACCTCACTTGTAGGGAAGACCTCTCCATGCTAAACCCCATGGTAGAAAGGTGGAAGGAGGCCCTACAGAGGTTTGGTAATAGTTAAGAGGCTACACCAATCCATTTGATTGAAGAACTCCATGACAGTTCACCCGGGTGGCCAAGAGTTGACAAAAAGACCCTATATTTGCTAAATTGATGAATGAGCCTGTGTACAGCAAGACAAGGACTAAGATCTTGAAAATCTTGAAGAAATTGGTATCAGGACCAAGAAACCATAGGGAAGTTTTGGGGTACTTTGGGAAAGTTTTGAGAAACATTCGCTTTTCTCGGGTTAGGGCTCTAGGCTTGTAGCCTTTTTAACCCTAGGTGAGGGTTTGGAGGGAGTGATGGAGAAATGAAGCCTAGTGGTTGTTCAAAAACCCTAATAGGATGCTAAGAAGCATGATTTCACATCTCTACACCCCTGCAAGGATCTAATTGAGTGTTGAGAGTGTTTGACCTGTAGGGAAGATTAAGGGTCAAGGGTGAGATAGTGGCAAAGCACCAAGTTTGGTTTGGTAGTTGTGAACTTGGATGAAAGTAGGGATGGCCAATAGAACCAGGGGTACCTATAGGTGAAGGTGGTGGAGAGTGCCACCATAGGGGATTGCCAAGGTGAGACCCTGAGCATGGAATAGTGAGTGTTCCATCCAACCCCATCTTACATCACCTATTTCCAATTCACTCATCAAAAACACTCTTGGGACTTTACATCATAGTCCTTATTCCCTTGGTGGCTGGCTAGAACCACCTACAAGCCAAAATTGCAAAGATCTCTCCAAAAAACCTTAAGGTGCTCCTGCACCATTCTCCCCCCTGCAACAAAGAAGTTAAGGAACCTATGGTGTCAAGAGCTCCTCACTAATTCCATGCTTCTTAAAGTCACTTTCTGCTATCCAAGTAGCCTCTTAGGTGCCAACACCATTGGAACAACACATGGGCTTATGGTTTTCCTGATCAACCCTTGGTCCAAAAGTTCTTGATCTTGCCTTGCTATCTCCTTGTTCTGCTCTAGTGTTATTTTGTATGCAGCCTTGTTAAGCAATGTTGCTCCGGGTACAAAGTCAATTTGACGACTAATTACCCTCTTACGTGGTAGTGTAGTTGGTGTGCCTTCACAAATGATATCCCTGAACTGATCCAACAGTTGCCTCACCTCTGCTGTCATAGGTAGCCGACTAGGTGATTCCTCCTCCTTTGGCTTGAACATTATTGCATAGACAAATCCTTCTTCCTCCTTCATGTCTCTTAGAAATTCCTTTCCACTCATCAAAAGTACAGTGGATTCTGCCTTTTCCACTGGGCCTTCTTGGGGAAAAAACTTCGTGATTAAGCGCTTGAGCTGGAGTATACTGGAATGGGTGACCTCCCGGGAAGGCCTAGTGCCTCACCTCTATGAGCATCACTTAGATGCAATGAGTGCTAAGTGGGCCATTCAATATCATTTCAAATTTGTTGCATTAAGCAACTTACAAATTTGCAACTTAAGACGACTCCAACCTAAGGGATCGATCCGGTGGAATATAGCTCGGAGCGATTCCACGTGTTTTGGTGTAAAAGACGACCATGCCTAGCATAAACATACCTATTTGGATGTGTTGGAATAGTTTGTTCGGTCACACAAGTTGCAGAATGAAAGTTGCACCACTCTGCAACTTTCCACTGCTTGCATTTGATGCTTTTTCCATCAAGTGAAAATTCGCCACCACTGGAAAACTACTCTGAGATAGCCAAAACTGAGAGAGGTTTTTGTAGACAAGCTCAAAACGATCCTATAGAATTGGATGAGAATTTTCTAAGTGTCACGACATCTGAATAATAGCATGCTGAAGTTTGCAGCCATTTTGCACTTTGGACCCTTAAGGGATCGATCCAGTGGAACATAGGTCAGAGCGATTCCACATGTTTCGGTGCGAAAGAGGACAGTGCCTAACGTAAAAATACCTATTCAGACATGTTGGAATGGTCCACTTTGTCACACGAGTTGCAGAGCGAAAGTTGCACCACTTTGCAACTTTGCATTGCTTGAATTTGACACCTTTTCCATCAAGTGAAAATCCGCCGCCATGAGAAAACCACTCCAAGATAGCCAAAACCGAGAGAGGTTTTTCTAGAGGGGCCCAATGCCTTTCTGTAGGATTAGACAAAAAGTTTCTAAGTGTCATGGTATCCGAGTACTAGCATGCTGAAGTTTGCAGCCATTTTGCACTTTAGACCCTTAAGGGATCAATCCGGTGGAACATAGCTCGAAGCAATTCCACATGTTTTGGTGTGAAAGAGGACTGTGCCTAGCATAAAAATACCTATTCAGACATGTTGGAACAGTCCGCTTGGTCAGACGAGTTGCAGAGCGAAAGTTGCACCACTTTGCAACTTTGCACTGCTTGAATTTGACACCTTTTCCATCAAGTGAAAATCCGCCGCCATGAGAAAACCACTCCAAGATAGCCAAAAACGAGAGAGGTTTTTCTAGAGGGGCCCAACGCCTTTCTATAGGATTAGATGAGAAATTTCTAAGTGTCACGGTATCTGAGTATATACCTGCTGAAGTTTGCAGCCATTTTGCACTTTGGACCCTTAAGGGATCGATTCGGTGAAACATAGCTCAGAGCGATTCCATGTGTTTTGGTGTGAAAAGAGACCATGCCTAGCATAAACATACCTATTTAGATGTGTTTGAACAATCCACTTGGTCACACGAGTTGTAGAAAAATGTGTACAAATTGTTTACATGACCTTTTTCACATTGTTTACATTTCAAAATTCAAAGTTTGCAAATTTTCCTACTCAAGGCATTTACAGAACAAGGTGCTACTACACCAAACATGAACTTCAACCTTAAAATATTTGAGTATATCTCATTATGTAATTAAATCTTATTACAATGCCTCTGGCACTTCATTCTCTCAGATCTTTTACAATGTCACTCATACATTCAAGATTCTCTTTAAATGTCTACATCATAGGTGCTCATCATGAGGTTAACTTCAAATGAGTAACTCGAGATTCCCTCCCTAAGCTTCACATGCTCTCTTACAATGGCTTGAAATAAAAATTGAGATTTGTCAAAATAATCAAAATAAGTATGTTGCATTGCTTTTTTGGCTGAGATTTTCTTTTCAATGGCTCTTAAATTAGCATTTTCTGCAATGAAAGATCAATCAACCCTTAGTAGTTTACTTACAAATACGCAAAGTAAAAGAGAAAAATAAGGAGCATCCAAAATGGAAATGAAATAAAAATAGATGGAAGGCACTTACAGATGTTGCATGCAGGCATCAAAATAAGGATGTTGCATTGCTTTTCTGGTTGACATTCTCTTGGATGACTCATATATATGCATTTTTTGCAAGGGGACACCAATCACTGTAAAAGAAGATGATAGAATTGGCATCAAATAAATTAATGTGCATACATGTATAAATTAATAAGAACCAATGTGCATATACTTACAAATTAATCCAACGAACCATCCAGGTTTGCTCTACTCTGTATTGTGTTAAGTATTGCCTCATGGTCAGACTCATGGACCTTCCATAACGTCTTGTTCAAAGGTCTATCCCCATATTTGGTCAAATGAACATTGGATGCCACGACAAGGTTTGAGTAATGAAGAATCTTACGATGCATGTCAAAGTCCTGAAATAGCCAATGTTTAACACTTGAATGTGGGTACCTTCTAAGCCATGTTCTAGTAACCACAACTGACCCTGTAGGGTATTCGATGTTTTCTCCATCTATAACTAGGGCCTCCAATTTATTTTTTGTCTCAACACAACGACATAAGTAATAGTCTGTTCCCTCTTCATTGTCTTCATTTGCAATAACTGCATAAACATGCCCTGCATTGATATGTGCAAAAAATCTCTTGAAATTTGTCAACATTACGAATACAGTACAAAGTAAGATCTAACGATATGAAATTTCAACAACTAAGAAAGTAGATATATCACCTCGTTGAACTAGATCTGATATGTGGTCAAAGTCCACTGACGATTCTATTTGTGTCAGTTCCAATGCCGTCGGAGGGCAATATGTGTGAAGTGGGCTAAGATAACTTGTGAACCATTTGTCAACCCACTCCCCTGACTCACAATCATTCCAGTCTTGCATTGTACATGAAGAACAAAAGCATGCCATCTTTCGTGTATCGATACTCCATGAACTTATATTTGACCTAAGGAAAGAGTGTACCTCACTCGATCCTATTAGTGTACAATAGTCTTCATATGGTGCAATGTTAGTATCATCCATCAACCAAAAAAATCTACGAACTGAAGACGTACCTTCATTACCTGGACCCATCAAAGCATTACACCACTCAATGATTGATTTTGCATATGTCAACTTTGCACTGTCTTTATACTTTAACTCTTCACGTGCTAATGCTCTTTTCACGCATGCTCCTACACCAGCATGCTCCCCCTTTCCATGTCCAGCCTCACAAAAGTTCCACATATGTTGAACACCTGTAATGACATGCATCCTGCACAACCAGTAAAACATGCGCTAGTTCTTGAACTGTGCTGCACAGTTATCAAACCATATTATATGTTGATCGTATTCTATGCCCCTCTAAGCCAAACCACTGTAGAACATCTGGAAGCAACCTTGCACAAACTCTGGAGAATGTGTGTGATCATCACTAATGTAAAAGTGGTACTCCCTCAATACCTTCCTTTGCTCATCTGTACTATCAGATGCATGAATGAATGCTATGTGCACACATATCGAAACTTGTGTGGAATTGTAATACTGTGACTACACCTCATGTTGTGGCTATAGAGTGTAGTTCTCTACAAAGTCAACCACAGATACTATGCTTCCAACTGGAAAGGTGTCCTTGCATAGCTTGAATTGCGTGTCCAGCCATCGGGCTCTATGGGTATGCATTGCATACTCAGACAGTATACTGTCATGAAATGTGGTCATAAATTTGTACACTGGAATCTTCTCAATAACTAAATAACACCTTTTTGCTTGAGACCCATATTTTGTAGCATATGCCACTGTTTTATACTTCCCGAACTCTACTAGTTTTTGGCCCACCTCATATGTGCTTTCCATATGTTGACATACTGGCATACGCTGGAAGCCACCGCAATGATCGCATGAACCATCCAAGCATGTTGTCCTATAGAATATCTGGCCATCCTCTATTTCACATATTTTTTTTGATAAGAACCCTCTTGAAGATTTTGGTGGGGCTTCTATGCCACAATCCTGCAAAACATCGTTTGTATACAAATCTAAACATATAGAACGATAAACATCATAATGGTTAGAAAATTCAATATGTAGTCTACAACAACAAGTAGTGCGTGTGTGATTTATCTTGACATAAAAAGGTTTAAGCAGTTCAAAAAATCTGTGAGAAATACTAATTTGAGGATAATCATTTTCAAATTTCCGAAAAAATTGGGTTTGAGTCATATCCAAAAAATGCTTTGGATGTGGCTCACGATTCGGACTACCGATTCTGCTTCTTACCACATCCCTTTGATTCGGAGATGGTCTTGTGTTATTCTTCCAATACTCTTCAATTAGTGTTCTCAAGGCTTCGACAACTTCTTTATCTTTTCGTGACAGTCTCCCCAAGAATTCCCATAATTCATTTGTATCATTTCCCTCAATTCTTTGTCACCTTTGAATGGCTCTTGATAAAGTCTTTCTACTAATTCCCATTTTTTCACTAGTCTTTTTAATTAGGCGAGCTCTCTTTGTTTAACAACTTACCAAAGTTGATGTAATGACACGTCGGGTGACATTACTATCCTTTGAGCGTGAGGTCTTACCCACACTCTCATAAGCATCCATTAAATTCTTCACAATAGTCTCTTCACTCAATGTATTCGATGTTCTCAACCCAAGAGTCTTCATGATGTTCCTATACTTTGCACCCCGCATCATTTCAAAAAATAGTTGACATCTTGTAGTCTCATTTAGCTTTTCAAAGAATCGTTCCCAAATCCCTTTAGCATATCTTCTACAAGTGCGTGTTGAAATCTTACCTTCCATGTGCTGCAAAATATCATCATCAATATTAATCAAATACTTTGGCTTTCTACACAAAATTCTTGGTGGTGTTCTCCTAGGTACATACCTCTCAACATTAGGAATTTCATCAATATTTAATTGAGGTGGGCTAGATTGCATACCTTTGATCGAGGGTGGAGAAGAAGACATACCTTGAGGTTCACATGGGAATGATGGCATACCTTCTTCGTCAATTTCGAGTGATGATGTACTCTCAACTTGAAATGTGTTGGATGGTGTCCAACAATATTCACTTGTGGTAAATGGTGTCCCTCCATATTCACTTGCAGTAGATGGTGTCCATCCATATTCACTTGTGCTAGATGGTGTCCCTCCATATTCACTTGTGCTTAATGGTGTCCCTTTATATTAACTTGTCGTAGAGGGTGTGTCTCCAACTACGGTATCTGAATCTATCTCACGACGATGCTTCTGCACTCATGCCTTTTTTGCTACCAATTCCTGTTCTCTTTTTGACGGTTGAGGTTCCTCTACAATCGGGTTGTTCTCATCAATTGTTTCCAATTTCTTCTTTTCACGATATGCCGCCACCCGAACTCTCTCCTTTTTCTTTCAAGGTTTTGTTCTCTTCGTCTGTTAGTTTCCTCTTTGTCTTTTTCTTTGACATGGCGGATAATTTTATCTGTACCATGGTAATGAGACAAATATTAGTTCCTAAAAAATTTATCCATTCAAGATAATTGAAAAATATATGTCATTGATGGCTTCATTTATGTGTGAGTTAAGGAAAACTTAGGGTAGTCTAGAGCCTTGAAGTTTGGAGAAGCCTGAATGATGAAATTAGGCAAATTAGTCCATGTAGACTTGGCAATTTGTCCTAAAAGTGGGAAAAGGGCATTAATGATGCTCTAAGCCCGACCGAAGGGTCCTAGCACATGGGAGAAAGGTATATAAGGTCAGAAAAACCCTAATTGAGCATGTGGGAAATCTATTGTACGATTTGGAGTTTTGGAAGGGGAATTTGTGAGTTGGAAGAGTGCAAATTTCATTGAATTTATGTTTTTGTGCCTTCATCAAGTCAAGAATGGATTGAAAGGACATGTCTAATGCTTTGAGTCTTTCAATTGTGTCACTTAATTACTATGTGAAGCATTATATTAACCATTTAGTTCAATTGCTTTATGTTTTGCAAGTTTTTAGAGTTTTTGGTCTCATAGCCGGTTAAGGCCAGTTTTTGGAAATAATGATCCCCACTTGAATTCCAATGGAAAGGCTACCATGGACACTTGGAATCAAGTAGGGGACTTTTTTTATACTGTACATATGGTGTGTGGTGTCTTGGTTTGTAGGGGAGATGGTGAATTCATCAAGAACTAGGCGAGTGCGAGTGCATTTTGGCTAGTGGCTTGGAGAGGACAACAATAAAGAAAGTTGCTAAATGGACTGGTTTGTGCCAATCAAGAGCAAGGGAGTGTTGGAACATGTATTCCAGACATGTGTGTGCAAGGAGGAGAGTTGAGGAGGTCATTGAAGCCCTCAAAGTTGGAAAAAGGAGCCAGAACCCTAGAAACCCTTGAAAATAGGGGGTATGAGGATAGTCCTATGTACGGATGCCAAAGGGACTAAACATATGGTAAATATTGAAGCTTATGGTACCAATATAAAGAATCTATAAAAATATTCTGGGATTGTTAAGACCGTTTTTGAGAAAAGCCAAGAAAACGGGTTCTAGGAGGCTTAATTGGGCAAAAGGCTACGAGGCCTAAAATTGGGTTTTTCAAGAAAGTGATGGGTACAAGGTGAAAGAATCATATGAGATGGATCAATGAGGAGTCAAATCAACAAGGGGATAGTGAGAATACCCTTTCCTAGCCCCTGGAGTGGTTAGGACACTTTAGGTCAGTGTGGAGCCCACGAAAGCTTAGTGGTGAATTGAGAGCAATGGTGAAGAATTTGAAATTGGTGGAGAGTCTTATGAGGTGAGAGCGGTTTAGGAGGGATCCCTGAGTAGGGTAGGGAGGAATACCCTAGGAATACCAGAGAATAGGTCTTGGGAAGAGCAATATTGATCTTGAAAGATAAGACTCCCCATCAATTGTTGAAGGAGTGGTCTATGTAATGAACTTTTGACCTTGTGCAGGGTATTTTGAAGATGTTTGATGCTTTGGAATGGTCTGGGAAGGCTCGGGTATAGGAGTTTCTATAAAACCTCCCTCTTTGCTTTGAAAAATGGGGGTTTTTGTATTGGAAGCCTAGTTGAGTGGGTAAGGTTCTAAGACCTAGAAATTATCTTGTTTTGAGACCTAGAACTAAACAACTTGTGAATGACATAATCATTGGTTGATGTTTTGAGGAACCTAGTTGATTGTAATTAGTTATTTTCAAGATTTTTTAAGGTGTTTTGAAGGTCCTTAAGGAATTGGGAACTCTTGATGCTAATTTGAGTATACGAATCAAATGTTTTGTGAAGGGAAATATAGTTGAATGCGTGTGTCAAGAAAGGTGTTGATTTCTTCCTTTGTACTGCATCAGTTTGTGCAGAGGTATTGGAAGGTGTTTGGACCCTTCAGATGAATGGAAGAGGCTTGGAATTGTCTTAAAGGATGAATTTTTGTGAATTGTTTTGAATTTCTATAATTGACAAGTGTAAGATGGTAATTGGCAAGTGTAACTAATTGTGTATATAATTTGGTAATTTAAAATGTGCATTGACAACCTAAGGTTATAATGACAAACAAAAAATGAAAGCAAGCCATAATAGAATGAAAGAAAATTTGTAAAGACTTCACATACCTTAAAAACCAGAGTTTCAAATGGAGGAGTTCAACCCAATTATGTAGCCTTAGCTTCTTCTTTCATCAAACTCCACAACAATTTGACTTGTTCAAAAGCTTGTTCCCTTCCACACTTTAATTGTATATCAGTTTTCAATGGAATTCAAACTTCAATTGATATTATATGTCTTTCAACGTGGAAACTCTGCTATTTCATGCAAAGGTGGTAAAAAGATCATGGAAAAGGCGATGGAATGTGAAAAAGATGCTTGCACACTTCACAACATCATCAAAAATACATTTTTTGTCGAAGCACGCGCATAACCAGGGGAATATGTAGACTGTGGGCCTTCAAATCACGGGTATATAGATTTTTTTACCATTTTAGTGGACTACAAAATGCGCTTGCGTTATAAAACGCGCGCATTATGTGAAATTTCATTTTCTTAGTGTATTTTTTAGAGTATATGAGTTTTTGAGAGAGTGAGAGTGAGACAGGGGGAGAGTGGGAGATAGAAAGGGAGGGAGAAGGAGAGAGTGGAAGAAAGAGAGAGGGAGAGAGTGGGAGATAGAGTGGAGGGAGAGAGGGGGAGAGTGGGAGAAAGAGAGAGGGAGAGAGTGGGAGATAGAGTGGGAGGGAGAGAGGGGAGAGTGGGAGACTGGAAGATAGAAAGGGAGGGAGAAGGAGAGAGTGGAAGAAAGAGAGAGGGAGAGAGTGGGAGATAGAGTGGAGGGAGAGAGGGGGAGAGTGGGAGAAAGAGAGATGGATAGAGTGGGAGATAGAGTGGGAGGGACAGAGGGGAGAGTGGGAGATAGAGAGATTAAACCCTAATCCCTCAACCCTTAAACCCTAATCCCTCAATCCCTATACCCTCTTAATCCCTCATCCCTCAACCCTCAACCCTTAAACTCTAATCCCTCAACCCCTATAGCCTCTTAATCCCTCAAACCTCAATCCTCAACCCTTAAACCCTCAACCCTTAGAACCTAATCCCTCAACCCCTATACCCTCTTAATCCCTCAACCCTTAAACCCTAATCCCTCAACCCCTGTACCCTCTTAATCCCTCAACCCTTAAACCCTAATCCCTCAATCCCTATACCCTCTTAATCCCTAAACCCTAATCCCTCAACCCCTATAGCCTCTTAATCCCTCAACTCTCAATCCTCAAATCTTAAACCCTAATCCCTCAACCCCTATACCCTCTTAATCCCTCAACCCTTAAACCCTAATCCCTAAATCCCTATACCCTCTTAATCCCTCAACCCTCAACCCTAAACCCTTAAACCTCTAATCCTCAACCCTAATCCTCTAATCCTCAACCTCAATCTCAACCCTTAAACCCTAATCCGTCAACCCCTATACCCTCTTAATCCCTCAACCCTTAAACCCTAATCCATCAATCCTTATACCCTCTTAATCCCTCAACCCTTAAACCCTAATCCCTCTTAATCCCTCAACCCTCAATCCTCAACCCTTAAAACCTAATCCCTCAATCCCTATACCCTCTTAATTGTTCAACCCTCAACCCTTAAACTTTAATCCCTCAACCCCTATACCCTCTGATTCCCTCAACCCTCAACCCTTAAACCCTAATCCCTCAAATCCTATAACCTCTACTCTATAACCTATTAATCCCTCATCCCTAAACCCTAAACCCTTAAACCCTAACCCATAAACCCTCTACCCTCTACCGCCAATCCTATACCCTCTACCCTCAACCCTAATCCCCCAACCCTCAAACCCACTTAGTAAATCTCTACCCTAATCCCTCAACCCTCTTGACCCTTAAACCCTCAACTCTTAAACCCTTAAACACTCAACCCTAAACCCTCGACCCTCAACCCTAACCCCTTAAACCCTAAACTGTTAAACCCTTTACCCTTTACCCTCTACCCTCTAACCTCTACCATCAACCCAATACTCTCTACCCTAAACCCTAATCCCTCAACCCTTAATCTCTCAACCCCTATAACCTCTACCCTATATATTGGACCCTCAACTCTAATCCCTCGACCCTATACCTTAAACCCTCAATATTCAACCCTCTACCCTTAAACCCTCCACCCTTTACCCTATACATTAAACACTCAACCCTCAATTCTCAACCCTCAACCCTTAATCGCTCAACCCTCAATCCTTAAACCCTAAACCCTCTACCCCTTACATTGGACCCTGAACCTAATCCTTCAACCATATACCCTAAACCCTCTACCCTCAACCAAGTAAACCCTTAACCCTAAACCCTTAACCCCAAACCCTTCAACCCTAAATGCTTAAACCTTAAACCTTCTACCCTATACCCTCAACCAAATACCCTCTACCATCAAACCTATTCCATCAACCCTCAAACCTTAAACCCTAATACCCTAGAAACCATCAACCCTATAGGTCCTCCATCCTAATCCCTCAACCCTATACCCTCAACCCCTATCACTTTCTCTCTATCTATACATCTCACCTCTCCCTCCTTCCCTCCCTCCCACCCTCTCTAATTGTCTCTATGTACCGTCTCCCTCTTTCTGCGTACCTCTTGTTCAATCAATCCCTACCACCCTCTCTCACTCCCTCTCTCTCACACTCCCTCTCACTACCTATCTCTCAAGTCTCTCCCTCTCACCCCCCTCACACTCTCAAGTCTCTCCCTTTCCCACCCTACCTACATAACCCTCTATTTCTCTTTCTCTCTCTCTCTCCCTCTCCCTCAATTCTCTCTCTCCCACCCACCTCTCTCTCTCTCTTCCTCTCCATCAATTCTCTCTCTCCCTCTCTCTATCCCTCCCACCCTACCTAGCTAAGTCCCCCTCAATCCAACCCCTTCTCTCCCACTCCCTCTCTCTTAAACCCTCACTTCGACCCCCTCTCCATCTCTCTAGACTCTCTCTAAATTCTCCCTTCACCTAAAGACATACATAGATGCATACATACAAGCATAATACACTTGCACATATAATCTTACATCCATACAAGCATACATACATACATGTACATAAAAATATATTAGCATACATTAATATATTAACATTTTACATAAAGTAAGACATAACACGAGCGTGTTATAACGCGCTCGCGTTATGTGCTATTAGACATGTTCCCCGTAGAAGCAAGAACCATGTCAAAAGTGAGATATAACGTGAGCGCGTTATAACGCGCTCGTGTTTTATTTTACTTTGAAAATTACCGAAATTTAAGCTTGGTATTGCCTTGGAATTCCAACCCAAAGGTTTGAAGGGCATTCCCAAAGACCAGAGACGTGTTTTTTAAAAATCCACCATATTTCTCATAATCGAGTTCGTGCTCACCGTCAAGATTGCACGTGGTTCAATATCGAAAAAATCGAGCACATGGGTAATGTTGGGTTATCTCTTAGCTATCCAACGATATAATTTTTTTCACTTTTTGAAAATGTTAAGTCTTTCATCCATAATTTATTTTATCTATATGTCTTTTTTTTTCCAAAAAGCAGCGTTTGGTATTTTTTTCGTTATAAATTAACCGTTCATCATTTTTTCAAATAAATTACATTTTTAGAAACTAGACTCCATTCTACAAATTTAAAAAATTAAAAGAAAAACAAATCAATTAGTTTCCAAAATTTGTAGGGGTAGCACGGCCAAAATTCTATTTTCAGGATATGTCCACTTTGCAAATTAGTAAAAAATCAAATATTCATTAAAAAATTATCATAAAAATCGTGCATCAACTACATACTGTTAACTAACTTCTGACAGTTGCGATTTTAAAAATACTAAAAAAAAGTTCATCGTATGAGGGTCATACAAGAGTTGCTATGCTATGTTTTTCTGACAAAAACAACACCAATTTGTGTACGTTCCTCGTTTGAACCCCTTAATCTCAATCATTTTCAAAATAAATTAGTAGTTTAGAAAGTAGACTCGGAGCACTTGAATCCTTCTTTTCGTTCCATCTCAGAATTTTGAGTCTAAGTATCCTCAATTTCACATCCAAGGTCAGTATTTCCTGATTTCAGAAAAAAACTGTCCAGTTAAGTCCCCTTTTTGGGAACCATCTTGGTGCACTTACCCGTTGATGATATATTGTTCATTTGAAACAATAAGAGAATGATTGAGGAACTTAAAATTATCTCTCAAGAAAATTTGATATAACGAATTTAGGGGAAAGAAAATATATATTGAATATGGAAATCAAGAGGAATAAAACTAATAGAACGCTTTAATTAAATCAAACAAAGTATATTGACACTATTTTTTATAGATTTGATAGGTAGAATTGTACATTAGTGATTATTCATTTACTTATTCACACTATACTTTATTTGGAAAAATGTTGTAAAGTTGATGATTTTCAAATTATGCATAATGTTCCTTATGCGAGTGCTGTAGAAAGTTTGGTCTGTGCAATGACATGTATGATACCCAATATGACTAATTTGTGGGAGTTCCTAGCAAGTTTATAGCTAACCCTAATAGAGATAATTATACTTATATGGAATGAGTGTTTAGATATTTGTGTAGCAATTTTAATTATTTTATTTTTATTATAAGACTAATGATGCTGGAAAGTTGTTAGATATGTAGGGATTTATGGATTTAGATTGGATTGGTGATTTGTATAGTAGAAGATCTACAATTGGTTGTGTTCACTTTGTTCAAGGAGTTATAATTAAGTGGGTAAGTAAAAGGAAGCCCAAAAGTTCTATTTCCATTAAAAAGGCAAAGTAAATAGTGCTATAACACATGTTTGCAAGGAAGTAGTGTGACTACACAATTTGTGTTCAAGTATTAGCTTTAAAAGCAAGATAGTGAAGATCAGTTGTGATAATAAAAAAAATTCATATGTCTAGTAGAGTATCCTAGGTACAATGTTCATACTAATAATATTGATATTTAATATTATTTTATTAAGGTCTACATAGTGAAGTTTTATACATTAATAAATGGTGTTGATTCACTTTCTTAAAAAAAATAAATTGTTAAATTATGTTGGTACAAAGATTCTATGGACCTTTCCCTTCCTAGAATTTTTTTTTTGTGTTTCTCTATTTTTTTCTTGCAATATAAATATCTAGTGAGGAAATGTTGGTACTAGGTGTACTATTCACATTGCAAGTCCTAGTTATCACTATTGTAACTTAATTGTTCATAGATGTTATTTTTTATAAGAAAGTTCACCTAAAGAAGAATGAATTGAACAAGAGATAAGAGAGGAAGAAGAAAATTTAGATAATAGTTCACAATAAGAATATAAAGAGTCACTTACCCTACCCTCGAGGAGATTGATAGGGAAAAAAAAACTAACTAGATGGTATATCACACAAGATTTCTATTGTGTATTTTTTTTTTTTGTCTCGTACTAATAATGAAATTAAATCTATGGAGATTTAGCTATCTCTTCAAAAGAGAGGGAGTCTTATGAGGCCTTGAAAGAGGAGATAGTAGCTTTGGATAAATGTGAGACTTGGGATCTGGTCTTACAACATGAAGGAAGGAAGCCCATAAGATGCAAGTGGATGTTTGAAAATAAATTTAAAATAGATAGTAATTTGGAAAGGTACAAGGCAATACTAGTGATAAAATATTATTTACAATTTGAGGGGATAGATTTTGCTATAATTTTCTCTTATTTTGCTAAATTTGATTCCACTAGAGATTCCTTCTTTCTAATATTATTTCATATATTTTAGTTTAGTAGAGAAAATGGATGCTAAAACTATTTTTTGCATTGAGCAATGGAAGAATAAATTTATATGAGAAAACCTGACAATTTTGTGGTAAAGGAAATGTAAAATCTACTTTACAAGTTAAAAATATCTATTTATGGTTTTTTGTAATCACCTGGTATAAAAAATTCAATTCTTTTGCTTTGGATATTGATTTTGTTTTCAATTTGATAATTATGTTTATTGTAAGTAGGTTGGTAGTGATTTTTGAATAATTGGCTTTTATGTTGAAGATATACTGTTCCTTTGAAACAATAATCTTGAATGATTAAGAAACTTAAAAATTAGCTCTCAAGTAAATTTGATATAAAAGATTTAGGGGAAACAAAATATACATTGAATATGGAAATTAAGAGGAATAATACAAATAGAAAGCTTTAGTTAAATCAAATAAAGTATATTGACACTATTTTTTATAGATCTAGTAGGTAGAATTGTAAATCAACGATTATTCATTCATCTATTGGCACTATACTTTATTTCGAATAAATGTTATAAGGTTGACGATTTTCAAATTATGCATAATGTTCCTTATTCCAGTGTTGTAAAAATTTTGGTGTATGCTATGGCATACATATGATACCCAATATGCCTAAGTTGTGGGAATTCCTAGCAAGTTTATGTTTAACCCTAACAAAGAGAATTATAATTACATATGAAATGAGAATTTAGATATTTGTGTAGTGATTTTAATTATTATTATTTTATTATAATACTAATGATGTTGACAAGTTGTTAGATATGTAGGGCTTTGTAGATTTAGATTGGATTGGTGATTTGGATAGTAGAAGGTCTAAAATTGACTGTGTTCACTTTGTTCAAGGAGTTATAATTAAGTGGGTAAGTAAAAGGAATCCCAAAAGTTCTCTATCCATTAAAAAGGAAAATTAAATGGCACTATAACACATTCTTGCAAGAAAGTAGTGTGAATATACAAGTTGTGTTCAAGTATTAGCTTTAAAAGCAACATAGTGAAGATCAGTTGTGATAATCAAAGTCCCATATGTCTAGTAGAGTATCCTAGGTACCATGTTCATACTAATAATATTGATATTCAATATTATTTTATTCAAGAGATGATAAAGAGTAAGGTCTACATAGCAAAGTTTGATACATTAATAAATGGTGTCGATTCACTTAGACAAAAAATGTTGATAAATTATGTTGGTACAGAGAGTCTATGGACCTTACCCTTATTGGAACTTATTTTTTGTGTTTCTTTATTTTTCTCTTACAATATAAATATCAAGTGAGGAAATGTTGGTGCTAGGTGCACTCTTTACATTACAAGTCCTAATTATCACTATTGTAACTTAATTGTTCATAGATGTTATTATATATATGTATCTATAAATTTTATGAAATCAGAAAAATGGGATGATGATGCGAGGGTAGGAGACATATGTAATTATTTATTATTCTTTTAAACATTTTTCAATATTATTCTTATAGAATCTTTCCTTATTAATCAATGCAAGATGTAGTTAGTGCTCTATGGGATTCTCGAGATTTATTTATGCCAATTTGGATCGTAGTGATAAAAAATAATCTTGTATGAATTTGTTTTGGGAAGGCTCCACATCTATGAGGACATATTGGATTTTTTTGGAGACATGAGTTCCCAAATTGGGCCCATAGTTTTCACTAATAGTTTTGGAAATCATTTCTTGCTTCCATTTGGCTATGTATTGAAAGCTTGGGACAATAGCTTATATGTTGATTGTTTCAATAAGGTTACCTATAAAAATATTATTGAATTGAATAGAAGAGATAGATGTATTGATGCACGTGATATTTGTTTGAAATTAATACAACCTTGTGCTTTCTTAAATGATGGGTTTTTTTTATCTAAAAGGAATTTCATGTTATATCAATGTTTTTATGATTTTTGAATAATCTCAAGATGATTTCTATCATGTTATATTTTTTCTCTTATTATTGATAATTTAGGATTTATTACAATGATCTAATTAGATTTGACTACTAAGTTGAACACTTTTTTGTAAACATAAAACTCAATTTTCTCAATACAAAGATCCTCAATTATCTTGCACCTCACATATTCTTATGACATTTGTACATTGTGTGCTACACCATATTCTTTGCACATGCTCTATCTTAGTAATTTTCTATTGGACCATATGCATGTTACACATGGAACATCAACATCCATATTTTATTCATTCATACACATGTGACATATGTAGACCCCATACCACATGAAATGTTTCTATACAATTTTGACATTTGACACCATATGCATCTAGTACATGGTAGTGCCTTGTAGCACATCTAACTTAAAAAATTACACACACTAGTCTAACAATTCTAGAACTCTAGGTTTCTTTTTTCACATGAACATTCTCCAAACATGTAAGGTTTTTCTCCATGTAGTCTAGGGAAATTAAAAGAGATACCTCACCCCTTTTTTGGTCATATAAAATCACATGCTTTGTATTCTCTATATGAATACACTGATGTATTTTTATTTCATTCTTATTCATATATGAATAGTATTATTTTTACTAATCTCTCTTCATACGAATGTTACTTTTTTGAAATATCAGTTTCCAAGTTCTATATGCATTTTATAATTTATAGTGTTGCTTAAATGACCCACATCATTTAGGTAAATTGTGGATGTCCTCTCTTCTTAGGCTCAAATTGAATCAAATGAGTATGAGCAATAGATATGGAATGGATGAAAATTGGTGTAGAGGATTGTTAGTGAGGATTTGGGTGGAAACTCACATGTAAATAATGGGAAGGAAAATGATGGATAAAATGTAAGGTTTTGGAGAGAGATGGAGAGGTCATAAGTAAACTATGGGAGGGAGGGATACAAATTAAAGATTGGAAGCAAAGTAGGAAGATTATAAATAAAATATGGTTAGGACATGGATAGAACCTAAGGTTGGAAGATATGATCCACCATATGAGAAACTTTTATCTTCAATAATTATATCCATTTTTTTTAATGACAAGAACTTCACTAGGATCATCAACAACAAATGAAGTGAACATATTATCACATGTGGTAGCTAGTTGATTACACAAAGATTTCAATTTATCCACCAACTCATGTTTCTTTTGATTTAAAATTTTTTCAATGAAGGTTTCATGTTCATAATACCCTTCTTCCTTTTTAGAATGCAATATGGTAACCCCATAAGTGGTAGAAGAAAGAGAGATAGTCATAGTGGCAAGATGAGGGCTTAACCTAGAGCTTCATAAGAAAGCAACAAATGCATGTTGTAACCAATTGAAAATACAATTTCAAAAAAAATCAACCTTGAATGGATAGAGGTGGAAGATAGTGTCAATGAAATTAAAACTAGAAAAATAAGAAGGTAAAAATGAAATAAAAGACTAAGACACTAAGAACTTAAAATTATCTGTCTATTGAACCATGACATAAGACAAATCTAAGATCTAGTCCAAAAATAGAGATCAAGAAGTTAGGGAAAATATATTAATATTTTTTTTCTCTTAAGGACAAAACCACTTCAAGCAATCTAGTTCTAGATTAGGTTGCACTGGACACAACCTAGTATGAATGGTGCGACCTTGTATAAAATTGATGCAACTTTTTTTCAGCCCACTCACCTCCTATATACTTGCTTGATGAGAAAGGGGTTATGTTGACAACCATTGCGGGTTGTAATGTGGGATAGAGGGAAAACCATCAAGGCTCAATAGAAATGAAACCTCTAGTCGATGTATGTATGCTACACATACAATTGTCATTGTACCAAAAGATCAACCTGTTAATGCTCGATCCAACCGCTAGAGTTAATGAATCCATGGGAGGCGGTTAAGCCATGTCACGGACTCGAGTGTTGTGTTGCATAACATAAGGAGACCAAGAGCACACACCTTGCAACAATCCCCCCAACACAAGCGAGGGGTTCAAACCTGTGACCCAGGATTTGATACCAATTGTTGCACAAACGGTTGTCGTTGCACCAAAAGATCAACTTGTTAATGCTTGATACAACTGCCAAAGTTAATGAATCCATGGGAGACGGTTAAGCCATGTCATGAACCTGAGCACTGTGTTGCACAACATAAGGAGACCAAGGGTGCACACCTTACAACAGTACAAAGATCAAAAACATGTCAAATCAAATGCTAATGCAACTAATATGATTAAGACCAAGACAAAAAATAGTGCAAGTGCAATTGAGTGCTCTAAATGAATGTTTGATGCTAATCTTAAATAATGATAATGACATATGAGATTTCCTTAAATACATGCTCTTAGACAAACTACTTGTGACTCTTGTAGTATAGTCAACACAATAATGATCATTTTTGGAGAACAAGAAAACAAAATCTCAAATAAGTGAACTATGCACATGCAATTGAATCCAAGAACTAGGTTACACCATGCAACATAATCCAAAGTGAAAAGTATTATAGATGAGGATTAGAATACACATGGATGATATGTACTAATTATGAATAATAGTTATCTAACATGTAGTGATAAAGTGTGGCATAGCTCATATGCGGTGATCAATAAAGACGTGGCGAATAGATATAAATATAAATATCTTCTAATACCAAAAAAAAAAAGGAAAGAAAAGAAGAGAAAGAAAATACTTTATTTACATTAAAGTTAAAATGATTTAAAAGGAGAAAGGTAAAGTATATTCTTTTATCCTTACACTTTCTAAGTCGTATTGCTTGGTTTGTCATACGAGAGCAAAAATTAGAAGAAGAAAATGACTACTTCTACTTACTATTCATACGTCAATGTAAGATCAAATATCTGATTACGAAGAAAAAAGAGTACTTTACTGTTCATACGTCAATGTAAGATCAAATATCTGATTACGAAGAAAAAAAAGTACTTACTGTTCATACGTCAATGTAAGATTTTTTTCTTTTGTTTCCTAGTCCTGGTCTACAGCAAAGTAGTTGTTGATGTATTAAAGTTTGACACACTAAGAACGTTGAATCTATTTCCATACAACTACAGCACAGCTATATTTTCCATATAACGTCAGATGCTTTGAATCTAAGAAACCCATTAATCAAAATATTCTCCAAAGTCCTACAAGAGATGGAATAGCAGGAAGTTAGGCAAGATAAAGTGACAATTCTGGTTGCCATTTGTTATTTTAGCTGTCTCTTGTATATACATTTTTTATTCTTCTTCTTTTTGGTGGTTGTGGAATGTATTGACACTCGTTAAGGACATTTTTCCTGATGTTACATGTTTTTTTCCACTTCTAAGAAAGAAAAAGGGGATGATATTTAGTTTTATCGATTATTATTCTCTATATGTGGCAGTCTTTTCTGGAAGTTCTTTTTGTTGATGTGTATGTTTCTCTCCAGGCTTATTCTGAGCGTTACATCCATTTTTTTTTTTTGGTTCTTTGCTGGTTTGAACTGCATCCATTCATCACAATTTGTATTATCAAGGCATTACTGGTTTTGATTTATCTATAAATTTTGTTTCGTTATTTCACATTAAGTCGAATCAAGATAATTTGAAGATGTTGTAAAATAATAAGTATGGATTAGTTCTGAATGAAGAAATTATTTTCATTAACATGAAAGCTAAATGATATACCACCTACAAAATATGTTGTGGGAATTTTTTTTTTACAAAATCAAATATAAAGTTGATGGATCCACTGAAAGGCATAAAACAAGAATAATGGCAAAGAGTTTCTCACAATAATTAAGTACTGATTACACTGAAAAATATTCTCATGTTGTTAGATTGGACGCTAATAGAATTTGTTTTGGCATTGACATCATAGTTTGGATGCAAAGTTTATCGATTTGATGTTAAACCAATATTTTTGAACGGTTACTTGAATGAGAAAATGTTGGTAGAACAACCACCAAGATATGAGGTTGCAAGATCAAAACAAAAGGTCTATAGACCTTAAAAAAGGTATTTTACTAAAGCATGGTATAATAGGATAGATGGTTATTTTCTCAATAATGATTTCAAAAAGAGTGAAAGTGAGCCCACACTATGTGAAATTGTAAAGTACAAGTGATTTACTCATAATTTGTTTGTATGTTGATGATTTGATTTACATAAGATATAGTAAAGAGTTAATGGATGAATTCAAAAATGTCATGAAGAATGAATATGAAATTATGAATTTGGATTTGATGTATTATTTCCTTGGAATAGAGGTAAGGCAATTGAATGATGGCATTTTTATCTCCTAAGGGAACACGTTAATGATTAACTTGATAAATTAAAAATAAAATTTTGTAAACTCATTAACACACCTTTGAATATGAGTGAGAAATTGGTTAAAGATGATGGTATAGAAAAGGTAAATGAAACTTTGTAGAGAATTTTGGTTGGTAGTAAGTGTATATCTTACATCTATTAAATGAAATATCATGTATGTTAGTTTATTTTTGAGATTTATGCAAAATCCAAGTAAAATTTATTTTAATGTAATAAAAAGTATATTGTGGTATGTTTGTGGTATAGATTGGTTGAATATATAGATAGCGATTGAGTTAGATATATTGATGATAGGAAAGATATTTCTCATTATGTGTTCAATTTGGGATCATGTGTCATTTCTTCTTGTTAAAAAAACAACTTATTTATTTTTCATCTAAAAAAGTTGAGTATATTGCTACAACTTCAATATCCTATAAAGCAATATGGTTGAAAAGGATTACAACAAATTTAAGGTAGAAAAAATAAACCAATAGCTATATATTGTGATAACCATCTAATCTCCTTTGCACATTATTAGGAATAGTAGGCCCCCAACTAGTGTTCAACTATTGCAAATATGGATGTGTTTGGTGGTGTTGTCATTAATGTTGTCATTGATGTCAACATAGCTCAATATGATTGCAGGTGATACTTGTATAGTTGAAATACTATAGAAGTGTTTAGAGTACATGAAGCTATATTTATGAAGTTGCAATTGTGTTTTTGCCAAGTGCTTTTGAGAAAATTAAGAAATAATGAAGGCAATGTTGAGTGTGTGTTCTGAGTGTGCTCCGGTATTGTGCTATGCATTTCTTCTGTATTGATCCTATGCTTGTGCAGATTTGTGGTATTGTTCATGAGCTTCAATGGATAATATATCCTAAGTTTTAGCTTCTGGGTCAATGGAGAATGAAAGATATGTTCACCGGTGAGTGAACTAGTCTGGCATAACTATTTGTTTATGGACAATGGGAAATGTTTTTGCAACTTTGGTGCAACATTTTGAACTTGTTCCGAAGCATGCTAACTTGTCGAGAGTTGGATATCAGTGTGAATCTTGTCAATGAGGTGTTTTGAAATACATTTGAACTTATGCTCATCGAGAAGACTTAGTACCTTGGTGGGACATTTTGGATTATCTTTGATGCTTGTTGTCTTGACGATAAGGTCGAAGAGTTATGTCGGGGAGACTCTTGCCGATCCCAGCGAAAGTTATCGGTGTGACCCAAACTATCGGTGTGAGTGTTCTAATTCTCGTCAATGATAGAAGTCTGGTCGAAGAGTTATGTCAAGGAGACTCTTGCCGATCTGATGCTCATGGTTGTGATGGTTCTTTTGGGACATCGGGGAGACCTGGGATATCAATGTGACTTTCCAGTCTTTAATCGATAGTGTTGGTCATGTCGATGAACTCGAAGGTGGATCGTGGTTGAACGAATGCTGACTTGGTTGACCTACTGAGTTGTACGATGGACATTGGAGGACTATGTAGAGTTGGTGGTGACCGTTCACTGATTGGTAAGATCAACAGTTGCTCTATAAAGGAAACTAAACCAAATTGTTTGTATAGAGATTGAATTGACCATGGCTGTTGGATATATATTGCAATGTGTTGTAACATAAAAGGTTTCAAATAGTTTTTTTTGTGTTATTCATTGTATGCTGCATGAGCATTGTAACAGTGAGTGATAAGAACTGTAATTAGGATTTTTTCTATACAAGGTTGATCAAGGAAATGTTGCTGCTATGAAATTGATATTTGCAAAGGGAACTGCGTCTTTGTATATAATTGACATTTACTGTAATACAAAGTGTTTTCTCTTGGTGTGGTGGGTTTTTCTCCCATAAGGGTTTTCCCACATTAAATATTGGTGTCTAGTTCTATGTATGCTTTAATTGTTTGTTATGTTTCCAATAATGTGCAATTTTAATGAACTGTAATTATTTTTGAACCTATAGTCTACACTATTCCTCTTAAAATTAGCATTAGGAAGGTGTTTCCACACCTTTTCTTTCCTTACAGCTACAACTTCAATATCCTATAAAGAAATATGGTTGAAAAGGATTACAACAAATTTAAGGTAGAAAAAATAATCCAATAGCTATATATTGTGATAGCCATCTAATCTTCTTTGCACATAATTAGGAATAGTAGGCCCCCAACTAGTGTTCGACTGTTGCAAGCATGGATGTGTTTGGTGGTGTTTTCATTAATGTTGTCTTTGATGTCAACACAATTCAATATGATTGCAGATGGTACTTGTATAATTGAAATACTGTAGAAGTGTTTAGAGTACATGGAGCTATATTTATGAAATTGAAGTTGTGTTTTTGCCAAGTTATTTTGAGAAAATTAAGAAATAATGAAGGCAATGTTGAGTGTGTGTTTTGAGTGTGCTCTGGTATTGTGCTATGCATTTCTTCTATGTTGATCCTATGTCTGTGCAAATTTTTGGTATTGTTGATGAGCTTCAATGGATAATATATCCTAAGTTTTAGCTTTTGGGTCGATGGAGAATGAAAGATATGTTCATCGGTGAGTGAACTAGTTTGGCATAACTATTTGTTTATGGACAGGGATAAATGTTTTTGCTCTGCAGTATTTTGGTGGTTTGTTTTAGGTCTTGCAGATTTGGGAGGATTTATATTGATGTTCTTAGTGTTCTAGAAAACGTGCTTGTGATTTGGTGCTCCAGAAGACTTGCTCTAGAGCCCCTGTGTGTTGTTGCTTGGTCCAATTGGACTATTCAAGAATGTTTTGAGCATGAAGATTGTTGGAGTTGTTGTGGATGTATTTGAAGGTCTCTAAGAGATGTTAAAATGTCTGGTGAAGCATGTTGGGTGATCCATGTGTGATCAGCTTGCTGGAGATGTGTGTACTTCAAAGATCATTAGTGTTTTCATTAGGTTTGGCCGACTTGGTGTCTACAAGTTACATAAAGATTTTGCATCGAATTAAGGAAGCGTGTGATTGATCCAAGATGTTGTTTGGGTCCTAATTAAATGTGTAATTGGTCCTCTCTCATTCTTATCCACCACAAGAATATTGAGTAGCTGACCTAATTTGAATTTGTAAATTGAATGATGTATAGCCGACCTTGGAGAATGCTTCTAGGGTTGAAAATGGTATAAAATCAACCCAAGATGTTGTGAATTGTGAGACAAGCAAGTGAAATGTGAACAAGTGTGAAAAGTAGAGTGTGTAAGAGTGAATCAAGGTAGCAATACTTTGATGTGTTAGATTCCTAAAAGAAGTGAGTTGATGGTGTCTACAATCTTCTAATCAAGATGTGAATGTGTGGAGCTTATTGTGGTGGATCTTTGTTTATCTTTTCTTTATCTGTAGGCAGTGAGCTTCCTTCTAGACAGTGAGTCCTATTATAGGAAGTGGGCCTTTATATCTAGGTAATGAGCCCTTTGGTAGTGAGCCTTTGTATCCGGTATTGCATCATTACTATATTGTGAGCTAACCCTCGTCGTGGTTTTTTTCTCATTGGGTTTTTCACGTAAATCTGGTGTCTTTGGTTTTTGCTTTTTGTTGTTTGCATTTCATGATTACACTTAATAACATATTGAGTTAAAGTGGAATTGATTAAGGTTAGAAGTAAAGTAATTTGATACAACTGATTCACCCCCTCTCTCAGTTGTCTTGTGCATTTCAACAATTGATATTAGAGCTTTGGTTCCTTGGTGAAAAGCTTAACCGCTTGAGGTAGATTAGATGGCGCACAAGTTGCAAATACCTATTTTTGATGGAGCTAATTACAATGACTGGAAAGAGCAGATGAGAGGTTATCTAGTCTCTCTCGATTTCAAGAATTGGAAAGCTATGGAGACAAAGTATTTTGTACCATCCATTGGTCCTTCCTCTATAGATGAGATCGCTGCTTATGAGGAGAATTAAAAGGCAAGGTATGCCATCTTTAGTGCTCTAGAATCTAAAACTGAAAGGATAAAAGTTATTTCTTTAAGCACTGCTTATGAAGTATGGGAAAAATTGAAAGATATTTATGAAGGAAATGATAGAGTAAAATTTTTAAGGAAGCTAACAACTAAGCGCAAATTTGAGAACTTGAGAATGGAAGAGGATGAAGATATTGCAAGCTATTATCAGAGAGTTGAGCTTGTAGAAAATGAGATCAAGAATCAAGGTGGTACCATGCCAGATGAAGATATAATTGAGAAGATCTTGATGAACCTACTAGAGAATTACAGTGACAAGGTCTCTACTATTGAAGAATCATATGATCCAAAGATATTTACTAAGGAGCACCTATTTGACATCTTGACTACATTCAAGATGAGAAAATTTGTAAGAGAAAGGAGAAATCTGAAACATCCTTTAAAGCAATGAAGATAGGAGATGACTCAGATGATGATAGTTTAGAAGAGTTGGAAGCAAACTTCACAAGGAAATTGAAGAAAGGTACTAGTAAATATAAAGTTATGTTGCCCTTTAAATGTTTTAGTTGTGGAAATATTGGTCATTATGCCTCAAGATGTCCAAATAGAGGTACACGCAAGAAGAACAAAAATAATAACAACTACAATGACAAAAAGGATAGGAAGTTCAAGAAATTGTATTATGTTAAAGAAGATGCAAGATTTTTTGATGATGATTATGACTTTGAGTAAGATAAAGATGAATGTTTATTTCTATCCCTAGGATTAAAGCTACATTTTTTAACCATGGAAGATGTGTAAGGGAATTTGGTCGGAAGAGAAAGAAGGATGAGATAGATGACACTCTGGTGATTGCTTTTCATGCTAGATAGGATCAAGACTATTGGGTAATTGACAGTGGGTGTTCAAATCACATGACTGGAGATAAGTGTAAGTTCACTAAACTTGAGAAGTATGATGGAGGAATAGTTATGTTTGGAGATGATTCTGGTGCTAAGATTGTTGGTAAAGGAACAATTATTTTTGATGGAAAACATAGTACTGATGATGTCTATTATGTTAAGGGTTTAAGACATAATATTTTGAGTCTTGGGAAAATGTGTAGCAAATGGTTTAAGCTTGTGTTTAAGGATAACACCTATTAGATCAGAAAAGGATCCAAAACTATGGTAGCAACATGAAGAAGAACTCATGGAAGCATCTATCAACTTAAGAGTGGTGATGGTCAGTGTTTTGTTTCATAGATTAATGAAAGTTGGATATGGCACCAGAGGATGTGGCATGAAAATTTTGACAATATGATCAAGATCAGTTCAAAAGAATTTGTCAGAGATCTTCCTAGAATCACAAAGCCTTCAAATTCAATTTTTTAGAATTTGTCAGTTGGGAAAACAAACAAGAAGTAGTTTTAAAGGAAAATAACAATCATCTACTGAAATGCTAGAATTGATTCATACAGACCTCTATGGTCCTACAAAAATAAGAAGTGTCGGTCCCGAAACAAACCCCACCGACCATGCCCCTTCTGGACCAACCAAGCCTCGACCATACTCGCAACTACTATAGCGTCGGTCCCGAAACAAACCCCACTTATGCTAGCAGGCCCCCCCTGCAGGGAGGTAGATTCTAGTGAGTTGGACCGGGTTGGTCCCGAAACAAACCCCATCGACCATGCCCCTTTGGGACCGACCAAGCCCCAACCATACTCGCAACTACTATAGCGTCGGTATCCACACAAACCCCACTTATGCTAGCAGGCTAATGAATTCGACCCGGTAGATTCTAGAAGGCACTTAATGGTGACAAGTATTTTATGCTCTTGATTGATGATTACTCTAGGATGACATGGGTTACTTTTCTTAGAGTGAAAGCTCAAGCTCTTGATATATTCAAAGTATTTAAGGGAAGAGTAGAGAATGAGGTAAACTTGAGAATCAAATGTTTAAGATCTGATAGAGGTGGAGAATTCACTTCTGGTGAGTTTAATGTATTTTATGAAGAGCATGACATAAAGAGACATTATTCTTCCCCTAAAACCCCTCAACATAATGGAGTTGTGGAAAGAAAGAACCAGATTATTCAAGAGGTTGTGAGGACAATGATGAAAGAAGCAAATATTCCTAATGTGTATTGGAGAGAAGCAATCCACACTGTTTTTTACATTCTTAATAGAGTTTAGATCAAAGTTAACAACACTAAGACTCCTTATGAGTTATGAACTGGTAAGACTCCTATTGTTAAATACTTGAAATTGTTTGGAAGTAGATGTTACATTAAAAGAGACAATGAGAATCTTGGAAAGTTTGATGCTAGATGTGATGAAGGAATTTTTCTTGGATATTCAAATAACAAGAAGGCATATAGATGCTTCAATAAAAGATTGAGGGAAATAGTTGAAAGTGCTAATGTAAAAGTTGATGAAGCTATGTATAGATCAGTAGAAATAAGTGAAGTTGAACTAGATGATCCTATCTACGGGAAAGTACAAGAAGAAGAAAAGGAGGAGAAAGAACAAAGTGATGAAGAGGAGATTCCAAAACCTGCACCTAAGACTCCTAAATATGCATAGAGAAATCAATCAGAGGAACAAATAATTGGAGAAATAAGTGAAGGTGTAAAGATAAGAAGCAAAGTGGTTGAGGTAAACTTGTGTTTACTTCTGGAGATAGAACCTAAGACTGTGAGTGAAGCATGCAATGATGAGAGTTGGGTCAGAGCAATGAAAGAGGAATTGCAGAAAATAGAGAAGAATCAGACATGGGAATTAGTCCCTAGAATAGTAAACAAGAATGTAAGTGGTTCAAAATGGGTATTCAAGAATAAGGTGAATGAAGATGGTGAAGTGGTAAGAAATAAAGCAAGACTTGTATCCAAAAGTTATTCACAGGTTGAAGTAATAGATTTTGAAGAAAAATTTGTACTAGTGGAAAGAATGGATACCATTCAGATGTTCTTAGCATTTTCAACTCATACAAACTTCAAAGTGTACTAGATGGATGTCAAGTTTGCATTTCTAAATGGATAATTGGAAGAAGAAGTATACATGGAACAAGCGGAAATATTTCAACTTTTAGACAAAGTGGACATGTTTTGCAAGTTGAAAAAGGCAATATACAGACTTAAATAGGCTCCCATATCTTGGTATGCAAGGTTGGATAGATAATTGACACAACAAGGATTGAACAAAGGGCCCGCAAACAACAATCTTTACTTCAAAGTTGAGAGAATTTTTTTTTTATACTTGTAGTATATGTTGATGATATTATCTTTGGTGGAAATGAAGGTATGTGAGAAATTTGTAGAGGAGATGCAAAAAGAGTTTGAAATGTCTATGATTGGTGAGTTGAATTTATTCCTTAGACTTCAAGTGAATCAAATTAATAAGGGGATATTCATTTCACAATCTAAGTATGTTAAGGAATTGTTGAAGAAGTTTGGAATGGATGACTCCAAACTGGTCTATACCCCTATGGTAACTGGATGCAAGATAAGGATGATGAATCTTTTAAAGTTGATCAGAGCATGCACAAATCTATGATTGGTGGACTGTTGTATCTTATTGCTACTACAACGGATATCATGCATGCAGTATGTTTGGTTGCAAGATTTCAATCTGAACCTAAAGAGGCACATGTTTTAGCTTTGAGGATATTCAAATATCTTAAGGGAACTCCAGATTATGGGATATGGTATCCCAAGGATATTGATTTCACATTGAATTCCTACACTGATGCAAATTGGGTTGGTTGTGTAGATGATCAGAGGAGTACAAGTGGTGGCACATTCTTCCTTGGAGGAATATTGGTCTCATGGTTGAGTAAGAAACAAGATTTACTTTCTTTATCCACTGAAGAAGCTAAATATATTGCAACAACATCCTATTGTACATAGGTACTTTGGATGAAGCAAACTTTGAAGGACATAAGTGTGATGTGTGATGAGCCTATCTTTATCTTTTGTGACAATACAAGTGCAATAAACATTTCAAAGAATTCGGTGATGCATTCTAGGACAAAGCACATATCTATCAGGTATCACTTCTTGAGGGAAAAGGTGTTGCAAAATTAAGCTAGACTTGAATATGTGTCTACCAAGGAACAAATTTCCAACATATTCACTAAGACCCTTCTAAAGGATACTTTTTAGTATCTCAGGGGGGAGTTAGGGGTTATTTCCCCTCCTTCCTTGAATTAGGTGCACATGGAGGTGCATTAGTCTAGTGGATTCACAAATTCTTTTATGATCTGGACTGATGATTGGGGTCTACTCCTCAGGGGGAGTAGAGAGGTGCATTGTTGCAGTATGTGATGTGGGTGCACTCCTAAGGGGGAGTGATCAAAACATTATATGGATAGTGTTTTCATGCAAAAATTTCCTTTGCCATTGATGTCAGAGGGGGAGAGAAATTCATGTGAAAAAGTTGAAAAGGGAGAGAGAGTCTTATAAGGAGAGGAGAGTAGAATTAGAAGGAGAATGTGTATGCTATCCTTGATGGTTTTTCACATCATGTGTTACCACCAATGACAAAGAGGGAGATTGTTGCAAGTATGGATGTGTTTGGTGGTGTTGTCATTGATGTCAACACAATTCAATATGATTACAGATGGTACTTGGATAGTTGAAATACTATAGAAGTGTTTAGAGTACATGGAGCTATATTTATGAAGTTGCAATTGTGTTTTTGCCCAGTGTTTTTTGAGAAAATTAAGAAATAATGAAGGCAATGTTGAGTGTATGTTCTGAGCATGCTCGGGTATTGTGCTCTGCATTTCTTCTGTGTTGATCCTATGCTTGTGTGGATCTGTGGTATTATTCATGAGCTTCAATGGATAATATATCCTATGTTTTAGCTTTTGGGTCGATGGAGAATGAAAGATATGTTCACCGGTGAGTGAACTAGTCTAGCATAACTATTTGTTTATGGACTGGGATAATTTTTTTTACTCCGTAGTCTTTTGGTGGTTTGTTTTAGGTCTTGGAGATCTGGGAGATGATTTATACTGATGTTCTCAGTGTTCTAGAAAATGTGCTTGTGATTTGTTGCTTCAGAAGACTTGCTCTAGAGCCCCTATATGTTGTTGCTTGGTCCGATTGGACTGTTGAAGAATGTTCTAGGCATGAAGATTGTTGTAGTTGCTGTGGATGTATTTGAAGGTCTCTAAGATAAGTTAGAATGTCTGGTGAAGCATGTTGGGTGATCCATGTGTGATCATCTTGCTGGAGATGAACGTACTTCAAAGATCATTGGTTTTTTCATTAGGTTTTGCCAACCTGGTGTCTATACATTACATAAACATTTTGCATCAAATTAAGGAAGCATGCGATTGATCCAAGATGTTGTTTGGGTCCTAATTAAATGTGTAATTGATCCTCTCTCATTCTTATCCACCACAGGAATGTTGAGTAGCCAACCTAATTTGAATTTTTAAATTGAAGGATGCATACTTGACCTTGGAGAATGCTTGTAGGGTTGAAAATGGTATAAAAGCAAGTCAAGATGTTGCAAATTGTGAGACAAGCAAGTGAAGTGCAAAAAAGTGCAAAAAGAAGAATGTGTAAGAGAAAATCAAGGTAGTAGTACTTTGATGTGTTAGATTCCTAAAAGCAGTGAGTTGATGGTGTCTACAATCTTCTAATCAAGCTACGAATGCATGGAACCTATTGTGGTGGATCTTTGTTTATCTTTTCTTTATCTGTAGGAAGTGAGCCTCCTTCTAGACAGTGAGTCCTATTGTAGGAAGTGAGACTTTGTATTTGGGCAGCGAGCCTTTGTATTTAGTATTGCATCATTACTATATTGTGAGCTAATCCTCACCATAGGTTTTCCCTCATTGGGTTTTCCACATAAATATGGTGTCTCTGGTGTTTGCTTTCCATTGTTTGCATTTCATGATTACACTTAATAATAGATTGAGTTAAAGTGTAATTGATTAAGGTTAGAAGTATAGTGATTTGATACAACTGATTCACCCCCCCTCTTAGTTGTCTTGTGAATTTCAACATCAACTCTTAGTCATTCTTCTCTCTTCTCTATTTGGCTAGCTATATATAGTACAGGTGAGTAATAGTCATAGTCTAAGAGAGGAGGCCTATATATGGTTGCATGGGTGAAAGGTTGGGGGAATTAGGAAAACCACTATGGTAATTGTAAAACAAGATGGGTTGGCCCAAAATAGATTATTCCCTTATATCCCTACACCCTCTGTTAGGATACCTGACCCAAATGATACACAAGTTTCAGTCACTCTAATTAGTTAAGATCACTATCTAGCTGGTCGGGTTCATGGATATGGATGCATGATTAAAATATTTATCTATCTCCACAACAACAATTGATCTACCTCCTGGAAGAAAAACAACAACACAACAACAACATAAAAGGGAATAGTTTATAGTGGTGTCCTCTATGGAGACCAACAAACCCACCATCCATAAGGTGAATATGGTTGGTGGGGATCATCTTGGGTGGTTAAGTTGTGATTTTTCCTATTTGAGAACTCTCAAGCCCGCCAGAGCAGTTCAACTAAATTAAACAATTTGGCATACATCTAGCATCAACCCCCATAGGAGAGTTAGAGGGTATACTGCCAATGTTGCTGTTGCTAACTCTACATCTTGTCTCCTAAACCCAAGAAGCAATGCTAAAAGGATCTCCTAAGAAGAAATAACAACTATAATTGAATTGGATAATAACCGATAGATGGAAAAAATATAATTCTTGCTACCCATCAAGCTATCATAAATTCTTCTTTTTAGTTTGCATTTTCCTTCATATACATGATATCTCTTCTCCCAAACTAGTGATATCTATGCTCTTGAACTATCCTATTTCTAGGGCATGAACTAGCCAAAAATGGAAAAAAGGGTCTAAAGTGGGGGGTTGTTGGGGGGTACCAAATCAACTTCCCCACTACTTTTATCAACCCTACCAATAACTACCTCTTCTCACCCATCCCATTTTAAAATCAAGAATTTCCCTAAGTTTTTTTCTCTCTTCCCACCAACCATAAATTGAACCCCTAATTATTTAGGTGGTGGCATAAATTATTTAGGTGTTGGAAACACAAGGGAAAACAACTAAGAGGTGGGGTGAATCAGTTTCCACAAAATTTCAAACTTATTAACTTTATTAACCCCTATTCTTAGATATGATTAATAACCATGAAAGCATACATAAACAACACATCATAAACACACATAATACCAAGATTTTTGCATGAAAACCCTGTTAGGGGAAAAACCACAGTGGAGGTTAATCCACAAGTTTATACTCTTTTAAAAGTATAAGAAGAATAAATGGGGAATGCATATGCATTTAGGCACACTACCTAGAGCTCACTACTCAATTACAAAAGAATTACTACCCAAAGGATGACTCACTATCTTATAGTAATATTCAGATTAAATCCATCTGAAGATCTTGAACTGAGAAAGTAGCATCTGCTAATGCCTGATTATAGCCCCAATTAAGCACATGAGCACTTCTTCACTCTTCTTCACACTTTGATATGCCTTCGAAAGATTTAGAACATTATTTTCACACACACTTGCTCTCTCACACACACTCTCATTCAAATGAAGAAACAATCATTTATATATATCCACAACAAGGAATTACATCACTACTGGTTGGCTTCAACAAAATAATAAGATGAATACAAACTATCAGACTAAAACAATAAAGATTTTTAAAGGAAATCTACCAAGGTTAGCCACAACATAGTGGAGACCCAGAACAATGTCCTTGAACACAAAACACCTTCAAAGATTTTTCCTTGAAGATCCACAACACGCTACAATCACCCTGTCGATCATGAACATGCAAGAGAAAATCATCAACCGTGAGAACAAAAATCAATGCGAACATGAAACATAGATTGAACATGATCTAGAAACATCCAAAAATGCCACAGGAGCATACACAACAACTTAGATGACCAGAATCACATTATCTTCTTCTAGGAATACTAGCTTTAGTAACAAAATAATTGTTGGAACACGAAAACTCATAACTTGCTCAAATCTTCATGCACACCTCTGAAAATTTCAGTGGATAAACTAGATAGGATTTTAAAAAAATTCTTTAATCCACAACTTCTCACCATCAACATACTGAACTTTACATCATACTGATATTCACTGCTTCACAGACAACTTGCAACTTATTTTATTACAATTTTCTCAATATCCTTGACATATACAGTCTTAAAGACATTAATGCTAATAGTGTTGACATAAATGACAACCACATATTAGCAACACAACCACAATATCCAACAATCTCCCCCTTTGGCATTGGTGGCAACACCTGATGTGAAAAACACCATCAACGCAACTAACTTCAACACTTACTCCCCCTTAGGTTCCAACTCTTTTATCCTCAGATAATTCCTACTTTTTCACATTGCTCTTCTCCCCCTTTGACATCAATGGCAAAGGTACACACAAAATTTGAACCACATATATGAATCATCTGACTACTGCCCCTAAGTAGTATCCACCACAACATCAATCTGAATCAAGATATGACTGTGAACTACACAGACTGATGCAAGACAATACATCTTAGTTTTGATTAGGAGGGGTAATCACCCCTAAGTTCCCTTTGATATACTCAAAATTATCCTTAGGCAACGTATTGGTAAAGATTTCTGCAATATTTTCCTTAGTAGGCACATACTCTAATTTGACTTCCTTTTCACTCATCTTCTCTCTCAAAAAGTGAAACTTGATAGATATACGCTTGGTCTTTGAATGCAACAACAGATTCTTAAAAATGTTAATTGCACTTGAATTATCACATAATATAACAATAGGCTCATCATAAATAACTCTGATATCTTTCAACATCTACTTCATCCACAATACTTGAGTGCAATTATTAGCAGTGACAATGTATTATGCCTCTGTAGTAGACAAATAAATGGCATTCTTCTTTTTACTTAGCCATGAAATCAACTTCTTTCCCAAGAAAAATGTGCCACCACTAGTACTTTTCCTATCATTCACATCTCCTACCCAATCAACATCAGTAAAGGCACTCAAAGTAAGATCATCATTTTTGGGATACCACATGCCAAAATCAACCATTCCTTTCAAGTATCTGATTTTTTTTTTTATAGCAGTCACATGAGATTCCTTAGGATTGGCTTGAAATCTTGTAACAATACAAAAAATTCATGATATCAAGTCTAGTTTGAGTCAAATAAAGCAATCCACCAATCATTGATCTGTATCTAGTCTGATTTTCCTTTAAAGAATCATCATCTGTTTTCAACTTACATCCAATCACCATGGGTGTACCGATTGGATTTGAATCTTCCATACCAAATTTCTTTAGCAATTATTTCACATACTTGGACCGAGATATAAATATCCCTTTATCTAACTGAGTAATTTTGCAATCCCAAAAAGAATTTCATCGCTCACATCATTGACATCTCAAACTCATTCTGCATCTCATCAACAAATCTCATGCGCAAACCATCATCTCCTCCAAAAATGATATCATCAACAAAGAATTCCACAATCAAATATTTATCATCATCAATCTTTAAATACATATTACTATTAGCAGTACCTTTGTTAAATCCAAGCTTCAACAAATACTTGTCCAATCTAGCATATCAATCTCTAGGGGCTTGCCTGAGTCCCTACAATGCTTTCTTCAACTGACACATCATATTTCCCTAATCAGTTAATTGAAAACCATCAGGTTGCTCAACATACACCTCTTCTTCCAATTCACCATTTAGAAAAGCCGACTTGACATCCATTTGATAAACCTTGTAGTTTTTGTAAGCAACATAAGCAAGAAACAGTCTCACAACTTCAATTCTAGCAATAGGGGAAAAAGTCTCTTCAAAGTCAATTCCTTCCATCTGAGAATATCCTTTACATACCAGTCTTGCTTTGTTTCTAAATGTCCTTAGGTCTAGGAACAAGGATCCATGTATTATTCTTCTCAATTTGCTGGAGTTCTTTCATTGCTTCAATCCAATGTTCATCTTTGCATGCTTCATTTGCATTACTTGGCTTAGTCTTTGATATCAAATAGTATTCTTCTGCAATTATTCTCCTAGTTTGGACACCTTTGTTCTTATCACCTATAATCTAATTTTTTGAATGATTTAATCTCACGTACCTTGGAGTCTTAGGCCATTCTTGAAATTCTGGCTCTTGTGATCTCTCTTCTGTCCTTTCACTAGTTTCTCCTTCCCCTTGATCTTCTTGATTCACTGGAATGATCTGAACTTGATTTGAAGTCTGACCTTTGTTTGTACTCTCATTCTAATCATCAGAATCATATCCACAGGTTCTAGACAGTCTAGCAATGTCTTCATCAACCTTAAGATTTTCACTTTCAACCATTTTCTTCAATCTCTTGTTGTAGCACTGGGAGGCCTTGCTCTTAATAGAATAACCAAGAAATATTCCTTCATCACTCCTAGCATCAAAATTTCCTATATCTTCATCTCTTTTGATATAGAATTTACTCCCAAAGATTTTGAAATATCTAATAGTAGGCTTATGACCAAACCATAGCTCAAAAGAGGTCGTACCAGTATCACCTTTGATTTGTACCCGATTGAGGATATAAAAAACAACACTCACAACTTCTCTCCAATAGATATGAGGAACATTTCCTTCAAGCATCATAGTTCTAGCAACATCTTGAACTATATTGTTCTTCCTTTCTACAACTCCATTTTGCTGAGGGGTCTGCGGTGCAGATAATTGTCTCTTTATCCCATGCACCTCACATAAAGAATTAAACTCACAGGAAGTGAATTCACCACCTCCTAATCTTAGACATTTAATCTTCAAACGTGTCTCTATCTCAACCATAGCCTTGAAAATCTTGAACTTCTCTAGAGCCTCAAATTTCTCCCTTAAGAAAGTAACCCACATCATCCTAGAATAATCATTAATAAGCAACATGAAATACTTGTAACCTTGTAAAATTCTGATTCTAGCAGGACCACACAAGTCAGTATGCACAAGCTCCAACAATTCATTTGAATAATGATGTTTTCTCTAAAATGAAATTCTAGTTTTCTTTCCTAACTAACATTCCTTGCATGTGGCATTAGAGGCTTTTAACAACTTAGGAAGATCTCCCACTTCCTGGGTAGAACTTGTGCTGTTAGAATATGTGGTCTAATTAAAAATTAAACTAACACACCAATGAAACATTAGATTGAAAGAAACTAATTTAGAAAAGACAAAAGAAAACTCTAAATAACATCAGCTTCTTCAAATTCGTTCCATTGTTCTTTATCTCCAAGGATTCGATTCAAGATACTGGCTCTCAATTGTTTTAAGTAGTAGTTTGTTAGAATGACAACTTAGGAGAACAAGATTGATGCAAAATGCATGTCCATTGCTAATGATTTAAACTATGCTTATGAAATTGAAGAACTAAAATGCTATGATATTGTTAAAATGCTGATATGCTGATTCGAATGCAACTATAATAATTATGCATAAAATCTAGGATGAAATCTACTTATGAAAAGGTTGTATTTATAAATTTTCGGAAGGCAAAAATCTAGTTGGCAAAGATCAACGGTTGAGTTTCAAACCTGTCAAGATGAATGGTGTGATAGTCTGGAAGTTGAGAGAAATATGGAAGGTTGAGAGAAATATGGAGAATATTTACAACCCATGAAACTATCTTCATTCAAAAATGGAGAGAAACATGCTCTTTGTCTTTTCATTTATTGAAAAGTTAGTTGAAGTTTGAGGATAAATCTTAATTAAATAAATAAATTTATTTAATTATATGTGATGTATTTTGGAAACTTCCATAATTAAATAATTAATATTTAATTATGTGAGAGGTGAAAAAGGTGTGTAATTAAATATTTATAATATTTAATTATGTGAAGTGGTGAAAAAGATGTGCAATTAAACATTTTACAATATTTAATTTAAATGTGAAGTGTTAAAAGAATATTCCATAATTTGAATTTAAACATTCAAACTTTTAGAAATAAAATGATAATTAAATAAATAAATTATGAAATTTATTTAATTTAATTAAGAGGAGAATATAAATAATTAAATAAACTTATTTATTTAATTTAAACTAGAAGACTTAGAAAAATGAACGATATAAATTAATAATTAAATTTATTTATATGTAGATGACTTTAGAATATTAATTAAATAATTCATATTTAATTAATTAACAGGTTTGATTTACCATGACCATTTTTAGATGTATACATTTTGCCCCTCTTTGAAGTGATGTATTTTACGCATTGCTTCAAAGAATTTTGCCCCTGAATTTGAAAATTTACCAATGCTATATGCTCCCTTGAGAGATAAATCGCGTGATTTGAATGATGATGAGGATGATTTGAAAGAACTTAGATGATTTTTGGAGTGAAATTGGCGATCTAGCTCTCGAAATAGCACTCTGTATAGTAAAAATGAAAATAACTTCCCTTTTTACCCTCTTAAAAGGTGGAAAAGGTGAAAAGTCAATGTCATTTGAATAGTAACTTGTGGTAAATTTCAAAGCTCTGAGAGATAAAAACGAGATGCCAATCCACTATGAGCGCCACCGATTCGAGTAAGCCCACTGTCATCAGAGACCAGTTGTGTATGGACCTCTGATAAGATAATCTGATCCTCTGCCGTGAATTTGAAATCAAATTTTTGAAGATTTTTTGAATTTTTAAAATTTTTAAGATTTTCACAGTTCTGCTTTAGCGCACGTGAGCCTTTAGTTTAGCGCATAGATTTGTAATTTAGCACATTCATGCCTATGCAAAGAATTACTGATTTAGCGCCTAGGATCCCAAATTAGCGCTTCATGTGTAGATTAGCGCATCGGCCAAAATGGTGCTCTAGAACTAATAGAATAGCGCATCCCTTGTTCAAATAGCACATAGGCTAGAATAGCGTATAGATGGAACAAAGTAGCACATAGACTGGATAGATTAGCGCTTTGATGAAATAGCGCATTGAACCTCTGCTTTAGCGCATCCATGGATAAAGTTGTGCATTGATGATTTGGCACATTGATGGACTGTTTTAGTGCATCCATGAAATTTTGCCAAATTTGAGTTTTTGAAGTGAAATTGATATGTGCTTGATGATTGTTGCTAGATTAGCCAACTGATTTTTATGCTTTTGAATAACATCAAGAATAGATTAGCCTAATTTGATAAATTTTTCTTCGTGTTTTAAGAACAAATAGTAATAATTCTGATAAATTTGCTTTCTTGCTTGAAAGACAAATAGTAAAGAAGATTTTGATAAATTTTCTTTTCCGATTGAAATACAAACAATAATGATACATGTTGAGCCAATTGGCTGTTAAATTTGTTTCCATGTGTGAATGAAAAACAAATAGTAGATAATGATAAATTTTCCTTTTTGCTTGAAGAACAAATAGTAATAGATGATGTGATAAATTTTCTTTCGTGATTGAAATACAAGTAGTAATGATTGATTGGATATTGATTTGTTAGATTTGATGTTTGTATGATTTTCTTGATGCTTTCTTGATTCCTTGCTGATTGATTTGATGTCGATGTGCTTGATGTATAGGAGGATTTTAATATCCTCCAGATTAGAGAGCGATTTCCTCAGACATGATTCTCAAACTATCTCAGGCACAGATAGGGGTTATTGTGAGATGTGGGTTGGGGTCTCTGCTTAGCATCCCACAGTATAGGGTCAACAAGGAACTATTGACCACACTAGCTAAGAGATGGCACAGTGAGCATAATACCTTTCACTTGCCGACATTAGAGATTACAGTGACTCCTGAGGATGTGTACATGATTCTAGGCATCTCGGTAGTTGGTGATCTTGTGATCTATGATCACAAGGAGATTGGGGGGACATATGCCTTACAGAGAGTGTTTTAGGATCCTCATGCAGGTGGGTATGAGATCGCATGGAGGGATATGGTAGAGGGTTATGCTCCACTTCCATCAGTTCTAGTAGGCTTCATTGGTGGATTCCTTTGTCCTGATCGTAGGTCAAAGGGACTATCAATAGGCTGGGGTCAGATTCTGGAGGACATGCTTCTCCATCAGACGAGATATGCATGGGGATCATGCATGCTTGCCCTTCTATACCACAATCTTCATCAGGTGGTGTACATAGATGGGAAGAGTATCTCAACGGGAGTTACTCTTTTACAGATTTGGGCATGGGAGCACTTTACTATTACTCGCCCCATTGTTCAAAGAGATCGCCCGCTAGGCCACCCTTATGTATATGCTTACATAGGTCCCCTTGTCCAGTCGATGCTAGGCAAGTTAGAGTACTGGCAGAGGACACTAGATGACATGGATACCGTCATTTGGAGAGCGTATCTTGACTGTGAGGCCTAGGATGAGGATGAAATAGAGCTTCCTTACCGTGGGATAGCCAGGTTCATGATTGGTCAGACTCCCTTCATCATCGAGCGGCTTCTGGTCATGAGAGTATTGAGACAGTATGATTGGGTACATATGATGCCACAGGGTGTGACACATTATGCTAGGCACCAGGAGGATGTGCCAGAGTGGGGTCCCTTTATTAGCGGATGAGATACTTTGAGGTAGTTCCTCCCGAGCAAAGGATAGCATATACGCAGTCAAACACTCGGTCATGGACCCACTCACGCAGTCACACCAGGAGTGCCACCAAGAGTGTGGTACAACCTATTAAATGAGAGATCGGGGCTTTAAGTAGTAGATATCCACATGTATCGACCACCTCTAGAGGTAGGAGTAGCCATGTTCTACTTCCGGATGCCCCTCAGTGATTGAGTGATTGATACATCTATTCATTGTATTTTATATATCTTGTTAAAACATTTGATATCCTTGTACACCTGGACATTTGTTTTGATGAGATTTATGATATGCAGTGGTGATTCGATGTGCATGTGCGATGGAGTTATGATGAATGATTGTGTATGCATGTTTATTTCTATATGTTATGATGTTTATGATTTTTATGATGATGATGCAATGTAAATGATGTAAATGATTTAAAGATTCTACATGATGTATGCAGTATGTATGAATGCAAATGAATGTGCTTTTTATTTTTCTCAATACATGATGATGCAAATAATGTTTGATGTACATGGATAATGAAAATGAAATGATATGAAAAATTAATGATACATAAATGATAATGATGATACGTAAATGATAATGATGATACATGATAATGACGGTGAATAAATGATATAAGGAAAATGTAATGCTAAAAGATAATGATATGATAATAAGTGATGTTGGAAAATGATAACGAATGAATGATAACGAAATGATACACTATGATATGATGCAATTGATGTAAAAATGATAACCTAAAATGATGATATGAAATGAATGAAATGGATGTATCTTTCTTTTATCAATGCAATATTTATGTAAAATGATGTGAAATGATATAATATGAGATGAATGATCAATAAATGATATGTACTTTATGAATGATTATTCACATGAGATGAAAATGGTATGATATTTAAATATGGATAATGATCATGATGAACTAAATTAGATTGAATAATGATGACAATGATAATAATGATAATGAAATGAAATAATGATAAAAATGATAAATATGGTAATGCAATGATAATGATATCCTGAATGAATAGTCACGGTGAAATGATATGTAATGAATGATAATGCAATGAGATGCAGTAAATGTCCAAGTGTACTCAATTGTTGTCTTAAAAGATATATGAAAATTTTTCCAACCTTCAAAAATCTACTTAGATAGCCCCCAAAATGAAAATCTAAATGAATCATGCAATCCTAGAATGTAGTAATGAAACATTGCTCTTGTTTTCTCATTCCATGAACCAATGTTGTGTGTGATTTTTCATCATTGAGCCTTTTGATATGTTGAAAGTTAGTACAAGCATCAAAGGGGGTATTAGCACCAATGATGACCTGAGTACTGCTTTCATGATGTTTGATGTAGCAAGTTAATACAAGCATCAAGGTATAATTGAACCAAGATGACCTGAGAATTGTTTGCATAAACAGACAGAAGTTAACCATTTTTCTATGTAAATTATGAAATGTCATCAATGATACGTTGTAGAGCATGTCCCATGACAAATTTGCACAATACTAATGATTAGCTTACAAAAAACAAGCAAAGAAAAATCATACTCCTTCCTTGCGATTCTAGTTCAGTACATCATTGAACCACTCCAAAGATATGATGTCATAAAATGTCAAAACAACAATTCAACTTATTCTTTAAGCTTGTAATTCATTTTATTCAGATTAAGATCATCCAATTTGTTTCAGTTTTCTGTCAAATAGTCGTTTAGACTCAGTTTTGAATGGATAAGTTTGTTGCTTCTGATATTCCAATGCTTGATACATGTTGCCATTTGTCTGCCAAAAAAATCTCCAAGAAGAAAATTTCCCCCTAATGACCCTCCACTCTAACTCCTGCCAGACACAACTGCTAAGGATAACCCTAATCATCAAGCCATGATGAAATCCTTGTCATTTCAATGAGATGTTAGAGCACATGATGGCAGATGTGATAGCAAGGCATGTATGTGATGCCGATGAAAGATAGATATGCATAATGTATCCCAATAGATGAGAGAGCCAAACAAAATCACAAACAATGCCTGTTTGCCAGGTTTTCACCATTTGCTTTTATTGCACTTTTCCTGATTTTATGATTTTTTTGCTATTACCAAGATGCTTGTTTGCCAAGTTTTCATCAAGGCAATGATTTTTTATTTCTTTTTGATTTTTTTTGTATTTTTGCTCTTTTTGATTTTTATATTTTTATATATTTTTTTGATTTTTTATGTATTTTTTCAAGACTTTTTATAATGTTTTTGATATTTTTTAGGCATAAAACTTCTTCAGGTGAATGTTGTTAGTTGGATCTTCAAACAGGTCCCCTTCTGATGTTGACAACTGATATGCCGCTAATCCATATGCTGCAATGATAACGAACGGGCCCAACCGATTAGGTTCGAACTTGCCTTTCTTTTCCCGATCCTACTGATTACGAGGGTTTTCCTTGAGAACCAAGTCACCCACTTGAAAATTTTATGGTTTGACTCTATGATTGTAGCTACAAGACATAACTTGTTGATATCCCTTTTAATGATTAACTGCAGTTTGGCACCGTTCGTCAAGCAATTCTAACTCTTGCAACCTTGATAATTTGTAGTCTTCATACTGATTAGCCCCTTTAGTGATACTCAAAGTGAGGGAATCTCAAATTCTAATGCTAGAATAGCTTTTGCTCCATAAACCAAAGCATAGGGAGTAGCACCTATTAGTGTGCAGATACTTGTTCTATATACCCATAATGCTGGATTTAATTTGATATGCCAATCACAACCTGCCTCATTCACTATTTTCTTCAAAATATTAGAATTGTTTTGTTTGAAGCTTCAGCTTGACCATTCCCTTGTGGATAGTAAGGTGTAGAGATCCTATGTTGGATGCAAAATATTTCACAAAGTTCATCAACATCCTGATTTTTAAAGGGTCTTCCATTGTCTGTGATAATGGAGTTGGGAATGCCATATCGATAGATGATATAGTTCAAAATGAATGAAGAAATTTATTTACCAGTAATAGTTGTTAGGGGAACAACTTCAATCCACTTAGTAAAATACTCAGTGGCTGCGATAATGAATTTGTGTCCGTTTGAAGATGATGGATGTATCTTTCCAACTAGATCCAATCCCCACTGAGCGAAAGACCATGCTGTGGTGAAGGGTTGTAATTCCTGAGCAGGAGCATGAATGAGATTCCCATGAATTTGAAATTTTGCACATTTCTTAACAAAAATGAATGACTCTTTTTCCATGGTCGACCAGTAGTAACCCATTCTAACAAGTTTCTTTGCTAAGGTTAGTCCACTTGAGTGTGTCCCACAAATGCCACCATGCAACTCTTGTAAGGACTTTTCTGATTCATCACATTCGAGACATCTAAGGAGGGTACCATATGGACCAGGCCGGTATAAGACGTCAACAATTAAGGTGTAATGAGAGGATTGACAAACGAAATTCCTTTTCTGATTTCTAAACAAGTCTAAAGGTAAAATAGTATTCTTTAGGTAAGTATAGATTTGTCCATACAAGGGAGAATCAGAACTAGTTAAGTGGCAAATGATTTGAGTGTCTGGATTATCATAGGCGGGAGAAAATAATTGTTCCACCAGGAAATCACACCGTGCTTGATTCTCTAACAACTGGAGTAGTGATGATATTGTAGCCATGGAATCCACTGATTTATTATCAATATGTGGAATTTGTATGAACTTGATATCAACAAAGTATTTCTTGAAATTGTCCACCATCCTTTTGTATGGTATCAAATTTTCATCCTTAGTGTGATATTCATCATTGATTTGATTTATAACAAGTTGTGAATCACCAAAAACTTGAAGTTCTGTGATTTTCTAGTCTACTGCGATTCTCATTCCAATTAACAATGCCTCATACTCAACTATGTTGTTTGTGCAAGGGAACATTAGCCGATAATATTTTAGAATTGTATGTCCTTGAGGTGTAATGAAAAGAATCCCTGCCCCCGAGCCATGTTGAGTGTAGGAACCATCAAAATAAAGTGCCCATGATTGCTTAATAGCTACTGTGAATACACCGACATCAGGAAAATAAATGTGTATTGGGTGTTTTGTTGGTATTGCTGCTTCTGCTAACTGATCTGTGATTACCTATCCCTTTATAGCTTTCCGATCCACATAATGAGTGTCAAACTCACTCAAGATCATGAACCATTTAGCCAACCTTCCTTCTAAGGTTGCCTTAGAAGATATTTGAGTGGATCAATTTTAGCCACAAGCTTTATTGTATGAGCTAGCATATAGTGTCATAACTTTTGAGAAGTGAAGACTATTGCTAAGCAAGATTTTTCAATGAAGGAGTAATTTAGCTCATGACTTGTCAAAGTTCGACTGATGTAATAGATTTCTCTCTCCTTTCTTGATTTGTCTTCCTGTGCCAATAATGCTCCTAGGGACACTTCCATGGTAGAAATATACAATATGAGTGGTGCACCTTGCACTGGTGGAATCAACACTGGTGGATTCATTAGATAATGCTTTATCTAATCAAATGTTGCTTCACATTTGTCTTCCCATTTAAATGGAACATTCTTGTGTAAGAGATGAGTAAATGGTAGACTTTTATCTGCCAGTTGGGCAATGAATCTTTAGATGGATTGTAACCATCCTTGCAAAGAGCATAGTTGATTAATGTTTCTTGGTGGTGGCATATCAAGGATTGCTTGTACCTTAGCTAGATCCACCTCAATTCCATTTTCTGACACAATATAACACAACAACTTTCCAGATTTCACTCCAAAGACACATTTCTTTGGATTAAGTCACACTTTGAATTGTTCCATTCTTTTAATTTTTTTAGATAAGATAGTGATGTGTCCTTCCTTGGTGTTAGATTTGGAAAGGAGATCATATACATAATCCTCCATGAATGTATGCATCATATCATGAAAAATTGTTGTCATTGCCCGTTGGTATGTAGCTCCTGCATTCTTCAACCCAAATGGCTTTACGTTCTAGCAATAGGTACCCCAAGGACATGTGAATGCTGTTTTATCCTGATCTTCAGGTGCAATCTTTATCTGGTTGTATCCATAAAATCCATCCATTAATGAATACATCGCATGTCCAATAGTAAAATCAACAATCATATCTATGTTTGGCAGAGGGAAATCATCTTTAGGACATGCCTTTTTCAAATCCCTGAAATCTGTACAAATTCTGATTCTTCCATTTGGCTTTGAAACAGGTATGATATTGGAGATCCATTCTACATAGTCGATAGGCCAAATGAATCTAACATCTAAAAGCTTCTTTAAATCCTCCTTAACCAATAATGCAACATGTGGATGCATTTTTTTGAGTTTCTGCTTCACAAGTTTTGCCCTCGACATGATAGATAGATGATGCATGATGAGATATGGATCTAATCCAGGCATATCTGCATAGGATCATACAAAATTGATTTGATTGTTCTTGATAAATTATGTGAATCCCGGTATTTATTCTTCTGTTAGAGATGCAACAAGTTGTAAGACTTTGGGGTGTTTTGTAGTACCTATATTGAGTGCCTCTGTTGGTTCTATTAGAATAGAAGACCTTTCTTGGTAATGTTCTGGGAGAGTGCCAAGTTTCCCATCTTCCAATGCCTTTGACACGTTTTCACCGTTAGATACACTTTTTATTTTTCTCTTTCCTTGATCTAATACTGCCTTTGTTAGGTTTTCACCATTAGATCTTTCTTTTATGTTATTTATTTCATAGCTGAGAAACTTGGCACTTTCTTGTCAAAAACTTTGATCTTGTGATTCCCTGGTGGAACTTGTTTTTGGTTGAGATGAACACAAGAATTTTATGATGGTTTCGTCATTTGGAAAAGTTGGGATATCAATTGGTGAAATTTGTTCCCAATCAATGAGTTCAGGATGGACCAAAGGAAATGGATCATTAGGATGAGTAAGGTCATTGGCCATTAAGGTCATGATTCTATCATTAACATCATTATGGGAAAGATCTAGGATGGTATCCTCCTGTTGATGATTTGTCTCACTTTGAATCGAATCATTCTCACTTGAGTCATGATCGCTTAGTAGAACATAATCAAGCAGAGGCCTTGAGCTTTTCCATTGTAGGAATGTGGGTGTAAATTTGTGTATGACATCCACCTATTTATCCCTTTAGAATTTATAATCAAAGATAGTGTCCCATTCATATTCATTGGAGTCAGTGTCAGAATTATTGTCTTGAATTCTCAGGATTGTTTCAACTAACTCTTCATTGGAAATTCTTTGTACTACTTCTTCCTTTGTATATTCACCATATCCTAACCCAGTTTTATCTCTTGGGTGCATTGTTTTCAGTTAGATAGGTTCAACAATACCCTCCTTTCTCTTTCTAATAGGGCCATTTCCTTCATAACCCATTTGCTGCATTATCGCATAACCTTTTCCATATTGTTGTGTGGGTAACTTGATATGTTTTACTGAGTCTTCTTCATCTTTATAGATCCAATCAAGGATAGCTCTATCTTCCATTTCATTTTCTTTGATAAATACTCCATTAAACTTGGTGATGGGAACTAAAACTGAGGCTAAAACTGTTGTAGCCTGTTGATGGTTGTCCATGGGATCTTAGAGATATGGGTAGATTCTAGAGACATAAAGAATATTCTCCCACCCCATTATCTTTCAATTTTAGCTTGGTGCCAAAATTACTTATCATTTCTTGTGCTTGTTCATTGTATTGGGAGGTAGAAATGGCCAAAGCCTCTCTATTATATGGGATGAATGTCTCCTGAGTTGCTCTTAGGTTAGAGCAAGTTTGATTGCTAATGTGATCAACAGGTATTGTTACTTCTTGTCCATCATATCGAAAATTTAAGCATTGATGATAAGTAGATGGAACAAATTGCATGTCATGGATCCATGGGCGACCCAAGAGTATGTTATAGGATAGATCCTGATCTAGAACCTGACAAAAGGTATTCTTCACAATAGGTCCCACTCTGATTGGTAGCATGATGAGGCCTTTGGAAGTTATTTCCTCATCATCGTATGCCTTGATTGTAATCTTCCTTCGTGGATCTATAGATTCTTCTGAATATCCCAAAGAGAGGACTAATTTCAAAGTACAAATGTTTAATACAACTCCCCCATCTATTAGGACACATCTAATTCGGGCTTTGTGAACCATAACCTATAGGTAGAGTGATGAATTATGCGAATGGGTCATGGATGAGTCATCCTTCTTAGTAAAGGATAAACACATGGATGAGGACAAGTGTCCCACCATGGCTTGAAATTTATTGATATCCAGATCAAGAGACACAGTTGTATCAACAAGTGCTCTTTCCAGAATGTCCTTGTGTGCAGGTGATAATTTTAAGAGCTCCATGATAGAAATTTGGCTCGATGTTTTTTGTAGTTGATCGACCAAATTGTATTGACTTGGAGGGGGAATTGTTGCCTTAGATGAGCTTCCTTTTACAATGATTTTGGCTTGTCCCCTTGTCGTAGCGTTGACCTCTCGATATTCTTGCTTACCTTTGATTCTGATAGCATTGATTTGCTGATCATCAATGTAAATATGATTGATAGTGGTGTCATAGATATGATTAACATTCTTATCTTTATCACCCAAAGATTCCCATTTTTGATAATTGGGGAGAGGATCCTTGAATGCTTGATGGTAATAATTGGCATTATGTCCCTCAACCGTGATGGTACGTTTATTAATCAAATCTTGAACAATATTCTTTAACCCTTGGAAATTATTTGTCTTATGACCTTTACACCTATGATATTCACAAAAGTGTGAGTCATTCCATGATGGTGGTTTAAATCAAGGCTCATTATCTCTTTGTGGTGGTAATGTAATAGTGTTTTGATTCAATAGTTCTTTAAGAATGGACTCCAAAGACTGGCCCAAGGGAGTAAAACTCCGTCGATTTGAAAAATATGAAGATCTGGGCGCATTTGAATTTTTATTATTAACAAAATTATTTCCACGATTATTGGTCACATTCCCTTGATTGGAAATATTGCCTTGGGTACTAGAATTTCTAGCATTATTTCTACGTTGGACACCTGATACATTAAGAAAGGTAGGCTTCACATTCACGTTGTTAGCATCTACTACCCCATCATTCACAACATTTTTATTTTGAGTCCAAAATCGTGACTTGTCATTATTGTTACTATTGTTGTTGTTGTACAGATTTGGACCTTTTTTATCGAGTTTTAGAACTCCATGCTTGACCATGACACCTTCAATAGTAATTGTGTTTTCAATTAATTTTTCAAATGATTGAGGACAGTGAAGGTTTAGCCTGTAACTCATCTCTTGATTCAGACTGTCGATAAAGATCTCCATCTTCTCTATTTCAGGAACAAGACGAGAGTATTTACCAAACACCCTTATCCACCTTTGTAAAAATGTGGTGAAGGATTCTCCTAACTTTTGTTTCACCTTACACAGATCAAGCATGGTTATCTGGTGTTGGATATTGTAGGAGTATTGCGATATAAATTTATTTATTAACTCCTCAAGTGTTCTGATGGGGGGAGTGATCTTTGAAAGCCACTCCATGGATTGTCCACCTAGACTTCGTGGAAACAATCACATTAAGTAGGTATCTTCATGAGAAAATTCTAAGCTCATATTTTAGAAATCTCTCACATGTTCAATGGGGTCTGTTTTCCCATTATACCTATCAAACTTAGGGATTTCACAATGTTTTGGAAAATGAATCATTTGAAGACTCCTATCAAATGGATATGGACATATATCATCCAAAACATACTTATTTGTTGTACCCCCTTGGATTTCCTTTATTTGTCCTTGTAATTCTTTTATCTGTTGAGTAAGGGCACTAAAATCATTAGGAGGGGTTTCAGGATTCTCTTTAATCCCTTTTGTGTCAAAATCGGCAGGTAACTTAGCTCCTTGATTATCTAAAGAAAGGAAATATCTTTCCTTGTTTCGTTTCAAAATTCTTTCCATAAGAGTATGGAATTGGGGATCCTGCTCTGCTTCTTGGAGCTTTTCTTCTGTTATCTCTTCAGTATTTGAATTATGAAAGGGATTTTCTTCCCTATAACTATTATCACCCATTTTTCTTAATGTACTTTCCCTTTCATCTCTTTCTATGTGCTTTCGAGATCGTGTGACAACAAGCATAAGATTTTGCCAAATTTCTACTAAATTTGATCAAAATAATGAAATAGTGCAATTTTGATGGACATGAAAGTCAGGATAGAATGAAGATTCTATGACTTAAGAGATTTCTAATCTTTAGCTCGTTATTCCCTGATTGAAAGGATGATAATCCTGTTTGCAGGAATTAAACCAAAGATCAAAAATAAAGATGATTTTGCACTTTGTGAGGTTTGATCGTAGCTTTGTAAAAAATAAGGATTGTGATAAATGGCTAATGTCCTCGAGTTCTCTATTGCAGAAATTGATTAGGACGAGTAGAGTATACAATTGTAGGTTGAGGTATATAATAGGAATGAATACGATGACTGTGATTATGCCTTTGAGAAAGGGATCTTCTTTGAAAGAAAATTCATGAATATAATGGTTTTATAGCATAATCGTCAGTGAAACCTCTAACAAATTTGTGATATCGATGAATAAAGGTTTTGTGTTCAAGCAAAACCTTTTGCCTTTGGTATACAAATTTTCTCTTTTTCAATAACTTCTTATAATTGAGAGATTTCTTTGGCTTTCTAATCTTCCTCTCTAGGGACTTCTTGGAAAAAGTAGTAGAATTCCAAACCCTGAGCATAGAAAAATACTAGACTGAGATGACTGATTTTTGAGTGTCAGAAAATTACCCAGGCTCAGAACATAGATGCGCTAAATTTTTCTATTGATGCGCTAAATAATCCAACCTATGTGCTAGACTGTTGCAGGTATGCGCTAAAACAGAGCACAAATGCGCTAAAACAAAGCATGAATGTGCTGAAACAAAGCACATATGTGCTAAAATAGAGCATGAATGCACCGAAACAGAGCATAGATGCGCCGAAATAGAGCACAGATGCACTGAAACAAAGCATAGATGCACTGAAACAAAGCACAGATGCACTGAAACAGAGCACAAATGCACTGAAACAAAGCACGAATGCGCCAAAACAGACTAGGGATGCGCCAAAATAGACTAGGGATGCGCTAAACTATTCGATTACTTTTCTGAGAAAGACATGTTTTGACAGTTTGATGTTTTTGGATGATCTTAGTCTGATTTAAATGTGAAAAACATGGCATACAGTAGCAGACAATTATTTTGTAAATCCTAAAATCTAAACAAAGAGTGTATGTTCTTTAAATTTTCATGAGTATTGAACAAGATAAGTGTGTACGTTAGAATGTGTCAATTAAATTGCATATAAACTAGTACACCAATGAAATATTAGATTGAAGAAAACTAAATAAATATATTAAATGCAAACTCTAAACCACAACTTCTTCAAATTCGTTTCATTGTCCTCTATCTCCAAGGATTCGCTTTAAGATGTTTTCTCTCAGTTGTGCAAACAACAACTTATAGAATGGCACTTGAAAGAATGAGATTATCAAAAATGCATATGCATGTAAAGATTGAGCTTATTGAATCAAAATGCTATGAAATGCTTAAGATGCGACTATAATAACTACACATGAAAATATGAGATTCGAGGTCCTTTTCAACCCATGAAAGGGTTGTATTTATAGATTTTTGGAGGTAGGAATTCGATTAGCCAAGATCAACGGTTGAGTTCAAACTTGTTAGAATGAACGGTGAGAGATCGAGAATTCAAAAAGGAGATGGAATTTCGAGAGACAAAAAATGAAGAGACAATTGAAAGGTGTCTCTCATAATTAAATAAATAAATATTTAATTATGTGTGAGAGAAATATGAAAAGGCTTTAATTAAATATTACAAATATTTAATTATGTGAGAAAAGAAAAAGCCTTTTAATTAAATATTAAAAATATTTAATCTTTGTGAGAGGAGTGGGAATTTGGAAAATGATTTAATTAAATATTGAAAGTATTTAATTAAATGTGGAGAGAAGAAGATCATTTAAATTATGAATTTGAACTTGTGATAATTAATGTAAATAAATTGTAAAATCTATTTAATTAATTAAGAGGAAGGTAGCATTAATTAAATAAACTTTATTTATTTAATTAAATTAGAAGAATTAGAAAATGAACAATATAAATAAATAATTAAATTTATTTATATGTAGATGACTTAAGAACATTAATTAAATAATTCATATTTAATTAATTAACAGGTTCGATCGACCGTGACCAATTTTAGATGTGTACAATAAGCATTTCAAATAGACTCACTCTTAATTTGTCAAATAGGTCATCATAGGAATCACAATCCACAGCTTAAAATCACGTTGACTCACACAACCGTGTCACCCCCTAGAGGGCACCCGTGTTTTTGTATTTTCCAGGTGCGTACTCAAGGTTAGATTTCTCGATCCTTTGAGCAAACAATCCATGGTGATTATATGGTGAGTGTCTTGGGGGAAGATTCTTCCCTCACCTTGCACTATGATTGAAATGATGTTTGGATATTGACACAGCTGGCTTTCTACAGTATGGTTCGTAGTAAAGGTATCCGTTCGGCGTGGAAATAGATAAAATCCCTCAGGAGACCTCCCAATATTTAGAACAAAGATTTTGGGGATGGTTATCTTGCTCACTTCCGTTGAATATGGGTTTCCCAAAAATTCACTTTTGATTAGAATGGGTTGGAAAACCTAACTTTGGTTGTTCCCACTTAGGTCGTTCCCGTAGGGTGAGTACTTTTTCCCACTATAGTAGGCCTTCTAAAGGATGTAATAAAGCATGAATTGCATAAAATGAAAAAGGTAAGTTTGACGTTCTGATCACCCAGTAAAGGGGAGAGAATATACCTATTACCCAACAATCACAACAAACAAATGGTTCAATTTTAAATCCAAATGACATTTTTCTACACTAAGTGAAGATTTTTCTTCACAACAAGCATTGGATTCATTTTAACCAAGCAAAAATGATGTTTGGTGACTATCCTAGGATTGATAAATTCCAGATTTTAAACGTCTATCCTAAGATTGCTTCATTTTACTTTAAAACCCAATTTTTAAAAATCTTGTCCGTGGATGGCGTCGGAATCAAGATTTGGTTTTACAACCTTTGTATGCGCTAAAAGAACTAGTAAATGTGCCAAAACATGCCGTCTATGCATTATATGAACAAATAACAATGCACTAAAACAAGCCAACAATGCGCTAAAATAATTGACGAATGCACTAAAACAAGCCACCAATGTGCTAAAATAGTTGTCGTATGCGCCAAAACAGAGCTCGTATGCGCTAATCCGTGAGTCGTATGCACCAAACCAAAGCTCCAGTCCATCACCTATCAGAAAAACCTACAATAAAAAGATTAAAAATGGGGCAAGGCCCCACAATGGGCGCCAAAAATGTGTTGTTAGAATATGTGGTCTAATTAAAAAGTAAACTAACACACCAATGAAACATTAGATTGAAAGAAACTAAGTTAGAAAAGACAAAAGCAAACTCTAAATAACAACAACTTCTTCAAATTCTTCCCATTGTTCTTTATCTCCAAGGATTCGATTCAAGATATTGGCTCTCAGTTGGTTTAAGCAGCAACTTGTTAGAATGACAACTTAGGAGAACAAGATTGATGCAAAATGCATGTCCATTGCTAATGACTTAAGCTATGCTTATGAAATTGAAGAACTAAAATGCTATGATATTGCTAAAATGTTGATATGCTGATTCGAATGCAACTATAGTAATTACACATAAAATCTAGGATGAAATCTACTTACGAAAAGACTGTATTTATAGATTTTCAAAAGGCAAGAATCTAGTTGGCAAAGATCAACGGTTGAGTTTCAAACCTGTCAAGATGACTTAAGCTATGCTTATGAAATTGAAGAACTAAAATGCTATGATATTGCTAAAATGTTGATATGCTGATTCGAATGCAACTATAGTAATTACACATAAAATCTAGGATGAAATCTACTTACGAAAAGACTGCATTTATAGATTTTCAAAAGGCAAGAATCTAGTTGGCAAAGATCAACGGTTGAGTTTCAAACCTGTCAAGATGAACGGTGTGAGATTCTGGAAGTTGAGAGAAAGATGGAAGGTTGAGAGAAAGATGGAGAATGTTTTCAACCCATGAAACTATCTTCATTCAAAAATGGAGACAAACATGCTCTTTGTCTTTTCATTTATTGAAAAGTTAGTTGAAGTTTGAGGATAAACCTTAATTAAATAAATAAATTTATTTAATTATATGTGACATGTATTTTGGAAACTTCCATAATTAAATATTAATTATGTGAGAGGTGAAAAGGGTGTGTAATTAAATAATTACAATATTTAATTATGTGAAGTGGTGAAAAAGATGTGCAATTAAATATTTTACAATATTTAATTTAAATGTGAAGTGTTAAAAGAATATTCCATAATTTGAATTTAAGCATTCAAACTTTTAGAAATCAAATGATAATTAAATAAATAAATTATGAAATTTATTTAATTTAATTAAGAGGAGAATAACAATAATTAAATAAACTTATTTATTTAATTTAAACTAGAAGAATTAGAAAAATGAACGATATAAATTAATAATTAAATTTATTTATATGTAGATGACTTTAGAATATTAATTAAATAATTCATATTTAATTAATTAACAGGTTTGATTTACTGTGACCATTTTTAGATGTATACAAAAATTATCTTGATAATATTGTCAAAGTTTACATGACACATTATCCTATGCCACAACCAACTTTCATCAACTTGAGCAATCAAATAACTTTTACTACTAGCATTCAGGTGAAAAATGTTACCTTTTATTTTTGTACCTGAAGCAATCACATTTCTAGAACTTCCCAATATTCTACACTTTCCATCCTTGAATTGAATATTGTATCCCTTGTCAACCATCTATCTAACACTTAAAAGATTATGCTTTAAACCTTCCACATAAAGAACATCATCAGTATTATGCTTACCGTCAAAAGAAATACACCCTCTTCCACGGATTATACCACCATTGTTATCACCAAATCTTACAACACCACTATCATAATTTTCAAGGCTCACAAATTTGTTTTTTATCACATTTCATGTGATGTGAACATGCACTGTCAATTACCCATTCATCCTTCTCTTTAACTCGGGCATCTAGGGATTTCTCCACATTTGTACAACTAGTAGATTCAGTAATCACAAGATTATTTTTTTGGATAGCAATAGAAACAAACTCATCTTCAATTACATTCCCTTTATCAGATTCATCATCTATCACACCTTCATCAACAAAATAATAACACTTCTTTTGAAATCTAGGCTTGTTATAGCTTGGCTTAGGGACTCTTTCCGGAAACCTTGATGCAAAATGACCTATCTTACTGCAGGAAAAACATTTAATAGGTAGTTTTGCTTTATACTTACCTTCTCCTTTGACTTCTCTTTTGACAACAAGTGCTCCAAGCTCGTTCAGTTCTCTTTCTTCTTCTTCAATCTGTCTCATTTCTTCCTCATACTTGAATACCTTTCTAGAAGAACTTTCAATCGGATCATATCTTTGCTTATCTCTTCCAAAGGTAGTGGCTTTGAATGCAGATTCTATCTTAGGAAGGGCATCACTGAATTCACTCAACTCAAAGCAATAAGTTTACCAATCAACATATGTTTGGTTACATTTGTCATAGTTCAGAGCTCCTAAATAGCTGTAGCTTTTATTTTGTATGCATCAGGCAAGGATCTAAGCACTTTAGCAACAATCTCTAATTCATCCAACTATCCACTAGAACATTTGATACCACACACAAGTTCATTCACTCTTTGCATGAAAGTAGTAATATTCTCATCATTACCCATTTTCAATAGTTCATATTTCTCTTTTAGACTCTATAGCTTAGCAATCTTCACATTAGCATCACCTTCATACAAAGTTTCCAACTTTTTCTAGATCTCATAAGAAGTTTTCAGATCCATAACATTCATCATCTTAGAATCAATCAAAGCACTCGACAATGATTCCTTAGCCCCAATATTGTATTCAACATCCCTAATCTGAATAGTAGTAGTAGGACCATTTTGAGGAGTAACATGCCTACTACTTGTAATGTTCTAGTAAGATTCACCAATGCATCTCAAATGAAACTCCATTCGAGTCTTCCATAAAGAATAGTTTGTTCCATCAAATCTTGGACTATCCTTCTTATATGTCGCCATCCCAGATCACCTCAAGCTGTTAAACTTCTTCCAAGGAACTAGCTTTGATACCAATTGTTGGAAACACAAGGGCAGACAACTAAGAGGGGGGGTGAATCAGTTGTCATAGAATTTCAAACATTAAATTTATTAACCCCTATTCTCATATCTGATCAATAACCATGAAAGCATAAATCAACAACACATTAGAAACACACATAACACCAAATTTTTTGCATGAAAACCTTGTTAGGGGAAAAATCATGGTGAAAGTTTCTTGGTGTAATTAAATGTGTTGCACCTTGTCCTAGGTCATGATTACACCTTAGTTAAGTTTAATTAGGGACTACACAGGAGGTAGTTGGAACTTTTCCACCTTTGGTGGACTTATCATGTTATTACTTTATCACTTCCACCTTTCGTGGACATATCATGTGATTATCTCTCCACCTTTTGTGGGTGATCCACCATTTGTGGTGATGATCACATTATCACTTTTCCACTTTAGGTGGACTAATAGATTTTCATAGTTGTCTCATTTCATATGCCATTTTATGTTCTCACCTTGGCTATATAATCTGGGGGTCTCTCTCATTTGTACAATCATCTCATATCATTGAATTATATTGATGAGAATACAATTTATTCTTGTCACATCATATTCTCTTTTCTTGTGCTTTTCATTTGGTCCAAAGATCTTGGCAGCCATAGCCAATTCTAATATGGTATCAGAACGAGTTGGGTGCCATTGGAGAGTCTTTTTTCTAAAGATAGATACCAGATTTGGGGAGGTTCCATTTTTGGCTCTTTATTGCAGGTTCATATAAGAGTTTATTGGTACAAATTTGAGCTCATCATTGCGTCCAGGAGACTCGAGAAAGTCAGATTTGAATTTTGTTTTACTTAATTTGATCACCATTTGCATTTTTGACAAACAAGGGTTTGTTGCAAGCCATTTTTTATTAGAGCTGTCATCAGTTTTGCTTCAAAAATCCAGCTTTCACTCATTTGCAGGACAAAGGATTTCTGGGTTTTGTATCCAAGATTGAAATATGAACTGAGTATCTTTTAGATTTTGCAAATCTTGCATTGATCTGGGGGAAATGCTATCCAAAAAGAGTCGTGCGTCATTTTTCTCCTAGCTGAAGGTTAATTTGTTTTTTCAATTTTTCATCTTCTACTTGTTGGATCAAAAAATGATTTCTGGGTTTTGTTTATATCATCAAAATATTTTTGAGTTTCTATTTTTGTCTACAAATAGAGAGTAGAGTTTTCAGAAATCAAATTAGAAGTAAAAATTTTTGCTAGAAAACCCATTTTCTGCAAACTAAATTCAGTTGTTTTGAAAAATTCATAACGTTTGGCCACGGTGTCCATTTTTGGCAACCGAGATATCAACAAAAAGCTAGTTTCGAGCACTTCACAGTAGTGCAGACCATTTTTTTAGATTTTATCATCTACACAAATTTGAGGTTATTTTTCATCATGGAGGCAGATGTGAACATTCATCAGTGCATGTACTATTTCCTTTTTTGTGTGCACTAGGTTTGCATTTTATTTGCATTTCATTTAAGTTCTAGATCATTTCTAAATCAATTGTTGCTTCATAGATTCTTGAGATGTGCCAGTTTACGAGTTTTCCAGTGTTCCTTGGCATTGGGTCTACTATTGCTTTATCATGATTCCACCTTGAGTCAATCAGTGACTCACATATGGTTTCAGTAGAAAACAAAAGTATTTTTCTTTGCTTGCGAGATTGAGGATTCCAATGTTACTCCACAATGTACCTCTAGTGCTTCTCTTGCAATAGGTTATTTCATTATGGGGGGCTAAATGGTCTCTTTTTTCATCCTTTGTGTGGATGGAGATTGATTGGATTTGTGATGGATATTATTTTTGTATTTAATATCTCTTTCGGGGAGGAGTTTTGTCCCACTAGGTTTTCTCCTTTTCTCCGTTTGTGAAAGATTTCTTTGCATTTATACATGGGTACCTAACATGGCCTAGTTGCCAAGACCCATCTTGCATTGTTTTCTTTTGTGTACATTCTCCCTAAGTTGCACTTAAGGGGGGGTGTTAGTGTAATTAAATGCATTGTACCTTGTCCTAGGTCATGATTATACCTTAGTTAGGTTTACTTAGGGACCACATAGGAGGTAGTTGGAACTTCTCCACCTTTGGTGGACTTATCATGTTATTACTTTATCACTTCCACCTTTCATGGACATATCATGTAATTACCTCTCCACCTTTTGTGGGTGATCCACCATTTGTGGTGATTATCACATTATCACTTTTTCACTTTAATTGGAGTGATAGATTTTCATAGTTGTGTCATGTCATAAGATTACGACACTTGTCATAATCTTATGCCCTTTTATGTTCTCACCTTGGCTATATAACCCGGAGGTCTCTCTCATTTGTACAATCATCTCATATCATTGAATTATATTGAAGAGAATATAGTTTATTCTTGTCACATCATATTCTCTTTTCTTGTGCTTTTTATTTGGTCCAAAGATCTTGGCAGCCATAGCCAATTCTAACATGGTTAATCCACAAGTTTATACTCTTTTAAAAGTATAAGAAGAATAAATGGGAAATGCACATGCATTTAGGCACACTGCCTAGAGCTCACTACTCAATTATAAAAGGCTTACTGCCCAAAGGAAGACTCACTTTCTTACAGTAATATTCAGATTAAATCCATTTGAAGATCTTGAATTGAGAAAGTAGCATCTGTTAATGCCTAATTACAGTTCTAGTTAAAAACATGAACTCTTCTTCACACTCTGCTCTGCCTTCGAAAGATTTAGAACATTATTCGCACACACACACTTGCTCGCTCACACACACTCTCATTCAAATGAAGAAACAATCGCTTATATATATCAACAACAAGGAATTACATTGCCACAAGTTAGCTTCAACAAAATAATAAGATGAATACAAACTGTTGGCCCAAAACAATAAATATTATTAATGTGAATCTACCAAGGTCGGCCACAACATAGTGGAGACCCAAAAAAATTTTTTTTCTCGAACACAAAACACCTTCAAAGACTTTTCCTTAAAGATCCACAACATGCTACAATCACCTTGTTGGCCATGAAAATGAAAAACATGAACACACAAGAGAAAATCATCAGCCACGAGCACAACGATCAATGCAAATGTGCAAAAAGGATAGAGCATGATCTAGAAACATCCACAAACACCACAAGAGCATACACAACAACCCATTTTACCAGAATCACATTATCTTCTTCCAGGAATACCAGCTTCAATAACAAAATAACTGTCGGAACACAAAAAATCATAACTTGCTTAAATCTTCACGCGCACCTCTAAAAATTTGGTGGATAAATTAGATAGGATTTAAAAAAAACCATTTAATCCACAAATTCTCACCATCAACATATTAAAATTTCCATCATACTGATCTTCACTGCTTCACAGATAACCTACAACTTATTTTATTACAATTTTCTCAATATCCTTGACATATATAGTCTTAAAGACATTAATGCTAATAGTGTTGACATCAACGAAAACCACATATCAACAACACAACCATAATATCTAACATTAGGTGGTAGCAGAAATTGAACTCCACATTAATTATCCGACCGATGAATAAAATTGTGAATTTCAACGGGTTACTATAGTTTGAAACTCCTCCCACCCTTCCCCTACTACTATAGTTTTCACCCACCCACCCTACATAAGAAGGATAGTTTTATCTAGAGTTCAACAAAACTAGTTCGCCCTAGCGACAATAGAAAATGGAGCAATGAAAAAACTAGACAACACAATGATAACATCGCTAGGGTGAAGCTGCAAAAGTAGACAACACAAAGACAACATAAAAGGGAGTATCAAAAAAATAGTGACAACAAAACAACAACATAAAAGGGAGCAATTTATAGTTAAAGATTAATTGACAAAACTAGACAAACCACACCAACCATATTCTCCAATGCGGGTTACCCCAGCATTCATTTCTCCCCAACCTAGGCTCCCCAATAAAGGTAGTAGGAAAGGCATAGCCCCAGACATGGGAAAATGCGGAAGCTAGAGAGGTCCTTATAGGTAGAGATGAAGATTAAATAATGGATCCTATTCTAGGGTGGGGGGAGGTTTCCATTTCCTAAGGATAAAGAGCCAGATGCAATTAATCCAGAGCTTGTGAATGAACTTGTTTACCCACCTGAGTGATCTAGATGGAAGTAATACCAATTGCAAGAGTAGAAGTGCATTCAATGATGGAAGACACAAAACTAGTAGCCCCAGTTGACTCATACCCCACATCATCACTTATAAAGCATTTCAATCTCAATTTTGGTCCTCCCAAGATCTCCAAGAGGGCCTCCCATCGGAAACATCCACTCCCACCCACTCACTATCTACTTCTTCCCACCGTGGCCGGATTATAACTCTTTGTTTTTGGGGCCAGTGTTATATTTCCATTATATAGAAAGGGGGGTCCTACTATTCCACCCAATGTGGATTTCCCCAACATCCATTTCTCCCCAACTCGGGCGCTTGAGCCATTGATCTAATGGTTGGGCTCCTCCCGTACCACTACAAGAAATGGGCCCACCCAAGGCCTATTGCTATATCCTCCTACCCCCTTGGTGGGATCTTGGGGGGAATGGTATGTATAGATGCCTCCTTCCTGACTGCTTTGGGACAAGATGAATTGAGGTTTTGCAAAACCAATAATTAGCTTGCTAATATTTTTACCAAGGTAGTTTCAAAAGAAAATTTTAAGAGATTAAGAAAAATGATGGGTTATTTTCATGTTAAGCATTAAGGGGGATATTGAAGGAGTTAATTATTAATTAAGTAGTAAAGATACATTGCACCCTTTTTTCTCCATGTAGTATCTACTAAAATTTCATCACCACCTAATTTTGGTTGTCATTTATTATTTTATTCGTCCCTTATAAATACACAAGTTTTATTAACTTATTTTATGATAGGGAATGTATTGAAACTTATTAAAAAATATTATTACTAGCCTCCATAATGCTACATGTTTTTCTTCACTTCCAAGAAGCAAAAAAGGGACACCATTTCTCTTTATCAGGTTAGTTTTATCAATTATTATTCTTCGTATGTAATATTATTCTTTGGAAGCTTATTTTATTATGTTTGTTTCTCTTTGATCTTATTTTGAACATTGCATTATTTTTTGTTCCTTGTTGGATAGAACTACATTAATTCCCGACAATAGTAATGTCAAAAGTTCCTATTTTTAACTCTATAGGTATGTACAAATTTGGGTATATTTTTATTTAAATGTTAAAAATTAGAACTTTTGTTGTAGTAGAAATAGAATTATTTGAAAGATATTTTGGTCTATTTTAAGTTTAGTTTAAATCCTTATTAGATTTGGGTATGTTTGATATGTGTAGAGGAGGGGATTCACTACTCCCAAGTCTCTAAGACATAGGAGAGCCTAAAGGGAGAAAATTGCCCTCAACTACCTTAGACTACCTAATAAGTTGAACAAGATGAAAGAGATTGCAAAAACATATTAAAAGAAGAGTTTGAGGAATGATTATATGCTAATAACTTATGAGACTAAAAGAGTAGATCACTAAGATTTTTGAGGTAGGAGGAGGAGCTACTGGCCAAAGGATGGTATCATGGGAGTGGGATTTCAATGCGGCACACTGATGTCCCAAGTATGCGCTGGCATTTTGTATAGATAAATAACTAAACTCCCAACTAGAACTCAAAGGATCTACTAAATATTCTAAATTTGAGGTCTATTTAAATATATTAACTTTACAAAAAACAAGAATAAAAAAAAATGACAAGGAGAGAAAGGGATCAACTTACAAGAGGTCCTACACTTTGATGCCTCCCATAAAGATCCACATGAGAAACCTGAACACAAGGTAGACAAGGAGAAACTTTGGGGTTGTTTTGGGGCTTGCCTCTGTCAAACCCCCATTTTGGTGTTCCCACCTCCATGGACAACTAGATAGATAGAGAGAATAATAGACACAAAATAAAGTAGATACAAGAGTGATAAAAACAAACCTCGCTATGGAGGAGAACCTATATCACAAAATAGATGCCAAAGTGATAAAAGAAAACCCCAGTACATAGGAGAACTTGTATCATGAAATATAAAAATGATAAATATTATGCTAGTAAATAGGCAAGAAGCAAGAGAGTGTTTCCAATAGTTTGTGACTCCCTCTTAGCTTGATAGACATGACATTGAGTGTTTGCAAGAGAGCTTTGGTTGTTGGTGAGATTTCAATTTGACAGAGCTTCACTATAGATACATGATGTAGAAGAGAAGAGAAAGAAGAGAACAATTTGGAGTGATTTCAAGTGAGAAATGTTGCAAAAGAGAGTGAAAATATGAGTTTTGTGTAGTTGCATGGGTGGGAAGAGTCGTTACTCTCAAAATCCTACCACAATGACACGTTTCATGGGCAAAGACTTCCAAGATTCCTTATTTTGAATTTGTAAAGTATGGAGATGCTAGCACACCGTGTGGATGTCCACACGTGCGCATGCATCTAGCTCATAATTTTATGAGAAATGAGGTGGTAGACTATTTTTGCTTTGTCATTGGTCCTTATGGAGTTGAAATCATGAAATTCCAACTCATAAGGTTCTTGTCATAAATGGGGCTAGGCACCATAAATGCGAGGGGAAAATGCACAAATGTGAAATTTACATGGGGCGCAGTTTTACAACATTACATTTTTCCCCCACTTTAGTGAGTTGATTTTTGAGAAACATTAGCTGCACTAAATTAGAAAAGAGAAAAATAGATAAAACTAAAAAAAAATCAGATTTGTGTGCCAAAAATGATATTGTAGAGGTCAGAGACATCGATTAGGCAAGTACCAACAATGCCCCCAATGATTGAGCTCAGTGAGAAACCACAACATCATACGTGAAGTTTCATTTTGCAAAACTCAAGTTTAGGTCAGCTCAAAAATTGGAAGAAGCTACCAAGGCAAGAAGAACATTCAAGAAAAATCTAATGGTTTGGAAGAAAAATATGATGAAGAGGTGAGTATATGCCCCCTCTTGGTTTTGCTCCAAAATATGTGGGGTAAAAATAGGAAAAAAAATGACAAGACAACAATAGTTGAGAAAAATGGGCCCTAGGGGGGCCTATATATCTGGGCGGGCCCCTGGAAGGGTCATATTCACTATTCACTATGAGCATTTGTTGACATTTTTGAGAGAAAATTCAACAAAAATTCCTCACAAATGAGATTTTGAGGAGTTGAGGATTGAGAAACTATGTCATGTGATAGCTAAGGGCAATGAGGCAAATGAGTGAGTCTGAATTACCCCTCGCTTTGTATTTTTTATTTTTTTTTCTAGCTTTTCCCAATTTTTGCAACACAGACATCTCAGCGGCATAAACGCATCCCACCTATGCACTATCATCTTGAATGAACACTAGCATCTAGAAGGTGCACTATCATCTAATAAGCTTTAATGTTGGATGACCTTAGACAACAGTGTCTCGTGTAGACATCTGCATGACGCGCTTGCATCCTAGAGGCCATTTTTAGAATAAAATTTGATGTAGGAGTTAGAATATTTTGATGTAGATGGATCTGACATAGATATTTTTTCCTTTTTAAAATATTATCCTGAGATGTATGAGCACAAAGGCAGGTGCGTGCTTAGGATCCTATGCGACCAAGTGACTCAGATGCACCTTGAAAATTAGGATAATCTCCGATGGGTAGGCCTATGGTGGGTCTACATGTTGCTCGAGATGTTATACCATGATTGGATGCTGATGACACTCATGGAGCATTGGGACTTCATCACTTACTCCTTCTACATACAGACAAAAAGATGTCTATCACTTTAGATGATGTGTATCACATCACTAACCTACCCATCCATAGATGACGATTGGACCTAAATGAGACATGATCAAAATGAGAGAGATTTGAGGGATTGTTGTACTACATAGGGTGCACAGATCTTGGTGAAAACTATTTTCACTCAATATTGCACCCCTGCAAAGTTGCAAAACTTAGCATATTAGTGAAACATGGGATCTTTCAAGGTTCGTGGGTCACCTATGTTGGAAAGAACCTCTAGAGAGGGCTGGTTCCCTTGGAACTATCACCTAAAGTACTGCTTTCAATGGAAAAGGGTAGAAAGAAAAGTATAAAATGAATTCTACCTATGTGGGTGATGCATCAAATGTGTTTTCTTAGAACCTATACTATTTTTTTAACACAATTTTATCAATAGCTCAAATTAGCTTAACACAACTCAAATATTTTTTATATGTCAATGCATAAGTGTTTTACAAGGAGGCTTGGTTCTCTTAACACTTTTGAAGGAAAGGAGTTCTTTCACAACTAAAATAGCTATTTGAACCACTGCACAACTTACAACTTGCAAAAATATATGTTTCTTCTTCCTATAGGTGCTAAAATGAGACAAAAATTAAAGGGATTATCAAAAATTACAAGAATATTCATCAATCACACATTGCACACAATGATACAACTTCTAAGAAGATAAAAAAGGTGTTACATAGGTGTTACATACTATTGTACATGTCTGAGATTGAGTTACAATGTTGTCTTTTTCCTAAAAGAGCTCCAAAACAAGCTACAATACATGCTGAAAAGAAAAAAGAACTAACTCCAAACTGTTGTTTTAAGTTACTTTATGCTTGCCAAGAAGTTGCACAAAGATAGGAACTTCCTTTGGTCATGTAAAAAAATAAAGCCTAAAATTTAACCCCTAAACCTCCTCCAAAAAGGCTCAAAAATGAAGAAAAGGTCAAACCCTAACCTCACCTATCATAAAGGCACCCAAAATTACTTTAAGATGCTCTCAATTCCCTCCAAAACCAAGTCAAAACAACCCCTATATTCTTGGCACTTGTCTATCAACTTCATTCAACCTCCCCTAAATGCTTGGCATAAACCATAAATCAACCTTCAACTATCTCCTTTGACCATATCTTGAAGGCAAACACGTCGTTATCTTGCATCATACACAACATTTAATAAAGTTATTTATAATTTCATCACTTTAATAATGTGCTTACATTTTCAAATTTAATGCAAAACAAAGGTCGACCATGTGTTGAAAGATGTATGCAAAATGAAACTTGACTTAGACTTTTCAAAATATGAAAAAAAATACAAGGCTTAGGCATTAGTTATAGAGAAAAAAAAAGAGAGGCAAAAATGCCTTAGGCCATCGACTCACTTAGGGTTGAAAACCTAATGACAAAACTCGGCCAAACATTCATTCCACATTTTGTTTTACTCTTTATTGCATCCTTTGGAAAATTGAGGACGCTTCCATGTTTGAACTTCATGGAGTCTCAAGAGGGTTTTTGAGTAACTAGAAGTTTCTCTGAAGTCTTCCTTGTGAGATTTATGCAAAAGCCAATTGGAGCTACATGTGGGAAGCATCTATCTATATAAATCACACCTTTTCCATTATTACCTATGAATAAAAATAATATTTCAAGCTCCCTTTGTACAAAAAATAATGAAAATGTTTAATTTATGCATTCTCTTCATTTTGGGTTCCATTCATTCTTCTATGGTCGAAGTTTCACTTTGAAGGCATTCTATATTTTCATTGTCATATTAGAAGAAATGGTGAAAATGTTATTTTTTAAATTTTTTGCATATTTCCACATGCTTGGCCTTGAGCCTCCATCTCAGTAGAAAAGATAGAAAGTTTTTGATTCTTTTGTGTATATTTTCCCATTTTGAGCCTACGTGAACAAAATGATAGGAAGCTTTTAAAACTTTGTGCTTTTACCTTGATACTTTTGGAAAACTCAAGGGTTCTCTCTTGCTTGCAAGCTGAGATTTCTCCTCGAATGATGCTGGACCTTCTATGATTGATTTTTTTTTGATATTTTGGTTCCATTTTCATATATTCTATATTCGGCCTTGACAAAATCTGGGACATGCTTCACTTGGTCTTCTTCATTTTCCATGACTGTGGCTTTTCCTTTGTATTGGTTTTTCTATTCTGTGCCTATTTCTAGCAACAAGATATCAAGGGTTGTCTTGAAACCCTAGTTCCATTTACACTATTTTGTATATTCCATATGCTAAGGAGAAAAATATAATTACTTTCCTATCTTAATATATGAACATCAAATTTCATTTGAAAGGTGATCATTGTCTTTATGTATAGATCTACAGATAAGGTTCTATTCCTAATTGTATTATATGCTTTTTCTTCAGGGTTTAGATTGAGGATTTCATGCTCGAGAACTTATGTCCTATGATAGCACTTAGTAACTTCATGCTATAATTATTACTTCTTTATACAATAATTTTCCCTTTTTATGATGATGTTGTCTTCCAGAAAAATGAAATGTCCCCCTTTCAAATTTTTGAGACATGACATTATGCCATTTAGGCTTGCCTTGTCATCATGCTCCTTTTGTTTCAAATGTATAGAGGATTAGTATCTCTTCTTTATGACAGTCCCAGGAGTGCCATTCACTGTAATAAAACCACTATCATTTAGGTTTGTATCTTTATCACCATGAGTACTTAATCAAAACCACCTCCATTCTAGTAACTACCCAGCTATGTATTTAGCATCACCAAGGTTGAGACAGGACTTAACTGTGAAGTATGGAGAATATTCTAGTTACTTGGCCTTTTCAAATGCATGAATTTCCATTTAAATCATATATCATCATTTTTTAGTTCATGTTCATAATCATGAAGACTTCCTTCAAATGGATTTGTATGCTTCAACATATCATGATCACCATGAATTCTTTTTAAAAAAAATTCCATCTCTTGAACATGCATGATCATTTGGAACTGTCTTTGAATATTCCACTATACATGAATGTTATTTTCCTTTCATACCATGTTGCTACTTATTAAATTCATTAAATAGATGTTTTTTGGTGTTGAAATGTTTGTTTTACTGCCACCTTTAGAGTTTATGGCTCTATCTATACATCATAACCATAATAGCATTTTGATATGTTTCATGGCTTCAATATCCATGCATCTATTTGTTCATGTCATACAAATGGTGTCTGTTCAATGTAACAATGTGACTTGAGCAAAATTCTTATCCCTCTTAAAACACAAGAGGGCAACATGTTGGGCTCAACCCTTGTGAGAGCCCATTTTACTCCACATGCTATGATGTCAAATGAAATAATTCAACAATGAAAATTCCACCTATACCTGCATAGTGAGCAAAAATGCTAGATAAAAAAATGAGGCCAAAAGCTTCCAATGATGCTTCATGATGATTGATGATACTCTTCTTTTCTTGATATATGAGATTCTATAAAACTGTTTCAATGCTTTATGAGAACAAACCATATATTTGTTGATATAATATATGCAAAGAATATGGGTCCCGAGCTCTAACACAACTTTTCTCATCCCTTGTAGACATTTCAAGCAGCAATAGGTCAACTTATGAAGCAACCGAACAAGAGGGACTAAAGCAAGGATGCAACAATTCAACTTGGGGTTTGTCATTCCAGCAATGACGAATCCCTACTCTTTCCATATGTTCTTTCTTTTCTATTTCTTCAAATGTATAGTTTATGTCTTATATTGTATTGAAATAGTTATTCCCATGGATTGTGTGGGACACCATACCTTTTTAATTATCAATAAAAGATAAAATTTATGCAAAACTTGTACAATCTTTCTCTTGTATACATTTGCATGAGCTGTAATCTATTTAATAATATTTTTGTGCATATGAATGGAACTTTTAGCATAAATCAATGTGCACCTTTATCTTTATTTTGCAAAAACCATCTCATCTCTACCTTATTGATTTAGAAGCTAAATTAGGTAAAAAAAATTGTGACATTTGTGATATGTTTGCCTACTAAACATCCTAACCAGTTTCCTAAACCTATCCATTGGGCACATGAGTCAAATAGGAACCTGAAAAGACTTAAGAAATAGTCTTTCATACTACTGTAACTCATCCAAAATAGTGTATAACACCTTCAAATCTTATTCATCCTACCAAAAGACAGATCAAAATGAATAACTGTGCAGAACAACACTTAGAGGAAAAGACTACTAAAATAACCTATACTAATCTAAACTAATTGAGAAAAGGACTACCTAAACAAAACCATTGACTAATAATTGAAAGTAGCTACCCTTTATAAGCATCCTTGGATGCTTTTCATTCTTGTGAGTCAACCAAAATAGATGGATAAAGATCAAATATCCAACAAACTATTGCAACACCTTTCCAAAACTAAAAACACAAGCACTTATCCACCTAATTTGGTTGGAAAATTAGCTGCCTTCAAGTGGATAAATGGATTGATTATGCTTGTCTTAATGAACTTATTGATGCTCAAGATCAATTATCACATGATATGGCTTTTCTTTGTTCATCTCCAACCAATATAGGTGTCTAATAAGGCATCCCATTGATATGACAAAATTTGAATTGCCCTTGTTGGCTTGTCGTTCATGGACAACTGCTACATCTTCTTGTTGTTTGAAAAGACTTGAATCTTGTGGCTCACCTTATATCATGGATTTATCATCTTATTTTCCTTGTTTTTCCTCATAAATATCCTCTTCAAGGGGTGTTGGATTGATGTACAAACTTTAAAAAAAACTTCTAACTCATCCCAAAAAATGTCTTCTTCAATATCTTCTTTGCTTCATTGAATAGGAGGATTGGTTTTAGGCTTAACACAACTCTCTTTAAGCTTTGATAAAACATAAAAATCATCCTCTTTGTGGAACAATAACTCTAATTTAGGGACTTGTTCAACTTGATGGGAAACTTTATACACATCAATAAATACATCTCCTTGAATAGTTTTGACTATGCTCTCTTCTTCATGAGTTAGGATTTCAAACTCACCTTCATCATCATACACCAAAAACTCACCAAGATCTCCAAAATTTTCCATTTGCTTTGAATCTTCATCCTTGTCAAAAAAAAAAGGCAGCTCATCAAATTAGAAGATAAAATCTTCCTTATGATCCCCATCCATTTTCCTTGCACCCTACTGTTCCAAATGATCACCCTCAACTTCTACTTGAAAAAGCTTTATATTTTTATTATTCACACCATTTATAGGCTCATAAAAAACAAATATTTATTTTGTTTCCTCATAACTAACCTCACAAGTGACTTCCACTTGAGGAAGACCCTCAATCAATTTTGAGTCTTGAATTGAAAACAAAAACTCTTGTTTCACTACTAGCTCGGCCTCCTCCTATTTGGAATGATCAAGAAGCTCCTCAAAATATTTGGGAAGTGTTGATAGTGGATTGGCTAGTACAGGAGGATTTGGTAACTCTTGAGGAAGAGATGAAGTGATTTGATTGAAGCTTGGGATTGTTAACACATGCTCTTTCAACTTAGAAACTTCATCATAGTTGTCCATGCTAGATTTAGTTGTGAAGGGGATTTGAAAGGGCTTCTCTTAGTTAGGATTTAGTTGTTGGTTTGAAGAATTTTTTTTGAAACTTGGAATTTTAATTGGCTTAGATTATTCAACCTTTCCCTCTTCCTAGTTTTGGATTGGTATGAGAGGAAAGGCCTCAACAAGATTTGGCATTTTGAAACTAGGAATGCAAGGGGCTGATTGGGTTTCATACCTTTGGACTTGTGAAAGCAGGTGTTTTATTTGCTCTTCTTTGGCTACAACTTGTCTATTCAAATATTCCTCTTCATACATTCTTTCCCTTTCCACCTCATGCTAATGACAAAAATCTTGATAGGATTGCTCCTCTTGGTGCATGTTATACTCATTTTCTCTATCTATCTCTAACATTTCCCTTTGAAACTGTAGCAATATATCCTTGATGCTACCCAAATCAATATCCATGTTGTTATAATTTTGAGACTAACTAGGGAGGCTACAAGGCTAGTTAAAAGTAAGATCAGTTTCACAAGGTATGGTATGGGTATAAACATGCTGCAAGGAAAGTTGAGCAAGAATTTTATGATTGTAATGAGGAAAAGGGTTGTTTGGAGGCCAAAAGCTTGAAATTTCATGGTATGGAGGAGGGTAACCATATTGATGGTGATGATTAGACATTGCAAGGATAAAACATGAAGTATAGGCAAGTCTAGACAAAAAACTTGGAATGAAAATAGACAAGGTCTTGAAACACTAAAAAGTGGGTCAAAACACCAATTAGAGTCACCGGGTTCTGAGAAAGTACTTCAAATGTGTTACCCTACATTTTATTTTTGTCCATGGGACTCCCTTTGTTTACTTAGAATTGGCTTGGTCCTTTCTCAGGTGGTGTTTAGTCTAGTCCCATGAACTCATGCATTATCTTATGTAGTTCGTGTGACTCCCCACTTTACCACCTTGCCTTGTTTTTCATTGATACTTATGTTCTTTCATTTAGGCAGTATCTTGAAGTAGAGCTTAAACTGAAGCACACATTTATGAAGTTCGTCGAACTCTCCGCTTCTCCACTTCTAGATGTTTATTTTTGAATTTTGAAGTAGTTTAATGAATAATGAAGTGATTTCCACCATGTACCCTATGGAAACTGAGACATATTAATGCTCATATACTCCCACACTTTCTTTGGGGTATTTAAGGAAATTTCCTAAGTGCTAGACAAAAATTATCATTGTGACACCATTTCCCGAGGGTGAGTTGGACGAGACACAGGATTTCAGCCATAGAGTTCATCATTTAAGGTATTTATAATATCCCCTGCTTCAAGTTTGTCTTTCTAGGATATTGGTGTTCCTATTTCTGAATTGTTTGGGTAATTCCTTGTTCGAGCCTAATTATCAATCATGGAAAAAGTTAAATGCATGGGTTATGAGTATGTATCTAGGTTGACTTATGAGGGACCATAAATTGGGGATACCCATTTTAGACCTATTAATTTGGATGAGTTAAGAAGTAAATTTAATAAACCCAATCCACAACCCATTACTACATGAGTAATTGATAGCGGGTTGGTCGAAGTCGATGCATTTCCTATAGTAGTACAATGCATGGAACTCATTTTGGAATGTATCATACATTATAATTCACAAACGCGGAAGGTCAGGATAGAAGATAACCAGTTGATATTGAAGATTCAGAGGTCCACCTTTGCATCTTGCCTAAAGATCCCAAAAAGAGATGATTATTCATCCATGACTGCAACAAATTCCCAAACTGAGTTTTCAATGAAGAAGGGGCTTTATAGAAATGAAATGCCAAAACATTGGTTCACCAAACCTAAATGGGGTAAGTCCCAATTACCTCGAAAATTGCATAGGACCCATTTTGTACAATAAGTGGATGAATTTTGGTGTTACTACATAGGTTGAGAGGAAATGAAGATGCACATGGGTTTGAAGAGTGGATGTATTTCTTCATCCAAATTATGTTAGCTAGACAACAATTTCTCGATTTGGTGGGAATTATAAGTGATCTTTTACATTAGTTGATGAATTTATTTACTCTCAATAGGTTTTTATATATGTCCTCATACCTGATCTATGCTATTTCCAATAAAATTCCCTGGCCTGGTTTAAGACCGAGTGATCTACCTCTAGGGAAGGTATCTATCTATGACTATTTTGATAAGTTGTAGCTCCATAATGTTTTTTAGCATTTTAGGAGGATAACTGATGGTTTCACTATGAAGATGGTCAGAGAGTTACAGGAATGTCATGTAATGCGATTATCACCAAAGAAAATGCAATTTGTAAGTTTTTATGGTAGTCACTTCATTCAATTTCAAATATTTTCTTATATAAGTGTTGGTGGGTATGTTGACTTTCCAATCAAATTGCCTAAATACCTTGAAGAAAAGTGGGTCATGATCAAAGTATGTAGGAAATTGGCAGATGTAAATAGACTATGTCAAGAGAGGAAAAGAGTAACTATCCATTTTCCTATTGGTTTTGGCTCTTATAGTTTCCTATCTATGTATGATGCCCTAAAATTTGAGGAGTTGTCTAAGTATAATTTTTTGTCATTTGATGAGTGGTTTCCTTTTGATTTGAAAAAATATGTTAAGGAAAATTTGAAGCTAAGCCCCAATTTTTTTCATCAATCTAGTCTTGAAGACTTATGGGTTGATTTTTTTGATGAATACGAAGTCAAGAAAAGAACCTAGATGAGATTTTCTGTAGATCAGATTGTTAGTTTCAGATTAGAATGGGATCTACAAGGCATTATAGAGGATGGATTTGACATTGTAGGTCTAGTTTACATGGAGTTAATAGAAACTCATCCTATTCCTACCATGGATTGGAGAATTAAGGAAAATGAAACCATCAAAGAAGAAACTATTGATGTCTTAGCCAAAAAAAAGGAGTGGATGATGAAGAAAATGATAGACCAGTTATGCTCCCACACTAGGTCAAGAATTACTCAACCTTCTAAAGGTACTTCTCAAAATGTTATGAGCATACACTCAGCCTGCACTACCTCTCAAAATTTATCATCAAGGACTCAAGGAGATAGTGGTGATGATCCACCTAACAAAAATATGTTCTCACAGATTTGTCGAGAGGATATTCTTAATCTCCCCATTTCGGGAAAAGAGAAGGAAGGAGAAGAAGATGAAGGTTTGGGAGCTTTCCAGATAAATTCCTCTCCTTCTCAAGATGAATCACTTGTTAGATAAGTGAGTACATCTCAGAGGTCACAAAAAATTGCACCTATAGAAGACACCCCTCCTATTGCTCGAACATTATTTGAATCTCCAGGTTTCAAAACAACCAAGATCTTAGTAACTCCTGCCTAGTTGGAGTAAAATTTATCAAGGAAAAGAAAGGATATACAACCTGGCCTACCTAAGAAGGACATGGTAGGCCAATTGTTACAGAGAACTCGGAACCCAAAGCTAAAGAAGTTAAAGGCTACTACTAGGTTGATAGATGATGTGGATTTAGGAATCCTCTAAGTAGAAATCGTGCACCCTTCAGTGCAAAAGGACATCAATCAGGAAATAACAAGTGATTTTGAGGTGAACAAAGTAGACCTTGGCCCCCTACTAGAGACAGAGATGTTCAAAATTTTTAGGTGTCTGCAGTCAGAATGGTTGAATGATAAAAAAGGGATGAAGAAAGTAAGAATGAATTAAAACCCTAGGTTCGAGACTTGGCTGAATATCTAAGGTCTATTTTTAAACTTGTTGCTCGACCCCTTTCTCGAGTTGATTCCTCTGTAGAATCTTTGACCATCGTTAGGAAGGAAGCCATAATTAAAATGAAAAGTTGCCAAAAACTAAGTAGGTCTATGGAAGAATGGAGTGAGTGTCTGACTAAAAGGGGAGCTTTCTTATTTCTGAATCCATGAAATGTTTTCGAGAGACAAACACTTTGACTACTACTTTGGGGGAGGAAAATATTGTGATTGAAAAAGAAGAAAATTTATGGAATAGTTACCAAACTAAATTGAAGCTAATGTTAAGATGGGATATGGAGAAATTGATTGTAGAGTAGATTATACGTAATGCTTCAGACACCCATTTCTTGGTATGGAACAAAGGGATGGAGTGGAAGTTATAGATTGCTATATAGATTTTACAAAAGCTTAGAGAAATCATTGATGAATGCACTATTATTTCAGAAGAAGCACTGGGTACCTTGGTGGCTCTCGGGTTACAATGGGATAAGGGTGAAATTGGGAATGACATAGACATAAAGGGTCTGATAGATAGTTTTAAGGGAATGGTTAAGGAAACACTTGATTTACCTTCGCTCAATGTTCAACACCTGAAGAATCTTAGTGAATCACACTTGGTCACATCTCAAGTGATTGATCTCATGAGAGTTTGTGAATGTCGTGTTGAGATAACTAAGGAAAATCATTTGATGTGGAAGGTGTGAATGAAAAATGTGGCTATTCCTCAACATAAAGAATTGTTACATATCCTTAAATATTTCCAAGCTTGGTGGAAGAAATTCATGGTGATCCCAGAAGTTGGAAGTGAAGTGACACCATCATGATGGCTCAGCTTATTTACTTTTTTTTTTCCTTTTCAATTTGGTCTATTATGGACAACAAAAAGAGGTGGTTACTCATCCTCCTATTTAATTGTACCTATTTTTTCATATGTGATCTCTCTAGACACTTTGAACTAATTAATACAATATTTTTGCTCTGAATGAAATTACTGTTTGTCTTTATGCATTCAGTTTGTGAAGTTGATATGGGCTCTTGAATCTTTGTCTTTGTTTGAAGGTTAATATTCAAAGCTATTTGGTTCATTTTCATACCTTTTGGATGTGGAATTACTATATCTCAAGGTGACCAATCTGTTATCCAATAGATTTTTGGTGACTTAGTTGGGGAAAAAATTGTATAGTTCTAGGTTGTCTTGCATGGGCATACTTCATGAGTAATTTAGTTAACCCTAGATTCTCTTAGATTTAGTAGACGATAAATAAGTAGGGGAATTTCTAATCCTTTTTTTGAAACCCTATAAAGAAGTAATTTTTCCTATATCATTCCCTCTAGGCGAAGGGTTGGGGCTAGAAACAGACCCACCTCACCTACTAGAACACCTTCAAATCACTTCATCTCCCAAGCACTCATTTTACATGGAACTGTTATGTCAGTTGTAATTAATTTTCCCCTTAATATGGCTAATCAACCACCCATTGCTTGGGGTGCTGCTATTGGCCCCTTGTAGTTGGGAAATAACTTGCATGATTTACCCAAGGGTTCTCTTAATAATTTTCCTAAATTTTGAGGAGATGGAAATATTTCACTAGAAGAACACATTGATGCTTTCTTTGTCGCATGTGGTGTGCTTGCAGTACAAGAAGAAGATGTAGCAATTAGATTGTTCATAGAGTCTTTAGCTGATGCAATGGCATAATGGTTTTACATAGTTGTCTCATGGATGCATTACTAATTGGGCCACAATGTGCAACAAATTTGAAGCAAGATTCAAAAGTGTAGATGATGACCTAACTTTAATAACACAAGTTAGATGAAGAAAGAAGCAAATGAGTCTATGAGAGACTTTGTGGCCAAGTTTAACAGGATAGTGAATGGAATTACGGTAACTAAGAGACCTTCTCTGGAAATGAAAAAATGTTTCTTCATTAATTCACAACACCCTGATATTGGTCCTCTTAAAAAGGAAACCATTGAATAATCTAGAGGCTACAAAGGCATTGGTCATTGAATTAGAGGATAATTTTATTTCAATAGGGAAATGGAAAAAAGAATTGCATATGAACAAAGCACTTCCTACTACTTCCTTCGACCCTATGATTCATAAATTAGCTAATGATATAATTTCTCTTGTTCGGTTATAATATCAAACACACCTTCATGAAATGCATTACATAAAAGGATAGAATTAAAACTACAATTATCCCCTTAACTCATCTCATGGTTCTCTAAACCCAAGGAATCCTGCAAAATCATGCTCTCTGATATTATTGATCTGCACATGAGCTTGAATAAGATTGACAACTTAAGCTACAAGATGCTGAAATAAAATCCTACATGCCTATGTTTTTGTATTTTTATATTTGATGCATTTAAATAAAAATAATTCTACAATGAGGTGATAATGAAATCTAAATGCTAAGATGGAGGATGATGATCTAATACAATTGCTAAATGAAAGATAAATTAAGCTAATCTATCCAAATTAAAATGCCATTATAACACTAAAATGATCTAAAAATGCAAAGCTAAACTAAATGCTCTCAAAGTTCTCTCACAAGTGCACTAAAATTCAATAGCATAAACTTATCAAATTATTCCTTGTTCAAGTGTTGTAGCAAAGGTCTTATTTATATATTTTCTAAGTCCCAAGGTGATGTGGCAGTAATGGTCAGTTTGGATTGTGATCCTGTGACATCAACAATAGAGCATCAGAAGGTTGGAGGGAATCAAGGAGATGGTTCCCTTTCACAAGGAAAATTGCCAAGTGTTGGAAGGAATAACAAAGGGGAAGAAGCCATGTGAGGTGGTAGGTGAGTTGGAGCTGGTTAGAAGAAGTTGTAGCCATGTGCCTAAATTGAATTGAAAAATCCAATTTAAAAGAAGATGGAAAATTAGAAAAATGTCAAATTAAATCATTTGTGTTTTTAACCAATTTTGGAAGACTATGCCAATTTGAATTTAAAGATTCAAATTTAATAGAAATAAGGAAAATCAATTAAATAACAAATTGATTTAATTTTCCCATTTAATTAATTTAGAAAGAAGGTGGAATTTGGAAAAGAAGAATTAGAAAATGAACCTTATAGATAAATTTCACAATTTATTTATAAAGGTAGAGGAAATAAAGATATTAATCAAATAATAAAAATTTAATTATTATGATGCTCCAAACCATTTTTGCGTGCATACAACTCTAAAAAGGAAGATGTCGAAAGGCAACCAGCCTTATTAAGATATCTCGAGGAGAGAAAAATTTTAACCAAGAAATAAGACACTTCCTTTGCCTCTAACACAATAGAGGCTAGCAATTGAAGCTCCTCCTACAAACAATAAAAAGAACATGCGTGTCTTTCACCTCACATCTGATCATGATGGTGTTGACTACCCTGAAATGAATAGGTTTATGCAATTAACCACTACCAAAGAGGTTATTGAAGAAGTCACAGAGGAAGTGTATAGGAGTGAATTTGTACCCCTAATGAAAATTCTCCTTTCACCTCTATACACTTTATAAAACCAAAGGTGGAGGATTTTCCACATAAGCTCATTGTTCACATCACATTTTGCATCCATTCATAGTGTTGGTAGAGGCATTTCTATCGGGGATGCTTGTGCGGCGCGCAGATGTTCACACAGTGTGCAAATGTCCACACGACATGCTTATGTCCCTGGTAGATTCCTATGGCTGGAGTCTGCAGAGACATTACACTTCCTATTAGGAGTCAAAGTGTAATGCCCTTCTTCAACTGGCCGACCCGAATATGGCCATTTTTCATCTTCCTTCATATTCTCATTCCATTCTTCCATTTTTCATCTTCTTCACAAGCTGACACAACTTATTCACACTTGAGAATTCACTCCAAGCTTTGTAGTAGCATTTATCACACTTCATTACAACAATCTATCACTCTATCACTCAAATAGAGCAATTGCAGGACAACTCCATTCCAGCAGAGGCTTGAGTTCCTCTCATCTCTCTCCTCCACTAGCCTTGAGCACTTTGGATGAAGGTGGTAAGCTCCTCACACCTTCTCTATTGTTTTGGTTGAGAAAGCATGTACTATTTTGTAGTGTCTTTTGTGTACTTAGCTTGTATTATCTTCTTTATCACTTTTTCTATATTGTGGAAAACTTGGTTGTCTGTGGAGCTGGAAACACCAAAATAGGGGTTTGAGTGAGGTATGCCCCTAAATAGCCCCAACATTTTCCCCATTTTCTATGTGTAGGTGGAGAGATATTGGAGCAAGCTGGAAAAAATATTGTTGTGTGAGATCATCTTCGTCACCCTTCGGGTAATATATTTCCTTTATCACGTTTGTCTTTACATTTCCTACTTCTTAATGTTATTCTGCACTTCTTGAAACTCGTAACTAGGTTGTTAGGCCACTTTTTAGAGATTAAGTTTGGTCTCTTTGGTTTCTAGCCATACGGATGCTAGTGCACCTATGAGATGCCAATGCGCCACACTGTTGTCCCAGTATCGAGCTTCTTTCCTCTAATAGAGAGTTATCTAAGATACAAAATTGACTCTGAAGATCAACTCGCCTAGTCTCCTTTCAACTCTCGGGCTTGCAGAGTGATTGAAGGATCTCACGGTCCTCATCATTCTCATCTCACCTAACCTAACTATCCCTTAAACTAAGGTAAGTTAGGGAAGCCTACCACTCTTGGCCTTTCATGACTTGGGGCCTTGCAGTGGTTGGTCCCCCTCTTACATTTTTTGTGAACCCAACATGAACCATTTTGGTTCCATTTTGTGATACTGAAAGAACCTTTCCTCGTGTCTTAGGAGTGTTGTAGGTGAGAGTGTTGTGAGGATTTTGCCTTGCAACCCAACCTACGGCCACTAGTAAGCGTATTTGGAAGGTTATGAAAGTATTATGTAACGAAACCTGAATTGGGTCACTGCTTTGTCTGGTAACCTTTAGGAGGCTTTGTGGAAGTGTTGTCTAGTGTACATGATGGCCTCTTTCCTAAATCAACCTATTCCCTCTACGTAGCCTGTGAGTAGTGGTAAGGATATCACCTTCACTTCGTAGGACTTGTCGATGGGCTTTAATAGGGAACCATCTCCTCTCTACATTCCTGCAAGGATAAATGGGAATACCATGGTTGGTGTTCTCGTTGATCTGAAATCTCAAGTGAACATTATAACAAAGGAGATCATGTTAATCAACTTCCTTCATAAGGATAGATATAATGCACCTGAAATTACTATTTGCACACACGATGGAGTTTTCGTACCTCCTATAGGAAGTATTTTCTTGTCGGTCCTCATGGGACCTAAGTCCATAAACCTTATGTTCGATATCATACCAGTGTCTGAACTCTTTAGGGTGAAGCTAGGTATCCCCTAGTTGGTAGCTATGATTGTTGTTCCCTTGGTTGTGCACAAATTTTTGAAATTCACTCATGGAGGTTCAGTACACATTGTCCATGACACTGGTTATAGACTGCCAGTTGTGTGTGACAGCTATTCCTTAGATTACTTTTGGCCTACACCCGTTGGTCATATCTCACCCAGGAAGGACCTCTTGTATCGTACATATCAAAATTATAAGAAAGGATGTGCTAGGCCGAAAGTGAGATATCCTCCTTTTCCTTATGCTATTTCACATAGGTCTTGCCTAAAAGCTAACAATGATGTCACCAAGTCATGTATAAGGGAAGAAGAGAAGAGGTCCCAAGACCCTCCTTATTCCTCTTCCATTGCTCAGCCTAATAATTCCTCTTGCCCTACTGTGGTGCCATCTACTTCAGCCTCATAGAATCCCATGGTGCTCACTTGGCGAAAGGCCAAGCGCTCTACATTCAAGCTTCTCGTCTTACCCATGGAGCCTAGGCCTATTCAATATGGTAGACAAAAATCCCCTTGTGGAGATTCCTCTATGTCTTGGCCTCCATGGCCTCCTACTGTTCTCGCTTCTAAAACAATGAATGGGAAAAGGCCCACTGGCTAGGTATTGGAGCTAACTCCCCCTGCTGCTTCTGAGCCAGTTTCTCTTGCTTCCATCTAGAAGTCTATCCCTACATAAGAAATAGCTATGGAGGACAGTCTCATGAATTAGTAGGGTCCCTCTATTCCTTCACAACCCTCAGCCTCTAGTGTGAAGAGTCATAGAAATTTCCTTGCACATAAACACAAGCACTGGCAAAAGGATCTTCTTGCTAAGCAAGTTGCCTCTCAGAAGAAGGAAGAGGAGATGGTCACTCCTGTATCAAGATCACCTGCCTCCTCTATCCTCCCCTTCGTTTCCCTCCAAACTAGTTTCATACCACTTTCAGCTTCCGCTATGAGTGCACATGCACTTGGAAAGGTGTAGGTGTTCATCACTCCTTCGGTGGAGCCACCTTTGTTGACATCTATTCCAGATGTCTTGACTTTCCCAAAGCCCATGGATATGGTTAATACTTCATTCATATCTACTATAGCTCTTTCATCCTCTCCCTCTACCCTTCTTTCTTCATCTATGGGGACTTTTCCTCTTTCGACGAAGAAGATAGAGAGTGCTCCCTCCAAAATGGAGGATGCAAGAGGAGCCCACCTTCCCTAAAAGGTTGCCACATGTTGACTTGTTTTTCCCTAGTCACAGAACTAGTCTTGGCCTCCCCTGAGTTTTTCACTACTCTCAAGTCTCTCAGTGAGCTTAGTTGTGAACCTCAAGTGCAAAATCCTTCGTCCATTGAGGAAAAACATGACACTCCTGTAAAGTGCATCTTTAACTCGGTGGATGAAGTTCTGACCTTTTCAGCGATCTTTGTAAAATAGTTGACCTTGGACCCATAGGAGCTGAGTGACGAAGACCTGACAGGTCCCTCTACCTTAGACCTTATCATGGGAGGATCAAAAGCTCCTCCCCTTAACATTACACTACTATAGGCTCACCATCCTTCTCCCTATGATGATTTAGAGTGGGAAGCTGATGACCTCTTGGTTGACTAGTGTTAGGGGGAGACCCTCTTCTTGATCTTTAGATTAGATATGTGTGTGTGTTGTGATGTGCTTCCCTCATGATCATGCTATATGTGCCTGGATGAACCTCGTCACCCCTATTGGTGCTTAGCTACAAGCATGGTTTTTGTTTTGTAAACCTTCCTCTATTTGTATCATCATTCTTCCATGTTTGTGATTGATTTTTGGTAAATTGGGGACAATGCAAAGCATCAGGAGCATTTAGGCTTCCTTCCATGTTGACCTATTTTTTTTATTTTCACTTTGTCTTCTCATGCATTCCTCACATGGCCTGGTTTAGTAGGGGGTTGATGATAGTTAATTTATATACTATTACTATACTTATATATATTTATGAGTAGTTTTGACCCTGAAATATCAGGCTACCCCTATGTCCTTTGTTCATGTTCTCTTTTCTTTTGTTTTCTCTTTACCTTTCTCTCTTCTTTTCTTGAGTTGTCCCTCTTATGTGTGACAATGCCACTTATACATTACTTGGTCTTTAGAAAAACACATTCATTTCTAGACAAATATTTTCTCAAGATCCTTCACATACTTCTTTATTAGAATTGCATTCTCAACTTGAAACCCTAATGGAACATGTTTCCTACATCATGGGTTTGCAAAGAAAGGATTTGAGAACCTTCCTCCGAAGTGGGAACACCTTTAATCTTCCCCTCATGTGGGGGCATACTGTTCCTTTTGAATTCATTGATGAAGTGAACATCTTTCAAAAGGATTCCTTGATGATGAATTGATTTGAGAAAGAAGGTGTTAGCTTTCGAACAAGTGTGTCCCTCGAGTGGATGCTTTCTTTTCACGTTGGGTTCCCAAGGGATCCCTTCGAAAGGCTATATATTTTGGCATCTAGCCTGGGGGAAGCTCGACTAGACCTTTTTCATATCTTCACATCTAGCCCGGGGGTAGCCCGACTAGACCTACTTTATATCTTGGCATCTAGTCTGGGGTCAGCTCGACTAGACCTGCTTTACATTTTGGTGTCTAGCCTGAGGGTAGCCTGATTAGACCTTTTTCCACATCTTCATGTCTAGGTTGGGGGCATCCTGACTAGACTCTACCTTTCAAACAACGCGTCCCTTGAGTGGACCCCTCTTCCTTTTGAAGGGTTCCCAAGGGATCCCTTTGAAAGTCTTACAACTTAGCGATGGTCTGCATGACTATCCATTCACTAGCCTACACGACCGCTTCCTGACATGTTCTATTTATGGGTAAGCATGTCACCTTTCTTGACTCTACGGAGTCCCCTCTTCTCCATCTTCCTCATGTGAGAGTACTTGGGAGATACCTTTCCTTGTAGGACTACGGGTCTGTAAGGCACTCTTCCTAGTTTCCTTCATGTGATATTTCTTGAAGGATACCTCCCTTGCAGGTTTGCAGGCTTGTAAGGTGCTTTCGCTCTTCAGCCTCATATTTTTGTGAAACTATGAAGTCCTACACTATACTCTTGATTTCTCCAGACCGTGATATGCTTCCTTGTCAGTTTAAGTATACATTTCTAACCTTACTAATCTTTCAATCTACTTTACCGAAGCACTTATTAGTGTTGGAAACAAGCTACACTGAGAGGGGGGGTGAATTAATGTTGTCCAAAAATTAACTTTATTAACCTTTATCTTCAAAGCACTTGTAACATTCAACCAAAATGCATGAACAAGAAGAAAAACAATCACAAAACCATAACAAAAGAACTTTTATGTGGAAACCCTGTTAGGGGAAAAACCACGATGGATGGACAATCCACAATATGATTTGAGTATACTCAAATAAAGTTTACAATATGGGAATGCACTTGCATGCAAGCACACTGCCTAGAGCTCACTGCTCAAAGAAGACTCACTATCTTGCAAACAAAGTCATATTAAAACCATAAGAGAATTTCAATTGAGAAAATAGCATCTAAATATGCTTGATTACAGTTCTGTTTAGGCTCAATATTCAATCTTCTATCCTACAGACTGATTATGTACTTCTGCTCTATTCCGCTCACACTCGCAACACAGATCCTTCATGCACAAGTGAAATTGTGCATTATCACTTCTTCTACTCTACTCTTATTCACAACTTGCATCAACACACTTCATACATATATTTCAAAATTATATGAACAATCTCTTATATATCCACAACTAAGAATCAATCACCCATATGTCGACTTCAATAGAACAAAATAATATTTACAACTTTCAGCTCAAATCATGAGTAAACCTTAATGCGCATCCATAATAGTCAGAAACTACTTAGCTAGGACCCAAACAAAGATGCACAAATGCAAAAATATTTAAATAATTTCTTCCCATAAATTCGCGACATGATACATTCATGAAGTCAACTCTAGTATTTATAAAACAAAGAATTAGCCAACCAAATCTTCTAACTTGTACATAGATCAATACGAGGCACCAAGATTTATGGATAACACTAAACATACATTGATAAAACTTTCACTGAGATACGTAGAACAAAATATTAACATAAAATCTTCATGTGAATCGATGAACACAAAACTGTCATATGCTCTATTCTTCCTTAGTTGTTTGCAATTTGACTTCTGATGTGATCAAATGATGATTCACGGATCCAATCACTGACTAGGGTTGCCATAAATGACAAAACCAAATGGTATTCATACTGTCTCTTGCCAACAATAAGTACTCGTGCTCACTAAAGTGGGGGCAAAATGTATAGGAGAAAATTTGCACCCCTAATGCAAATTCCCCTTTCACCCCTTTACACTTTAGAAAACCAAAGGTATAGGATTAATTCCATATAAGCCCACTGTTCACATCACATTTGGCATCCATTCAAAGTGTTGGTAGAGGTTTTTTTGTTGGGGATGCCTGCGCAACACATAGGCGTCCGTGTGACACACTTATGTCCCTGGTAGATTCTTGTAGTTGGAGTCTACAGAGACGTTAGACTTCCTATTGGGAGTTGAAGTGTAACTCCCTTCTTTGGCTGGTCGACCCGAATATGGCCATTTTTCATCTTCCTTCTTCATATTCTCATTCCATTCTTCCATTTTTCATCTTCTTCACAAGTTGACACAACTTCTTCACACTTGAGCATTCACTCCAAGCTTTGTAGCAACATTTATCACACTTCATTGCATCAATTTATCACTTCATCACTCTATTAGAGAAATCAAAGGAAAAATCCATTCTAGCAGAGGCTTGAGTTCCTCTCATCTCTCTCCTCCACTAGCCTTGAGCACTTTGGATGGAGGTGGTAAGCTCCTCACATCTTCTCTATTATTTTGGTTGAGTAAGCATGTACTATTTTGTAGTGTCTTTTGTGTACTTAGCTTGTATTCTCTTCTTTATCACTTTATTTCTATATCATGGAAAAATTGGTTGTTCGTGGAGGTGGAAACACCAAAATAGGGGTCTAATTGAGGTAGGCCCCTAAACAACCCCAACATTTTCCCCTGTTTCTATGTGTAGGTGGAGAGATCTTGGAGCAAGTTGGTGAAAAGATTGTTTTGTGAGATCATCTTCGTCACCCTTCGGTAATATATTTCCTTTATCACGTTTGTCTTTACATACCCTACTTCTTAATATTATTCTACACTTCTCAAAACTCGTAACTAGGCTGTTAGTCCACTTTTTAGAGATTTAGTTTGGTCTCTTTGGTTTTCTGGCCATACAAATGCTAGCACCCTACGATTTCATCCCAGAATCGCGCTTCTGCTCTCTGACAAAGAGTTATCCGAGATACATAATTGACTCTGAAGATCAACTCACCTAGTCTCCTTTCAACTCTCAGGCTTGCAGAGTGAGTGAAGGATCTCACGGTCCTCATAATTTTCATCCCACCTATCCTAACTATCCCTTAAACTAAGGTAAGCTAGGGCAGCCTACCGCTCTTCGCCTTTCATGACCTTGGGCCTTGCAGTGGTTGGTTCCCCTCTCTTATAGGAAGGTACTTCATCTAATCAATATGGCGACTCTACAAATGGATACTTAGAATTCAAACCCAATGATGATAGAGGAGGAGATGCTTACATCACTTTGGATGATGCTACCTATGCCACTATTACCCGAAGCCAACAACAACACAATAAAAAAGGTACTCCAAATTCCGCTAAGGTTTTACTTACAAAAGCTAGTGCAACTTCAAAGGGTGAAAAGATCTCATAAAGTGTGGTTAATAGCTCTTCTAAAAATCATATCGTATCACCCCTAGAAGGTGAAGCAGGGGCTTTTGATATTGTATAATTTTGTAAAATTACTAAAGTTTAGATTTCTCAAGTAGAATATTTAAAGATGAATCCCAAGGAGTTAGATAGGTTAATTGAATACGTTAGGCTAGGACATTCTAAATTACATGCAAGCCTAGATGAAGCAATGATCAACCCCCAATATTCAACCACTAACGTTACATCTAGTAGTAAAAAGCTCTCAGCATCTATCTCTGATGAAAAAACTAACCCTTTCTATGTATCATTATTTGTGAATGGGTTTAGAGTTAGCAATTGCATCATCGACTCAGGCACTTTTGACAATGTCATGCCCACACATATTGCCAAAGTCCTAGGGATGAAAATAACTAATAAATTCAGAAAGTGTTATTCAATGGATTCAAAGTAGGTTCCCTTACTTGGACAAATTAAAGATGCTCAAGTTGCACTTGCATCTTATCTAAACAAGCGACTCAAACTCACCATATTGGTCACAAACATACCTACCAGTTATGGTATTCTTTTGAGTAGGATTTTTTGCAAAGACTTGGGAGGGGACATACAATTGGATTGGTCTTATGCCACTATACTTATCAATAAGGAGAAAGTGTGCTTGGAGCCTTAGTTGAAAGCCAAGATAATTGTGCTCAAGTCTAAAGATCCCAAAGCACAGATCACGTACAAAGAAAATGAGTTTGGAAACTATATGCTTTTCTCAAGAGAAGAAAAAGGGGGATGATGTACATATTCCAGATTTAGAACCTGGGCTTTGGAAAATGGAGTTTGATGGAAGTTGTTCCCATGGTAGGTCAGAAGCAAGGGTCATTCTAACTTCTCCTTCTGGTGAGCAATTTCCTTTCGCTTATAAGCTAGAATTTGAGAATACAAATAATACTACTGAATATGAAGCCCTTTTGTTAGGGTTAACTGAAGCTAGAGGTATGGGGATAAGGATGCTTAAGGCTTTTCAAAGATGTAGAGTTGATCATTAAAAATGTATGGAATTTTTTCATTGTTAAGAATGAAAGGTTGAAGCACTGTCACAATCGAGTCTAGTTTTTCATTGAAAGTTTCAATGCCTTCTCAATAGAAGCCATTTCCAAGGAATTTTACGTGAAGGCCGATTCACTAGTAGTCTTTGCCTCTTTGCTCCTTCAACACCCATAATTTAAAAATAAATCCTACAGGATTGAATTAATTTATCGCCCCAACATTCTCGACAATGTTAATCACTGGCAGGTCTTTGGGGATGACAAACAAATTTAGGCTTTCTTAGAAAATGTCAAGGCTTTTACTCAAGTCTTCTTCAAAGGAAGTGATAATCAATGTAAAAACAAAATTATTGTAGGATGGGTGGTCTCCAAGATGAAATTATCTAGCTAAAGAGCAATAAAATACCTAAAGGGTTGGTTTCTCTTGAGGAATTATTTGATCACCACAATCACTCTATAAAATGGAAATTGAGCGAATTTTTTGGACACTTTGATGAATTTGAGGTAGTTAATATTGGAGACCTTGATTCCCCGAGAATGGTTTTACATCATAAAATATTTCTTTCCAGAGGAGAAAGAAAAATTGATAGCCCTACTAATTAAATGTAAAGAATTTTTTTCCTAGTGCTATGATGACCCAAAAAACTTCATGGATGGGAAATTTTAGTACCACATTTTGCTTAAAGAAGGAAAGGATACTTTTAGATAGAATTAGAGAAACTATAAACCCAAGGCAACTGATGCAATATTTAAAGAGATTGAAAAGATGCTAAAAGAATGGATTATATATCCCATACATCATTCTTCTTGGGTGGCAAACATTATTCTAGTTTGCAAGAAAAATGGGGAAATTCAGATTTGTGTTGATTTCAAGAATCTGAATCAAGCATCATTAAAAGATAATTATCCTCTTTCTAACATGGATCATATCTTACAAGTAGTTGCTGGCTTGAAAATGATGTCCATGTTGGATGGTTTCTCTAGTTACAATCGGATCACCGTGGCGAAAGAGGATCAACATAAAACAACATTCACCATGCCCTTGGGAACCTTCATTTATAATCAGATGCCATTTGGACTCATTAACGTAGGAGAAAATTTTCAAAGGGCTATGCATTTATCTTTTGGTCACCTTCAAAATAAGATTATAGCCATTTATCTTGATAATTTAATAGTGTTCTCCAAGAAAAGAACAGATCACTTGCAGGATCTGGAACAAGTTTTACAAAGATGTAAAGAACATGGTATCTCTCTTAGCCCCAAGAAGTCTATTTTTATCGTCACTGAGGGTAAAATTTTGGATCACATTGTGTCCAGGGAGGGTATTAGAATAGATCTGGATAGAGTAAAGGATATCTTACAATTAATCCTTCCTTCAAACTGGACTGGTGTGAAGTATTTTTTGGCTAGGTAAATTTCTTGAGGAAATTTGTTCCAGATTTTTTAAAAATCACTAAGCATATTGTGGACATGAAGAAGGAAAAAAAATATTTTAAATGGAACGAGGCTCAGAAGTAGGCCTTTTAAAATATCAAGGAATCAATTGCCTGAGATCCTATCCTGTTCAATCCTGACTTTAGGAAATTCCTCATCATCTATTGCTATGCCTCTGAGCATACTATATCCACTATCTTGCTACAAGAAAATGAGGATAGAATTCAGGCACCTATTTCCTTATGAGCAATCCATTAAAGAAACATGAGTTAAATTATTCTCAAATTGAGAAACATGTGTTTGTAGTGGTCAAGGTACTTAATCAACTCCGCTTCTATATCTTGCATTCACACTTAGTGGTATATGTTCTAGATCTTGCTGTTAAGAGCATATTGACTCAACAAGATATTGATTGCAATAGGAGGGGTGGATGGATAGCAAAGGTGCAAGAATATGACTTAGACTTGAAGCCTACAAAGTTTTTCAAAGGAAGAGGACTATAAATTGATGGCAAAAAGTCTGAAGGTAGTAGAAGATATAGATTTACCATTGGTTTTGACTGTCACTTACAAAATGAATGGTTTTCTGATATATCCTATTTTCTCACTTACATAAAATGCCCTAAGCACCTCTCAGGTAAGAAAAAAAGAAACTTAAAATTGAAAGTAGCTAAGTATGTTATTTGGGGTGACACTTTATACAAACATGGCATAGATGGAACATTATTGAAGTGCGTAGATAAAGATCAACAAGAACGACTGCTTACTATTTTCCACAATGAGGCCTATGGGGGTCACTTCTCTTCCACTGTGACTGATTTCAAAATTATAAGACATGGTTATTACTAGCCTGGTATGTTCAACGACACTTATCATTGGGTGGCCAAGTGTGAAAAAATGAAAGTTGTTTGCAAGAAGACCTTAGTTGGTAGCCTTACCACTTAAGCTTGTAATTATCGATGAACCATTTCAGCAATGGGGTCTTGACTTCATAGGCCCAATTAGTCCACAATCTAGTGGAGGTCATACTCACATTATCACAACCACTGATTACTTCACCAAGTGGGGGGAAGAAATTCCAGTTAAGAGAACTAGTTCTGAAGTGGTTTGTAATATTTTTAAAGAGAATATTATGGTAGGTATGGAGTTCCACACAAGCTAGTTGATGACAATGCGACCAATTTTTCCTCTAGTTTTATTTTCCTTTTCTGCTACGATTATGGAATCTCCCTATCTCATTCAACTAAATATTATCCTCAAGGAAATGGTCAAGCAGTGTCCAACAACAAGAATTTGATAAGCATTATCAAGAAATTAGTTGATGAAAACTAGAAAGATTGGCATAAAATACTATATGAAGCTCTATGGGCAGACCAAATGACTCCTAAGAGGGCCATCGGGATGACCCATTTTGAGCTGGTATATAGGATAGAAAGTGCACTTCCTCTTTCACTAGAATTATTAGTTCACAAATTACAAACTACTATTGAGGATTTTGAATTCAGTGATGCCTTGGAGAGAAGGATTTTATATTTGACTAATATTTAGGAACAATGGGAAGATATGGTCAATAAGATAACCATACATCAAGCAAAAGTCAAGAATATTTTTGATAAGAAAGAAAGATCGAGAAAGTTTATGGTTGGAGATTCAGTTTTTCTATGGGACAGGTGCAAAGAGCCTAAAGGCTCCCATAAGAAGTTCGACACACTTTGGATTGGTCATTTTAAAATCACTGATGAGTATGGGCCTAATAATTTTCATCTCGTATATTTTGATAGGACACCCTTGCCTATTCCTTATAATGGGAAGGACCTAAAAATCTACATACTTATCCAATCACCAAAACATATTAATAGAAATAAATAATGAAAGCATAACTCATCCACAAAATCACATAGCACATGAACACCGAGTTTTTTATGTGGAAAACTCAAAACGGGAAAAACCGCGGTGAGGTTTACCTCACAATATATTATGTATAGATATAGTATATTAGAGGGGCTCACTACTGGGATACACTATCCTTATAAGGCTCACAACCAAAATTAGATACAAAACAAATATGGATACTTATCCAAAATGTGAATTGATAAAAGTGCACCTTCCTTGTGATGAATTTTAGTTCCCTTGAAACTCAAATACAAATTACTGCTCTACTTAGTAGTCGCTCAACATTTTTTCCCTTACTCTCATCTCACACCACTGAATTTACACATTCTCATAATATGAGACCTTTTGTACCTAATTTTCCACTTATGCCTTCTCAGCCCTCTTACAATTTAAAAATTTCTCACATATAAATACCCAATTACATCCGCATACATCAATTAGGTCGGCCTAATTAGATGTAACAAAAAACAATTCAAAAATAGCTTTGTTAGCTTCACACATGATTCAAAAACTTCTTCATGCTTAGATCAAACATGTAACATGTAATTTAGGTCGGCATAGGCCTAAAATAGATCCTAAAAGCATCTGAAATGTATATTTAATCTTCACAACACATATCATGTATTAGATAGGCTAGGCATTGGACCTAATCATAAAAAAATCAACCATACAAGTGACTTCCTGATTTGATCTTTCTTCAAATTCACATTTCACCAACATCAATGAGTCTAACTTTAGAACCACAACACAAAATAATTCTTCTCAAGGAAATGTAGAATCTTCCACATTGATATACTAAATAGAGATATTATTGTGATACATAAAGCTAAACTCGGTCATGCATAACTTCTAGGATATTTCACAACACATCACAAAATTTTGATTTTGCATGAATCTAGTAGACTTCAAATCATGGTTAAAAGTGCAGAGCAAGATCACATAGTGTGGTGGAGTGCGGACCCAAAAACTAACGCACTGATCCAAAAAAATAGTCAGTATAAGTACTTAGCTAATTTCTTGTCCACCCATATTTATCAGACCAGCATGTTTTGTACACATATCTTATGTAACACTTCCAAATCATACTAAACTAATTATAACAATGTTGACATCAATGACAAAACTAGATCAACTAGTATTATGCAATTCATTCCCATGTTGACAACAGTCCAAAACTTTCAATAGTCTCCTTCTTCTGCTTCTTCCAACAATCTCCCCTTTTGTTATTGATGGTAACATGCATAATAAGAATATTATATCTCACCTCTTCATTACCATCACACCCCTTTCCTCTTCTCTCTTCCCCTTTTACATCAATGGAAAAGGGTGTGTAAAAAAATTCATAAGCTCCTCCTTAGGAGGTCAACATGGTTTTTTTTTTCCTTCTATATATATACTTATATCAAAATCTGAAAACTTATTAAATCATGATAAATAGTTACCTTGAGGATGTAGAAATTTGAAGCTTCTAAAAAGTATCTTGTCAATCAGTTTTTCCTTCTTCCCACTATTTCTTTTATGTAGTAAGAGTCTTGTATAAAAGTTCAAGTTCCAATAGAGTTTCTTCTCCTTCTTTTGGAGTACTTGGATCAAGGTTTACCTTTGAGAGCTTATCAATAATTCCAAGAGAATTCAAGACCGGTATATGCTTTGCCTTAACTAAGTCCCTTAACTTTATAATTTTCTTGATCATTTCATTTATTTGACTCTATAGGGTGAAGAATTTGTCATGAAGCTCCATTATAGAGACCAAGTTTGATCATCCTTGTCTTGTACTAGATCATAAGAATATGCAACCATGTTTATCTGAGTCTCAATTGTACCCATATCATCCTCAATACTTTGAGTGATGCTCGACCATTTCAAGCAGTATGATAGTATGTTCCTTGCCTCTTCCACACAATCTTGCACTTATCTCAATCATTTTGTAACCTTTTGATGTGTTATTGAACATTTTCTTGTGATATTTACCAAGTTCTTTCTTATAAGCCATGTCTCAGTTTTAGCTCCAATTTGACTTTTTAATCTAGGGACATATTATTTAAAGGATTTGACCAAGAGATTTAGGTTTTCCATAGTAGATAATAAAACATCAATACTTGTCCTAGGGATTACCTCTTATAGGGATTTTATTGCTTCATCCAAACTATGTCTTCTATAGACTTGACATTGATCTCATGCACTCTTTCAATATCAACAAATTCTTGTTTGATTCTATTAGCAACCAAAGGATTGTCTTCTTACCAACTCTCTTAGAGCTACCAGAGGCCTCTACACTCACCTATGTTTTTCCAGAATCTTCAGGACTACCCAAAAGAGCTTCCGCATAGCTAACTAATTCATCTTCAGATACTTAATCCAATTCTGAAATTCAAATAGTTCTAGGTTTGATGGCTTCAATAAAGGAAAAGTCTATGGAGACTGTAGACATTAAAAATTATCCTAGGCATGCGACACTTAACTTCTTCATGATTCTTTCATCTTCATTTCTCTAATATTAATTAAATAATGTTAATTATTTAATTATTTTCTAAAGTTGTATGTCCTCTATTAATTAAATAACTTTAATTAATTAATTCTTATCTTTATTTCTCTTTGATTAATTAAATAAATATTATTTATTTAATTATGTCACTAATTAAACCTATTTTCTTTTTAAAATTAAATAAATGTTTATTTATTTAATTTTCTATGTCACTTTCCACTATAATTAAATAATTATTTTAATTATTTGTTGGCCTTTTCTCTCTTGAATTAAATAAATCTTTATTTATTCAATTTAATCCAATATCCTTGAATTTTGAATTAAAATCTTTATTTAATTCAAAATGATGATTCCTCCTTATCGCAATCTTCTATAATTAAATAATATCTTTATTATTTAATTAGTCATTAATCACTTAAGTCTAGATAAGATTTGATTTTCTCTATATGTCAATCTTATCTTCTACATGCAATCCTCTATTAATTAAATAACTTTATTTATTTATTTAATTTATTCTTACCTTTATTCTTTGTTGATTAATTAAATAAATATTATTTATTTAATTACAATTAAATCTATCCTCTCTCTAAAATTAAATAAACTATTATTTAATTTAATCTTATGACACTTTCAACTACAATTAAATAATCATTTCAAATTATTTAATTATTCCATAGTATTTTCTCCATTTAATTAAATAAATCTTTATTTATTTAATTTAATCTTAAAATCTTGAATGTTGAATCAAATTATTATTTAATTCATAAAAAGGTTTTATCCATGGAATATTCCATTGTGATTAGATAATCTCTTTGTTATCTAATTAGTCATTTATCATTTGTCTCTAGATTTAATCAAATCATTTAGTTATCTAGTGATTTAATATCTGATTGTCTTTAATGAGCAGACTTTCTATGTCAATCAGTTTGTTATCTAGACTTATTCTTATCTTCTACATGCAAACCTTTATTAATTAAATAAATTTAATTATTTAATTAATTTACTCTCATCTTCTATCTATTTTCAATCTTTATCTTACATGCGATCAATATTATTATAGTTTCCACTAGAGATTAAATTATTATTTAATTTAATCTCCATCAATTATGCTTTCTCACTCACATTGATCTAACCCTAATCATAATGCATGACATATATTTTAATCATGATCATCGATTTATCTTTTATTCGAGCTGGTCATTCAAAATCAGTTGTCTATAAATTGGCTTTATCTTCATCATAATTACTCCTCCCTAAAATATTTATACTTTTTGGAAGCAATTTTAAGAACCTTCAATGTTTTTCTAATCATTTATCCATAGGCCATATTTGCATACTTAAGAGAAATCTGAGGGAAACTATACTACAACAAAATGAAGAAGTGCAATGAAGGTGATTCATGGAATGGATGAGAGTTTGGTGAGATCTTTCTTTTGTTTATGCTTTAATTCCATTGTTCTTTATTGGTAGTTTAGGATTAGTTTAAGTTTATGCTTGTGTTGTTAGTCCATGATTTTTCCCTGTGCTACGTCTGGTGAACCCGACGTGAACCGACATAGTTTTTTGCAAATTTGTACGAATTTCTATGTTTTGCAAGTTTTTCGTACTTTTTCAACGTAATTTCCAAGACATAATGACACAATCGCCAATAACCCAAGCCACATCCACTATTCCACACCGCAATCATCAACTCGTACATCACAATTTTTTATTCTGTACCACAACTGATCATCATCGTGCACTGCATCAATCGTTCTACTATGCAATTGTCTGATTCTGGGTTCATTTTTATTTTAAAGTTTTGTTTACATTTTTGATTAGTAGCTTTGAATTTTATGGTTACTAACAATCTATTGACAACATATGGCAAAAAGAACTTGATATTTTTTTTTGTAGCTTCATTTGACCAAGACCTAGAAGATAAACCTCTTGTTTGTCGAAGACTATAATCAAAATTACTAATGAAAGTTGATGCAAGATGCTTGTTGAAGATTGGATTTTTAAAATTGATTATTTGAGTAGATTAGATTATTCTTTCATTTGGTGCTTAAAATAAATCACCGTTCTCTATGTTTGGTGCATTTGCACATTCTGTTAGCTTAGAACCCGATTTGATAAAAAAAGTATCCTCTCCCCTTGTGCACTTGTACAATCCTGGGTGTAAGATAAATTGTTATCAACTCTAGATCTGGGCTTGCTTTGGTGGGAAAAAAGTACTCACCCCAACGTGACTCAAAACTGATAATGAGCTAAAGCCAAGCTACTCCTGACTAGTATACAAATTTTAATATTGAGAAAAACTCAACATTACAGGACTTCCTACAAACAAGCAAGTGATAGTGATTCCCTCAGTACCCTTGTGGTGTGTCAAAACCTGTAGAGCATATCCTCTACAGGCTAGGAATCCTCCTTATCAGAGCTAATCTTTCCTCTTGCATGGCCTCCTAAACAGGCATCCTTACTACAAATCCATTTGTTGTTATATTGCCAAAAAACCCTTTATTTGTTGGTACAGGAGGTCGGACCTCTGATGCCATCCCACATACATTCAGTTCTTAGTAGAGATGAAGAGTTTGTCATGGAAGATTCATGAGAACTTGAAGCTTGGTTGATCCGATAAGTGAGTTTCATGTAAGGGGGAGCCAGTGTGGTCAAGCTTCTAATCATCTATTGTAAATAAGTGTAGCTGGAGAAATCCAAGTGGGAATTCAGTAGATATTGCCTTTGCTAACCTTAGGATTGTACTTGTTTGTCTTGAAATTAAAAATTGCTCACATTGAAACCATACCAAAAATAAAGTGTTTTTTGACTGCATTCAATTTTTTGCCAAAATTTGATCAAAATTAGACTAAAATGAAATTGAAAACTTTGCCAAAAATTACGCGAAAACCAAATATTGTTTACCAAAACCCACAATTGTCATTCCTGAAATGCATATGCTAAATCTAAATCGCAACTGCCATTTAAAAAACTGCATCTGTTAAATCCAAACCACAACTATCTGTCAAGCGACACAATTGATATCGAAACCCGCAACCGTCTATAAAATGACGCATCTACTAAACCTGAACCACAATTTCTTGACAACCAAAAAAATGGATTTTATTGTCACATCCAAAGGTCAAATTTTCAAAACATTCTTTGATTATCCTTTCATAGTGACCCTTGAATAAAAACCATAAATATTTGCTCATACTAGTCATCATTACATTTATAGTATCATTTAGTCATATCAATAGTCATATTAACTACAAACACTAGATTTTAGGAGTCTTCATTATTGTCATATCAATCGGACTTTAGGAAATCCACCTTTACAGATTTTAGAATAGGAAAACTTCCCATGCTTTGGATAAACCCTTGTTTCAACAAAAAATGTCATTGAACCTAGTCACTTGTCACACATATCTTTTTTCATTTTTGTGAGTCTTTCCAGATCACCAGTCTAGTTTGGGAGCTCACTTTATCTCTTGGTCTTAGTCTTACAAAAGATCCCTTGACAAACTAATTTGAAGCCTTGGTTAAACTTTAGATGGTTGGTAACCTCTTTCCAAAATATCCCAAAGTTGATCACTTTAGCATACTTAGACATAGTCATTCTAGGACATCATCAAGAATTTAGCATCTCTTATATCCAAAATAAAAAAAATTCTAAAACATAGACTAAATCATATCATTCATAGACATAGTTTTGCATCATCCCCATTTTGAGAATATCTTACATGGTTGAAACAAGGTCCAAAAATAAACAAAGAGAAATGGCTGATCCACAAGACTAGATCAATCCCTTCTCAAACATACCATCTGGGACATCAAGACCTCACATAGCCTTATTGGAAAATAATTGTCACTAGAGACCCACAAGGACATTTGTTTGTAGAAGACATAAACATTGCTGTCCAAGATCTAGAATTTCCATCCTTTGTAGATAAATGTTTGGCAAATGATCCTTAAGATGTCTAGAAAAAAATTTAGTAGAAGGTGACACATTACCCCCTAAATTTGACATCCACACATTGAAAACTTCATCTACTCAAGGAACAAAAACCATGACATCTAGTGTCTCTATTCCTCAAATAAATATGGCTATACCATCTGGAATACCTACCCAAACTGCCACAACAATACATACAACACCATTTGGTACATCGAGCATGACACAAGGACCTAGTTTTTTCTGTAGGAGCATCATTGTCAAATCCCTTTGGCACTAATACTGGAAGTAAAAGGCCTAGAATTAGCATAAACACAAAAAATTATATACAACATATCAACACCACTAGTGCCATTCTACAAATAGGGGTTATACAAATAGGAAACATACCTACACTCAATCAGAATCCATCACAAAACATTGGGTTTCAAAACACTTACATAGACCCCAAAAATGCAACCAACACGTCTTTGACGCAGATAGATGTTTTGCAAAAACAAATGCAAGCCCTTCAAAATAAAATGGACAACATGGCAGTTTCTAGAAAATAGACCTTTTTAGCACAAGACTTATGTCCATGTCCCTTCGACAAAGCTTTATACATGACACCCTTCCCACATGGGTATGTTATACCAAAATTTCCTAAGTATAATGGGAAGTGTAATCCTCTAGAACATATAAGGGAATTTTCCACAACATGTATGGACATCGCATATGACCCCACGTACCTTATGAGACTTTTTTTGTGAACCCTCATTGGGATAGAATTGGAATGGTTTTCTAAACTTCCATATGGTATAAGGTCATGGGGTGAATTGGCTGAAAAATTTATTGAACATTTTTCCTTTAACATTGACAGCGAAATCACGATAGCTTCCTTATGTCACACCACACAAGAAGAAGGAGAAAAATTTATCACCTTCTTCAAGAGATGGACGAGTCTAGCTAGTTGATGCCCTATTGAAATATCTGAAAAATAAAAGGTTACTAATTTCTAGAAAACCTTAATCCAAAACTAAGAAGTGACCTAAGATTACATTGTTGTACTTCTTTTGTGGAACTAGTACAAAAATGCATCATACTTGAGAAGGCTCGCATTGACAAAGGTGACATTAAGACATCAAATAGGAATTCAAATGTTCAACACCAAAACACCCCTAACAACAAAAAAATATTTTGGTCTTGAAACAAGAATGTAACTAATGATGGCATTCTTGATGCTAAGACCCTACATGTAGGACCAATCATTACATTTAGAGGACACAATCTCTCTCATGACACACCCAATAGTGCCAATCAAACTACCAATTTTTTCCAAAATACACAACAACCATGACCACAAAGGAGGTTTCCAAAACGTGAGTTCACCCCCTAGGGGAACCCATTGAATTAGTCTTTAAAGAACTGATGAAACACAAAATCATACAACTTCAAGAGCCAAGACAATATGATCTGAGACAATTTAAACCCTCTTGGTGGGATGACAACACTTTTTATGATTTCCACTGAACTAAGGGACACAGTCTACAACAATACCGATAGTTGAAGAACATCATACAAGATCTTGTTGAAAACGAAACCATAGAAGTCAATGGGAAAAAACAGACCACAAATAGTGACCACAAGGTCTTTATAGATCCATTACATGACCATGGGAAAGGAAAAGACTCTAGTTCAGGAAGTAAGACCAATACCTTGGCCAACTATGCCAATTCCATGTATGACTATAACCAAGGTACAATCATAAATCACATTTGAGTCGTTGATGAACAGATCAACACCGTCACCATAAAGAAAAGTCTTGAATGTGTTTTCAATACATGCCGAACTAAGATAACCATCCCAAGTCCTTCATCATAGTAACAACCATAGTCCTCCAAACCTAAGTATAATTTACTTGAATAGTTGGGGAAGACCCCGACATAAATATCCATCTTGGAACTATTGACTATATCATTTGATCATCGAGCCATCTTAGACAAAGCTTTGCAAAGAAAAATTGTCCCCACCTACTTAGATGTCAACCATTTCCAAGAAAAGGTAGGATACTTAACCAATTCTAATCATGCTACCTTCTCTAAACAAGATTACTCAATTGAGAAGACAAACCATAATGACCCATTACACCTTGAATTTATTTTTCATAAAACAAAAGTTAGACGAGTCTTGGTAGATGGAGGAGCAGGGTTGAATCTTTGCACCTTGAAACTGGTTAAGGAATTAGGTTTCTCAAAGGCATGTGTAGACACTACTAAGAGCATTTCCATTAAGGCATATGATGATGAAGAAAGATCATCCAAAGGATTTGTGACACTCCCCATAAGAATTGGCCATGTGATTATGGATACTAACTTCCAAGTCTTGGATCTCATCCTTTCGTACAATATTTTATTAGGTAGACCATGGATACATGCTATGAAGGTCGTATCTTCCACTTACCATCAATGTCTTAAATTCCAATACAATGGCACTAAGATCATGATAGATGGTGATCTTGATCCTTTCCAATATTGTATTAGCCTATGTGGAATACCAGAATGATAGGCGCTTGTTAATTAGGAGGCTTCATCATCCAACTCATCCTAGTATGTTGATCCATCCACTCTTTCCAAATCATCCACATCCCAAACACCACCTTCCACTCCTAAGGTCGATATCCAAGATAAGGGTTGTGAAGAGTATCACATGAAAGAATCTTATTGTGTTATTCAGTTGGTTCCTCCTAAATCATATGGTCTACCAATAGTAGATAGGAGACAATCCATTGTAACAGTACACATCCCTCCCACATTTAGTTTTACAAAATGGGGAGATTTAAGTAAAGAAGCTATGGATCAAGAAGATGTGACCTCTTGGTTATACAGAGAAGACAATGGAAACCCTCCCCTGTCCATTCAAATACCTATAGATTAATATGGAAAAGGTATCATGATAATTCAAATCAAAGGTTATGACAAACATAGTGGGTTAGGACTACATCGAAATGGAATGACTAAACCAATCATTTTCTCTCAGTGACCAAAAGGCTTGGGCTAGGTTTTCAACCCTTTAAGATTGGTGTTCCTAGTACCTCAAAACCATCACAAGAGTAAGTAATTTCTTCTAAATATATCAAGACATCCATGAACCATCTGACCCATTCCACAGTGATTCCCCCAACTCAAATGAATATCAATGGGATTCCCTCTCCTCTACCACCTTTATGGATCTAGATAAACTATTTGGGGAACTTGAACAAATGCTTAATCCCTCACCAAACTCAGCTGATTCCTATCCTCAAGCATCTTTGACAAAAGAAGAATGGCTCAAGCATTACCATTGGGAATCCCTTGATCCTGTCTCTTGGGAACTTGACAAACCCGCTTCTAATGGCCAAACCTTTACAGTGGGCCCATCTGAGAATCTACCTATCCCTAAGAAAATGAATAAGGAGGAGTTGATAAGAAACTTCTATGACCATGTCAATAGGTCTATCCTCACCCTATCAACCTCTACCTTTGATAATTTTGATGATGAGATGCCCCTCATATATCCTTACCTTATTGATTGGGATCAACAAGACACCCCCATCTTAGATACATTTGAGAATGATGAAGCAATATATGAGTTCATGGGAGTGCGAGAAGGAATATCTAGTGGTGACTATAAGGTTGGATTTACCATAGACTTGGATAGCATGGCTTATTTTGGGGAGTCTATTCACCCCTCTAGTCACAAAAGTAAGAAAAGCAATGAAAAGAATAAAAATGACAAGTACCTACGTAAAAACTGAAAGGCACCTTTGGACGATGAAAAGGTAAAAATAAACAATGCATCCAAGGGTGAAAACCTCTTTGAGGCATCCAAGGATGGAGGGTTGAACATTCTCCCAGTTGCTAAGGAAAAGTCACCAATGTTAGTTGAGGAATCTATGAAGATCAACATAAACACTGAAGATAATCCTCGAGTAATTTATTTTGTAGAATCTTTGATAGAGACAAGGCAACCAAAGTTTCATGACTTCTTCATAAAAAAATAGATCAACTTTGCATGGGCATATGTTGACATGCCTGGACTGGATCCTAGCCTTATATTGCATCATTTTCCATTACAACTAGGTGTTAAGCCCATGAAGCATAAATTAAGGAAAATGCACCCACAAATTGCTTTATTAGTCAAAGTTGAACTAAATAAACTATTGGATGCTGGCTTTATCAGATCAATTGACTATGCATAATGGATTTCCAATCTTGTGCCAGTAATGAAACCATCAAGGGTCATCTACATCTGTACAGACTTCATAGAAATAAACAAAGCACGTCCTAAAGATTATTTTCCTTTGCCAAAAATTGACATGATTATGGACCTAACAATGAGATATGAAATGTTGTCCCTTATGGATGGTTTCTTGAGATACAATCAAATCAAAATTACACCTGAGTGGTGCAAAGCACCTTCCCTATTTTTACCAATTTTGGTCTATTTTGCTTTGAAGTTAAGTTCTAGGTTTAGGAAATGATATTTTGGTTTTGTAATAAGGCCTAAGTGGAAAAATTCATGACTTGGAAACATTTGTAATTCGAGTTAAGGGGGGTCTTAGTAGTTTACATTAATGTTACTAAGTGAATTAGTGTTTTTTTTATGTTTAATTGAGGGGTAGTTGGAAGTCCAATAGTCAGACCTTTTGAATTCCATTTTGGGACATTGTAACAAGCTGTAAATTCAATGAAAAAGGAGTGAAATCTCTCAAGCAGGTTAGAGACAAGAAGTTCTTGAAGACAAAATAAGAAAGTTCTACTTTTTATGTTTTTATTATGAAAACATGAGTTTTTTCCTATTTTGTGCAACTTGTACAACTAGAGATCAATGGAAAATCTATGTTGATGAATAAGACATTGAACTAGATTCATTTTGAATCATATTTGAAGGGTTTCCATTCAGTTATAGAATAAATTTGATCTATTTTCTGAAACTACTCTGCTAGTAGGGTTTTAGAGGGTTTGCAAACACAATGAGTTATTGAGGCTATTCCATCGTTGTTGAAATAAGTAGATAAGTGGAATGTTCCTATAGGAGTGTAGCATGATGTTTCTTTGTATTGCTTGGTAGGGTGGTAATGTGAATCAAGCATCAGACCAAGCTAATGGCCAATAGGGTGACTTTTCCATGGTGAAAATACTGGTTTTTGGAGGGGACAGTAAGTTTGCAGTCTATTTGAGTGAAGACCATACAAGAAATGTTGTATTTATGACTAGTAAACAATGTGTATGTGGCCTTTGAGGTTAGGGTAAAAAATTTAGGCACATCTCCTTTGTAAAAGAGGCCTAATTAGGGTATGGTGTAGCGAAGAAGGTTTGATTAGGATGATATAGTCCAAAGAAACCTAGGTCAGGCTTGGGGTATGTTTGAGAGCAGGGTAATGGGTATTCAAATCTATGTAGTGTGTCTTATGTGCTAATAAGCTACAACAACCTCTTAGGAAGAAAGTCACCCAAATCAAGAAGAGGAATTAGTTTGATCAGTCTATAAGTGTCAAGAGGATTTGGTAACCACCCTATCTTGCATCATTAAGGACCAATGCAAGAAATATTTTACATGTCCATGGGGAACATATTGTTGGAATTTCAAGCCTTTTGGGCTCAAAAATGTAGGAGCTACATACCAATGTGCCATGACAACCATATTCCATGATCTTGTACACTCTCATGGAAGAATGTGTAGATGATCTAATAGCTAAATCATTGACAAGGGTTGATGAATTACAAGTCCTAGATAAGATATTTCAAAGACTAGAAGAATAAAAAGTGAGGCTAAATCCAAAAAAAAGTGTATTTGGCATTCAATCAGGAAAACTTCTAGGATACATTAGTTCTAAATGAGGCATTGAAGTGGACCCATCAAAATTGAAAGATACAATGGACATGCCTCCACTAGCCAACATAAGTCGGCTAAGGACACTACAAGGGAGGTTGTAGTCTATCAAAAGATTCATAGTGCAATTAGCATATAAGATACACCCTTTCCAACATCTACTTAGATAAGGGGTACCATTTGTATGGGTAGAAAAATGCCAAGAAGATTTTCAAAAGATCAAGGATTACCTACTTACACCATGAGTGCTAATGCCACCTACAGATGCACGACCTATAATACTCTACATTTCAACAACCATATCAACACTAGGATCCTTACTTTCACAGAATGATAATGAGGGCCATGAAAGAGCAATGTACTATATCATCCATAATTTGGTGGGATATGAGCAAAGCTACAATCACATAGAAAATGTTTGTCTTGAAGTAGTTTTTGCTACTCAAAAAATTAGGCACTACGTGTTAAACCACCAAACCATGTTGGTCACAAAGATAGATCCTTTCAAGAATCTCCTAAATAAAGCAGCATTAACAGATCGACTGGCTAAATGGGTAAGATACTCAGTGAGTATGACATCTAGTATGTAGAAAGAAAAGCTATAAAAGGACAAGTTATTGTTGAATAGCTAGCGGACACACCAATTAAGGTAGATCATCCTCTAGTTGCAGATTTCCCTAATGAGTTCATCTTCACCATTGACAAAAGAACGACATGGAAGTTATACTTTGATGGGTCCCACAAAAATCATGGTTTAGGAGTAGGCATACTGTTTGTCACACCACAAGGTGACACTATTCCTGTCATTTAGAATTTATTTTCCATGCACCAATAACATAGAAGAATATGAGGCTCTTGTAATAGGATTACGAATGGCGATCAAATGGAAGTTTAAACACTTACAAGTTTATGGAGACTCTCAGCTAGTAGTTTGACAAGTTAATGATAAATATGAAACTAAAGATGAGAATCTTGCCCCATACAAGCATATGGTAGATAGTTTTAAGCAATATTTTTACATCTTCTTTCATCAAATACCTCGCATTCAGAATAGGGCAGCAAATGCTATTGCAACCATTGGTTCACTCTTGGATATACCTAGAAACATGCCTAAATTTGAGTTTTTGGTAGAAGAGCTTTTGGTCCCTGCCTTTGATGTCCCATATTATATGATGGTGTGTGAACTTGTTGGTCCCACTTCCCTATGGTACAAAGACATATATGACTACCTTAATGCCCAAATCCTACTCCTAGACCTCACAAATAACCAACGTAGGACATTTATTTGTAAGTCTTCCAAATATACCATCATCAGAGATACCCTTTATAGATGTGCCCTAGATAATACCTTGTTGAGATGTCTCGATGCTAAAGAAGCACAAGCAACCTTAAGTGTGGTACATGATGGTATATGTGGATCCCATTCTAGTGGTCCCACCTTAGCTAAAAAGATTATGAGACTAGGCTATTATTGGCCTATAATGGAAAATGACTCATACGTCTTTGTCAAGAAATGTCGATAGTGTAAGATTCATGGAGACTTGATAAATGCACTAGCATAGGAGCTCCACCCAATAACTTAACCATGGCTCTTTTCCCAATGGGGACTTTACCTCATAGGTAAGATACATCCTACATCCTCCAATGACCATAAGTTCATCATTACTGCGACTGAATACTTTACCAAGTGGATTGAAGCCATTCCTATGACCTACATTACCAACATACAAATTTCTAAGTTTATCCTTAACTAAATCATTTGTCGGTATGGTGTTCCTCAGTCCATAATCACAGATAATGGTCGCCCATTTAAAAACCAAAAATTCTGCCATTTGTGCCAAGAATTCCATATCCAACACCACTTTTCTATACCATATTACCTACATGGTAATAGCCAAGATAAGTCGTCTAATAAAACAATCATCAAAATTCTTAAAAATATTGCCAATGATGTTGGTTGTGACTAGCATTTACAGCTTAACCCTACACTATGGTCCTACCGTACAAGAATCTGCACTCCCACTGACGCCATTTCGTACTCCTTGGTATTTGGTTATGAAGCCATCTTATCTATTAAGGTCAAAATTGCTTCCTTAAGGGTATCTTTGAAAGGGCATATTGATGATGAAGAGTACCATGTGTCAAGACTTTATAAGCTAGAGTTCCTAGATGAATGAAGACCAAAGGTATTAGATCATATCCAAGCATATCAAAACTATCTTCGTCACAGCTATAATAGGGAAGTCTTGAGTTGACATTTTGACATTGGTGACATGGTCTTAGTGGAAAATCCAAAGAATCAAGCAAAAAGAGAAAAACCAAGCAAGTTTGAACCAAATTGGTGAGGACCTTACATTGTTATAGCAGCCTTTGGATCAGGAGTATACCAACTCTCTACCCCTATAGGAGAACCACTATCAACACCAATCAACAACCTTCATCTAAAGAGGTTCTATGCATAGCTTCTGAGAGACTTGTCTTAATCATAAAAAATACAAAAACAATAAAAAATGTTACCTTGATGAAAACTTGGCAAACAAGTGTCTTTGTAACACCAAAAAAAATGAAAAATCAACAAAATAATAAAGAGAAATAATTCATCCAATAGTGAAAACCATTTCGGTGGTGCTTTGGATAAGTACCATGATGAAAACCTAGCAAATAGGCACCATGTGTAGTCGACTTTGCCCCTTTGTCTACCATCATTCCAATCTGATTTCCCTATCATCACCCATAATAAATGGTTTTCCTTTCCATAACTTGGAACGATTGACATCAAGTACACTCCACATCCTCATTTCATCCTATTGGTCTTATACTCGACTGGGGGAAATACTAGACCTATGTCATTTGGATCTTGCACTTGTTTTTCTAAGGTCATAAAATGCCCTGATGAAATCCAAAAACATTATAAAATGTCCTAAAAAAAATCCAAAAAAATCAAAACATCACATTACCCAAAAACATGTTTAGATATCATTCAAAAATCTCAAAAACAGAGTCAGAGTCAGTTGAGTCAGATAGTCATAGTCATTGTTGAACTATGTTGCCTTTGCGACTAGACGTAGGCAAGGCCATCTATCGATGTGCCCCCGAGGAATTAGTCAATATTTTAGGTTTGTTTGTATTAAATCATGACTCAATACTTAGTCTATAAGACAAAGTCATTGGTCATGTCAAACTATGAGGTCTTTGCATGTATAACGTAGGCAAGGCCATCAATCAATGAGCCCACAAGGCCGCACTAGGTTAGTCCATTAGGGTTTATCACATTCACTATCACACATGTCATGTATCATCAAGTTAAGTTAATATTTTTCAGTTAGTTATGTCAGTCAAAGTCTAGTCAAACTACGAGCTCTTTGCATGTATAATGTAGGCAAGGCCATCAATCGATGAGCCCTTGAGGCTGCACTATCTCAGTCCTTTAGAGTAGATCGTGTCAGTAAAAATAAAGTCAAACATTGTCATCACACACAAAAAATGGTCAAAACATCAAGACAAGTCACACATCAACAAGACACACAAGTCAACAAGGTCATCAAGCCAAACCAAACAAATTGTTGAAACACTCAAACAATCTACCTATGTCTTAAAGAGGATGTGTCCTTCCTAACAACAGACACTATCATTTAGTCAAGCTTTATCATTACCTTATACAAGGGGTCACATGATCGAAGCCAGATTCAACATCTTATATGACATGTGTCTTTCTAATATCAAGCTTTATCATTGCCTTAAACAAGTTGTCTCATGATCGAAACTAGACTCAACATCTTATACAATTTGTGCCATTCCTAAATCAGGCTTTATCAAATAAACATCTTATTAATCTTCTAGAAAATCAAACAACAAATAGATCAAATTTTGGAAAATATTTTACGCGCTATTAACTTTATGATTTGTTTTATCTTATCTTTTCATTTGGCTTTATCTTTGAGTCCTGTTACTAGTTTTCTCGAGGATGTCCCATGAAGGATTTAGAGAAGCAAGGATGTCTTAGGACTATTTTTCTTTGACTGTTGTCTATCTACTGTCTTTTGGTTGTGTTTTGGATTCAGGTTACTAGCTTCCTCAAGGATTTCCCACAAAGGATTTAAAAGAGAACTGATTTCTCATGACTCGTCTTTTATTTGATTGTTGTTTGCAGTTTGTCTTGACAAAAAGACTGGGGAAATTTTTTCCTTAGTATGAGTTAGGACATTCCTTGTCTACAACTATCTATTTTTAGCAAGTGGATGAATTTGTACACCTTGGTTTATCTCATATCATGGTGTTTATTATCCATTTATGTCATTTAATGCCCAATGATGATTAATGAAAGGCCTTTTATGATTCAACAAAATATTGAAGATTTCTAAATACTAACATCCATGTCTTCTATGCTACTACTCATTTTTTTATCTCTAACATTTCTTCTTTTCTGCATCTTCACCACCCTTATCTATGTTCCTCTACCCTTTTGTCTTTCATCTTCTAGTTCTCTCATCCATGTTGAGAGCACACTCGTGTTCTTTGAATTCGCATATCCTCTCGAGGGGGCATACCACTACCTCGTCGTCATTCTCCCTTTCATTGGGGCATATTTTTGATAAATTTTCTTTGACACAACGCGATAAACTACATTGTTATACCACTACCTCCTCGTCATTCTCCCTTTCACTGGGGCATATTTTTGATAAATTTTCTTTGACACAATGTGATAAACTGCATTGTATCAAAGAGGGGCAACCTGCAGACACTAAAAATTATCCTAGGCCTGCGACCCTTAACTTCTTCATGATTCTTTCATCTTCATTTCTCTATTAATTATATAATGTTAATTATTTAATTATTTTCTAAAGTCATATGTCCTCTATTAATTAAATAACTTTAATTATTTAATTCAGTCATTCTTATCTTTATTTCTTTTTGATTAATTAATTAAATATTATTTATTTAATTATGTCGCTAATTAAACCTATTTTCTTTCTAAAATTAAATAAATGTTTATTTATTTAATTTCCTATGTCACTTTCCACTATAATTAAATAATTATTTTAATTATTTAATTATTTGTTGGCCTTTTCTCTCTTGAATTAAATAAATCTTTATTTATTCAATTTAATCCAATATCCTTGAATTTTGAATTAAAATGATGATTCCTCCTTATCACAATCTTCTATAATTAAATAATATATTTATTATTTAATTAGTCATTAATCACTTAAGTCTAGATAAGATTTGATTTTCTCTAACATATAGTTTTATGTATGTCAATCTTATCTTCTGCATGCAATCCTCTATTAATTAAATAACTTTAATTATTTATTTAATTTATTCTCACTTTTATTCTTTCTTGATTAATTAAACAAATATTATTTATTTAATTACGTCGCTAATTAAATCTATCCTCTCTCTAAAATTAAATGAACTATTATTTAATTTAATCTTATGACACTTTCAACTATAATTAAATAATAATTTCAAATTACTTAATTATTCCTTAGCCTTTTCTCCATTTAATTAAATAAATCCTAAAATCTTGAATGTTGAATTAAATTATTATTTAATTCATAAAAAGGTTTTATCCATGGCATATTCCATTTTGATTAGATAATCTCTTTGTTATCTAATTAGTCATTTATCAGTTGTCTCTAGATTTAATTAGATCATTCATCTGTGATTTAATATTTGATTGTCTTTAACAGACAAACTTTTTGTGTCAATCAGTTCATTATCTAGACTTATTCTTATCTTCTACGTGTAAACCTTTATTAATTAAATAACCTTAATTATTTAATTAATTTATTCTCATTTTCTATCTGTTTTCAATCTTTATCTTACATTCGATCATTATTCTTCTAGTTTCCACTAGAGATTAAATTATTATTTAATTTAATCTCCATCAGTTATGCTTTTTCACTCACATTGATCTAACCCTAATTGTAATGCATGTCATATCTTTTAATTTGAGCCAGTCATTTGAAAATCATTTTTCTATAAATTGGCTTTATCTTCATCATTATTACTCCTCGAAATCTTTATATTTTTTGAAAGAAACTTTAAGAATCTTTAATGTTTTGCTAATCATTTATCAATAGGCCATATTTGCATACTTAAGAGAAATTTGAGGGCATATTTACTACAAAAAAATGAAGAAGTGCAATGAAGGTAATTCATGGAATGGATGAGATTATGGTGAGATCTTTCTTTTGTTTATGCTTTAGTTCAATTTTTATTTATAGGTAGTTTAGGATTAGTTTAAGTTTATGCTTGTGCTGCTAACCCGTGATTTTTCCCTATGCTACAAAGACAAGAAAGGTAATGTCTCTTGAATATCTCTTTACCACTTCTCTAGGAATCCTCATTCTCTTATTCCTACTAATTTGAAATACTCCAAAGAAAGTAGCAAGGGCATCTTCCCAAGCATCCAAACTTCAAAGGTTTCTCATGTACATTGCTACTTGATGTGAAATTGGCTTCACATTTGTCTATTTTACTTGTCCAACCATCGATACATCTTTCAAGAAGTAGAGCAATAGGAAAATTACTAGTGTTCCATAATAAAATGTACACTTCTTCCTTTCTTAATGTCTCTTAGGTTTTCTATCAATTGTTGCCAGAGTAACTCACACAAGTCATAGTTAGTATTGTTCTCAAACATATCAAGAGCCATATGAACTACAATAGGGGATAGTGCCTACACTATTTGAACACTAAATTTTTTGACCAATAAGTGTAATGGTGTAAAATTTCACATACATTCTTGCATCCAATTTAGTGTCCACTCCCCTAGTAATTGTGTAGGTTCATTTTATCCCTTGCATCAATCTTTTCCCCTCTCAAGATGCTTGGGACCCCTTTGTGCATTAGCTTTACATTAAACCTTGTGATCTTCTCGTGCTTGTCATTTTGTAGCATGATTTGTCTAAACACTAACACCATGTGAATGTCTACACACCGCACTAGAGTCCTATGACATTTCGATGTTCAAACAACCGTTTATGAGTGCCTTACCACTTGTTAGATATTTTTTTTTATGGTAACAGCCAAGGATGCCTTGTAACAACTCAGAAAGCTTCTTTTCCCTCCTATTCTCCCTTTAAAAGCTCTCTTTTCAATCCATTTGGCCTTCTTCTAGCTTCTCTCTAGCTTTTGGGATTCTCTCTTGGACAATCCCTCTTTCTCTCTTGCTTACACAACTATCTACAAATTGATACAACAACACCCTCACATTCTTACAACACTCCTGGTAACTCTCTTGGCTCTGATAGCTAGCTCTCTCTCTCTCTCTCTCTAGCTTCCTTAAGCTATGCAGTTGATATCTCTCTTACCTTGTGCTTGCGAACATCTTGGGATTTATCACATCCCATATCTATTGCATCTCTATTTCATGATACAGGTTCTCATCCTAGAGAGGGGATTTATTTTATCACTCTTGCTTTCATTTCATTTCTACTTATTATCTCTATCTATCTAGCTATTTATGGAGGTGGGAACACCAAAACGGGGGTTTGACTGAGGCAAACCCATAAATAGCCCCAACATTTTTCCCTTGATCTTATGTGTGTAGGTGTTGAAGATATCTACTTATTGGAGGCTTCATCACTTGGGTTTTTGTGAGCATTTTATTTATCTATCCTCTTTAGTTCTATCATTTACTTTACTTTATTTCAACTTTGCTATTATCTATTACTCTCCCTCATTCTGTAAGTGCTTAGCAATCTGAATGTTATTTTTCATTCAATTGTTTTCTATGATAAACTCAATTTTTGGTCCATAAAAGATGCCAACATGCCTCTGGGATATAGTGTGTTGTATTTTCATCCTTGTTCTGCGCTATCATCCTTTGGCCGAGAGTCCATTAGTCTATCTAGAAAACCTTTGTGATCTACTCTTTCTAATTCTTAAACTCATGCTTTATTCCTTGATGTTGTTTAAGGTAGTTCATCCCTTAGAATTCTCTTGAGAATAAAGAGACTCATGAGTATCAAACCTCCCTTTTCTACATTTTGGTGATCCCAACATGAAAAGACCTTCCCCAATATTTTTTTTTGGGTGATTCCTCGAACCCCATTTCTTGCTATCAGAGTGATGTGTCAACCTTTGAATAACTTGTTTATGCATTATTTACTATATTTAACTTATCATTTTTAAAATGAATTCAATATCCTCTTTTATTACTTTAGTTTCTAATTTCATTCAAAGAATTAATGATGTTCCATTTCATGCATGTGATGGTGACTTGGCTTTGCCTATGTCACTTGGTATCTTTAATCCTTCTCATGAAATTCCTCCTGCTTCAGAGGATATTTTGTTACAAGAAGATAAAATCATTGATAATTTTCTTAATATTACTCTACATTCTCTTCATTCCAATGCACCCACTTCTAGAGATGATGCATTAGTGAATGATGAAATTCCTCTCACATCGGATCTTCCAAGGATGGATGTTGAGAATATTCTTCAAATGATTTCTCTATGATTTGTAAGGAATTCGTAAATATCATCTATGTATTTGTTTCCCCTCAAAGGCCTAAGAGACCAGTCATTTATCTGACCCCAACTAGTCCTTCTCCTAAAAGGATTTGTTCTATTAATGGTGTTCCATTTGATAGTAATTATCTCAATCTTTCTAAGGCTCCCTCTTATAGAGCAGTATCCCATGCTTATAATACTAGAAAGAGTAAACAAAATGTTAATCAACCTATTTCTTTATCAACTTCTCAACAAGGCCTTCATTCAATACCTAAAACTATAACTAAAGCAACTGCTGATTACGATCTTGTTGAGAAACTTTATGTTACTCCAACCAAGATCTCACTGTGGGACTTGCTTTATTTTGCTTTGTGGTGCAAGAGCACCTCAACCCTTAAGTGCAAATTTGCTCATTTGAAGATGTGATCAGTTGGTCAATAGTTGATTTAGAGGTAGATAGGGGTGTTTTGGGTCAATTTATACTAAATAAGGTCTAAATAGACCATTTAAAATGTAATTGGGGGTATTTTGTGTCTTAGGTGTTAAAATGTTGAAAGTTGCAAAAAATATAAATGTTGTTAAGCAAAAAATGCAACATGATAGGAAGTTGAAAGGTCATAGGAATTCAAAAGGTGGTTGGAGATGTTTGGAAGGTTATTTTTTATTTTAAAATAAATAAAAGGCCTCTTTGAGGCTTGGAAAAGGTTTTTGAATGATTTCTTGATAAAAACTCTTCTTAATACAATGTTATTCCTACTAATTTTCTATGTTTTTGTTCTTCCCTGATACTGTATAGAACCATATAGGAAATTATTGATTTGAAACCTATAGAATATTGTAGAGACATGTTCTAGCTTTTAATTGCATCTATTTTGAGTCTTTGATTAATTTTAGAGGAAGATCTTGTTTTTCTATAACCACCCGTGTTTTTCTATAAGTGAGGTCTCTCTTGAAGTTAAAATAATGAAATAAGCCATTTCTCCTACTGTCTTGTCTCATTCCTCAAAGGAATGGCATGTCATATGTTATAGTAGGTCTCACATAGGTTTTGAGGGAAAAGGAAATGATTTATTAGTCTTCGGATGCTGCCCTAGGATAAATTTATATGTTTTCCATGTGTAAATGGATTGTTGAAGGAGGTTTATGATGAAATATTGATTGTACTACCCATGTGTGGGATTTTTAAGTGTGTGCAGACCATTTGGGATCTGTTAGAAGCATTGGTTTGGTTGGAAAATCCCGAGAGTCATGATTTATAATAGACCCTTAGTATTTGCATGAAAATAGAGGGTTTGGTGGAATAGTAGTTTAGAAGTCTGAAACCTGAGAACTAATGGTGGAAATTGGTGATTTTTCACATAATTAGCGACTTTCAATAGAGTTTTGGTAAAAGTGAAGAGTTTAGGAGGGACCTCCTTTGTAAATTGAGGCTAATTGGTATCCTAAAAATAGGGGCAATTGAAAGGTTTTCAAGTTTGTCACAAAGAATCCTTGTGGAGTCTATTGGTATGTTGTCTTGGATTGGATTATGAGTCTTAGAGGGTGCTAAGAGGGTTCTTGAATAGCCTTCTCTAAAATAAATTGTGCAAAGTTGGGTTTTGAGGCTACAAGCCTTTAGGGAGTATTTTGGTGATAAGTTGAATTTGTATGAGCACCTTAATCTAGTTAGATGCCTCTTTATGACCATGTGAAAGATCTTAACCTCTTGGTGAAGTTGATAGCCACCTAGTATTACATCAGTTGGTATCAGACCATCAGGTTGTAGGTCTTTTGATTTATTTTTGTAGGTTTGTGAAGGACAAGGAAGAAGTTGAAGAGACAAGTTATCAAGATGCGTCCAAAAAACAAAGATATGGATAAAGAGATGAAGGAGATGAAAGATAGACATGATAGAGAGATAAGAGAGTTGGAAGAAAGAATTGCAGCCTTGGAGACAAACAAAAGAAGAGATGTGGAAGAGAGTGAGTCAAAAGAAGAAGAGGATAAAGAATATGAAAATGTGGATGAAGAACTTGATCCAAAAGATCATGGAATGGTAAAGTTGTTAAAGGTAGTCAAGAGTGACAAGAAAAAGGTAAAAAATGATGTTCAAAAGTATGGTGGAAGTATGAATGATGAAGAGATACTTTATTGGATTGCTGCTTTGGATAACCATTTTGAATGTGATGAGGTTCCTAAGGAGCAAAGAGTAAATATTGCAAAGAACAAACTGAAAGGCCATGCTTTGGTATGGTGGGATTATTTTTCAGTCAAAGAGAAGGAAGCAAGGAAAGTCCAAGATTTATTCATGGGACAATATGGTGGCAAAAATCAAAGGTAAGTTCTTGCCTAAAGATCATCAAATTCAAATGTTTAAGAAATTGCAAAGTTTAAGGCAAAAGGAATTGGATGTTAAGTCTTACACTGAAGAATTTTATAAATTGAGTATGATATCTGGTCATCATGAGAATGAGGATGATTTTTTTTCTAAATACTTTGGTGGTTTGAGATTGAATATACAAGATGAATTGGTTTTGGCTAACCCTAGGAGTGTAGATGAATGTTTCTAAATGACAATTAGTGTTGAAGAGAAAATGAAAAGAAGGAAAGATAAAGTAATTAGAGATAGGGGCAACACCTTTAGAGGTAGAGGATCCACTCCTAATGCAAAACAGATCAATGAGATTCAAGAAGAGGCCAATAAGGGACAAGAGCAATCTAGTTTCAGAGGCGGATTTAGGGGATCAAGAGGTAGATTTGGAGGTGGTAGGAATGCAAATATATTCTTAGGAAAGTGTTACAACTATAATGAGTTTGGGCATATTTCTTTGAAATGCCCTAAAAATTTTGGTGCTTCATCAAGTGGAGGAGAAAAGAAGAATGAAAGGAGAGCTCAGATTGTTCAAGAAGAAGATGAATCTGAGAGTTAAAATTCAAATACTTTATGTACTGCACCTAAAGTTGGGGATGCTCTAATGGTGGGAAGAACCATGTTGAAGACCTTTGAAGACAAATAAAATTTGCAAAGAAAGAGTCTCTTCAAAACAACATGTAAGTCCAAGAATAAGGTATGTATATTTGTCATTGACTCATGGTGTACTGAAAATATGGTTGCTACTGAAATGGTAGCAAAAGTAAGATTTAAAGAAGTTCCCTCATGACAACCCCTACATGATTTCATGACTCAATGATGATCAATCCATTCTTGTGAATAAGCAAGAAAAAGTTGAATTTAGTATTGGTGGGTACAGAGATCAGATTGTATGTGATGTTGTGCCATGAGTTGTTGTCATATTTTTCTTGGGAGGCCTTGGAAATATGACAAAAGGGCCATATATGATTGTAGGAGCAATTTTTATTTGATTGAATATGAAGGTAGAAGTTTTTCACTCACCCCATTGCAGGATGACCAATCTGATATAGCAAAAGTGATTGTGTTTGGTATGAAGACACTTGTGAAGAAGGGAAATGGTAAGTGTGAAGACATTCCCATGATGGGGAAAGAAAAAATAGAGCATCAGGAGGTAAAAACAAAGCATTTGGAGTGTGTTTCAGAATTGAAGTATGAAGTTAGTATGTTGAAACCACAAACAAACCTAGAAAAGGCTAGTGTGCAGATGCAGGTTGAGGGTAAGAGTGTTGACACCATCCGTGTGGGGATTGCGAGTTGTCCTATAACAGTTAGCAAGGTTGGAGGGAAATTTGACACTGTAAAGACATTTTTTTTTGAGTTTGGTAGACATGGCAAGAACAGGGTAGAGGTGCAAAAAGGTAAAGGTATGTGTGGTAAATTTCTATGTGTAGGTCTGAAGGTAGAAAGGATACCTCTTTTAGGTATAGACAAAGTTAAGGAACATGGAGTAGGCCTATTGAGGGAAGACAAGTTGAGGCAAGGAGAGGATAGAGAAAAGTATGGGAAAAGGACATTAGATACACCACCATGGAGAAAAATATCAGTTGAGAAAGCCAATGGAGAATATGAAGTTGGTAAAAGGAAGATAAGAAAAAAATTTTGCTATCATTCATGGGGCATGAATCTTTTTAAGCTCAGGTGTATGGTGCAAGAGCACCTCAACCATTAAGTACAAATTTGCTCATTTGAAGATGTGATCATTTGGTCAATAGTTGAGTCAGAGGTAGATAGGGGTGTTTTGAGTCAGTTTATACTAAATAAGGTCTAAATAGACCATTTAAAATGTAATTGGGGGTATTTTGTGTCTTAGGTGTCAAAATGTTCAAAGTTGCAAAAATGCAAATGTTGTTAAGCAAAAAATGCAACATGATAGGAAGTTGAAAGGTCATAGGGCTCAACAGCTTTGGACTTGGATTCATGATTTCTTTTGGCCTTTTAGGCCTGAACCCTTCTCATGGCATATGGTTCTACTGGGGGACCCACCTGGAGCCCCAGCTAAGTTCACCCAGCTTTGGCACACTTTTAGAGTGGAAATCCTCTTCCCAATCTGGAAAGACAGAAATGCTTGTATATTTGCTCATTCTCATTTAGATGTTAATGTGTCTCTTTACGCTAAAGTAGTTATATGTTCTAATGTTCTCTTACAGATTCAAGTGCAAGCCAACAAGGTTGCACTGGAAGTGGCTTACCTGCAAGTTCTCCTGGACCACTGGGGCAATGCCCCTTGTACTATGGCTTGGATCCCTTACTCGCCCTCCTCTTCCCACGGTCGGTCACCTTCTTGGGGCCAGAAGCGGAGTGATTCCACGCACTCTTGCTCCCAGCCTCCTACTCGCCGAGATTATTGGCCTCCCAGGTGGGCTCATTCTCCTTCACCGCATCCTAGTCAGGGCTAGCACTATAGTGGTGCTCCGAGGAGTAGTGGTGGTAGTTATAAGTTGAAAAATAAGCAAAAAAAGATGAAGAAAAATATGAAGATAAAGTTGATGATGGTTGGGGTGCTCCTCCTAACGTCACTCCAAACCCCACTTATGTATGGGGGAAACATTTGGATGACCGGGACCCCCCGGATCTACTGGCACTGCCTTGGCTGCCTAAATTTCTTTCTATTTTTGAACCCCTGGGCTAGGCCCATGTGATCTTTTGGACTTTCTGGGTTGGGCCCATTGTTATTTTGGTTTTTCTGGGCTAGTCCCATGTGACATTCAGGGTGTGCTTTCTTACCACCCGCCCCTTTTTTGTGAATTTGTAATTTTATCTTTATTAATATAGATATCTGGAAAATTCATCAAAAAAAGGTGGTTAGAGACGTTTGGAAGATTATTTTTGATTTGAAAATGTATAAAATTCCTCTCCAAGGCTTGGACAAGGTTGTTGAATGATATCTTGATAAAATATCTCCTTAATATAATGTTATTCCTGCTAATTTTTTGTGTTTTTGTTCTTTCGTGATACTGTATGGACCCGTACAAGCAATTATTGATCTGAAACCTGTAGAATATTGTAGAGACATGTCCTAGATTTTAATTGCATCCATTTTGAGAGTCTTTGATTAATTTTAGAGGAATATCTCCTTGTTTTTCTGTAACTTCTTGTGTTAGGCTAGTGAGGTCTCTCTTGAAGTTAAAATAATGAAATAAGCCATTCCTCCTATTTTCTTCTCCTGTTCCTTAGAGGAATGGAATTTCGTCTATTAGAATAGGTGCTCACATAGGCTTGGAGGGAAAAGGAAATGATTTATTAGTCTTGGGATGCTTCCTTAGGGTAAATTTATATGTTTTCCATGTGCAAATGGATTGTTGAAGGATGGTTATGATGAAATATTGATTGTACTACCCATGTGTGGTATTTTGAAGTGTGTGCAGACCATTTAGGATTTGTTAGAAGCATTGGTTTGGTTGGAAAAGCCCAAGATTCATGATTTATAATAAACCCTTGGTATTTGCATGAAAATGGAGGGTTTGTTGGAACAACAGTTTAGAAGTATGAAACCTGAGAACTAATGGTGGAAATTGGGTTTTTTTCACACAATTAGTGACTATTAGTAGAGTTTTGGTAAAAGTGAAGAGTTTAGGAGGGACCTCCTTTGTAAATTGAGGCTAATTGGTGTCCTAAAAATAGGGGCAATTGAAAGGTTTTCAAGTTTGTCACAAAGTATCCTTGTGGAGTCTATTGGTATGTTTTCTTGGATTGTGTTATGAGTCTCAGAGGGTGCTAAGAAGGTTCCTAAATAGCCTTCTCTAAAATAAATTGTGCAAAGCTGGGTTTTGAGGCTACAAGCCTTTAGGGAGTGTTTTGGTGATAAGTTGAATATGTATGAGCACCTTAATCTTGTTAGATGCCTCTTTATGACCATGTGAAAGATCTTAACCTCTTGGTGAAGTTGAGAGCCACCTAGTATTGCATCACTTTGTTTTATCAAGGTATGCTTCAGGAAGCCTTGCAAAAGATCCACTTGCCTTCTTGTGCTAGGTTGAAAGATGTTAATGTGTTGATAGCTCATATTCATACAGATTCACTGAATATTATATTTTATCCACAAGAACTCCTACCTCTAGAAGTACAAAAGCAAGTAGATCCTCTAATGATTATAGTTAACATTAATAACATTGGAATTAGACGTAATCTTTTTGACGCCAGTTCGGTGCTCAATGTGTGTAGCATTGATATATTTCCTAAAATTAAAATTGATTCATTTTCTCTTGTTGGTTCTTCTCTTGTTGTTTGTGGGTTCTATAATATTGGTTGACATCCTTTAGGCATGATAGTCTTTCCTTTAAGGTTGGGACCCATTACCATACCCACCCTTGTAGATGTTATGTCAAAAAAATAACCATATAATATTATTCTAACCATGGATTCATGCTATGTGTGTAGTCCTATCTACCTTACATAAAGCCATTAAGTTCATTTGTAATAATCAAGTAGTCATGGTCAAGGCTGACCCTGAGGCCATACACTTGTGTGAGATGACAGTTGTTGGTTAGGCTTTGGTTGTGCCTACTCTTATCCCTTCAATATCTTCTCATGTGTTGATGTCTACTCTTGTGGTAGCTATTACAAAAGGATAATCTTGAGACATATGTCCCTAAAGAAGTGATGCAAAGAAATAAATACTCTTGATTCAGTTGACAACTTTTATAAACTGATTCATTTCAAACAATGATTAAAATCATTCTAGATCACATTGGAAACATAGCCATGGAAACCTAATGTGCATTCAACAAGGGAAATCCAGCATGATGCATGAGTTACTTGGTATTTAAGTCTTCTTACAACATGTTCTATTGATTCCCAACTAATCATGTTCATTCAAAGTATAGATCTTATCAAACCCTCAAGTCGCTAGGGTTTTAAGGTAGTTTACATACAAATGAGAGCACATTGTCATAGATTCCTCAAACATGCAAAATTTTGAAGGATTAAGCCAAAAAAGGTTTTCAAATATCCTTAAAACATAACTTCCTACCAATTTTCATGACTTTTTGACTATGGAAAACAAAGATATGAATTTTTTAGTGTTTCTAGAAACCCTATTTAGGGTACAGGACTACCATCACCAAAAATGCAATAAATTTCATAAAACTTAATGAAATGACTCCAAGAAAAACCAAAATATTTTTATTTCATAGCTTCATCATCCCCATTCCTACCCTCAACTGTATCAATTCATACAATGCATACAAAGAGGCTTTTCAGGCAGGAAACAGTGAAAATTTGTGCATAGCAATCTTTATTTTTATCATAACTTTCACAAACACAATGAAAATCAGTCAAACCAAAAGAATTAAAAACATAAAAAAAATTCTCCAACTTTTCCAATAAATTTTAGGTCTGTAATCAACTATATATGGTTGTACAATGGAGAATATAGTCTATTACACCATGAAAAACACAAGAAAATGCTTCCAAATGTTCATTTTTTCATTCAATCTCTCCTCCAACATTTTTTATCGATATTACATTGCATATTTATCATATTAAAACAATTCCCAATTGTAAAACTGACTGCCAACTCCCATCAACCAACTTTTCAAAGTTTCAAGCAACTTTTGTTGACAACAATGACAATTTATGCAACTTTTGCATCATGTGACAACTTTTCATCTAGACATCCAAAAATGGTTTTACATGACCCCAAATGGTCTCAAATGACTTTATTTGATCAAATCACATCAAATCAAATAAAAAATAGAAACCTTGCAAGATGACACAAAATGCATCCAAAGAGGCCCCTACATCAAGAAGATCCTTATAAAATGGGATATCTTGATTCTACTCCCAATTCTCAAGAGAATGCATGTCTCGGTGATGATTGAGGTTTCATAGACTTTATGGAATCCTTCATTGGAGAATATAAAGTTGACTTGATCCACTAAGTCCTTCTGATAACATCATCCAAACCCATTATCAAAGATGGTTATTCTTCTGTATCGTGGGATAATGTGAACAAAAATTATAATGTTCTTAATGTCGATCCTCCTCTTTCTGAGGAAGATGATCACGCTTCTATTAAAGAGGCTAATTTTGGTAGTCCTATTAAGAAGGTTGATGGTGATCCAATAGAGGAGTATAATCCCCATTGTTGGAATAATGCTCTATATGAAGATCCTCCTCCTTCTGAAGATTTGCAAACACATTATGGCCCCGACTTCAAACTTGTCTCTAAATATGGTTATGGGCATAAAGGTTGTGGGCATAAAAAACAAGGCATTCAGGTCCCTATAGAATTTTCACCTTGTAAGGATAATTTGGGGCTTGGTTTCTCAAATGAACAATCTAAATGAAAACCACAATTGAATGTTGACATGGTTTCTGCTCAACCTCGTTCTTTTGGATTGATTCATCCGCCATTATCTGATATCTTTGTTTCTTCTTCTTGTGAGCAGTCTAGCTTTTCTCCACAAGAGAAAGGGTTGCTTCATACTCCATTCTTTATTTGAGCAAGAGAGTATTTTTTTGAGGCTTCTTAAAGCCCGCTTAATTACTCTTCCTCCTCCTATACATAAGAAACTTCATAAGCATGATAAAGAAAAACATTATTTCTATGCATGCCATCGAGCACTTGGCCATTCCACTAGTGAATGTAAGGCCTTGAAGGATAAAATACAACAAATTTATGATTCTTGTGCCATCAATCTCTAGTTTGATTGATGCACCTACCTTTTTTTTGCATGAAAAGTGATATCAAGGTCTTCCTCTATCCTACCCATTTTAAGCATCTTCTCATGATATTCTTACACCTTTTTTTAGTATCTTGCATGATTATCCTTCCCTATATGCTAGGGGGAAGTGATAACTTGTTCTAGAGATGTGTCCTTCTTAAGGACACCCTCTCTTCTCTCTATCTTTCAATTAGAGTGTTCCTTTGAATGGGCTCCTTTTTGTCTTAAAGGGTTCCCTATCAAAGGAACCCCTTTGAAGGATTATTCTCTCAAATGAATTCTATAGTGTCTAGCTTGGGGGTAGCCTAACTAGAATTGTTTTATATCTTGGTGTCTAGCTTGGGGGCAACATGACTAGACCTATCTTTTTTGTGATTATCCTGTAATGCAAATTGTAGTAGCCATAGGCTTATCTGATCATTCTTTCTTTGTAGGACTAAGAACCTATAGAGCTCCTTTACATCAAGCTTTCCTTGCAGGACCAAGAACCTATGAGGACCATGTAGACTCTATGAAGCCTTTCACATCTGGCCCCCTAGGACTGAGCACCTGGGGTGCCTCCTTTGAAATTACGAGGACCTATAAAGCAATTTCATCCCTTGGGATCTCTTTGTTCCACTTTGTAGGGCCAAGCAACTACAAGGACTTTTGCTCACCCTTTTGTAGGTTTGAGGGCCTGTGGTGCATTTTTTAAAATCTCCATAGGATCCAGTACCTATGGAGCCATCTCTCTTGGAATTTTCATTCCTTTCTAGCTCTTAAATTCTCTTCTCTCTTCTCTTCTCAAATTTTGTATACCGGATCGAAGACTTGCCTCTTCTTCATCTTAAGTAAATACCGTTTTCTCCCTTCGAAATTCATTGCTTCCTTGACTTTTGGGTGCATTCTTCTCTTCAAGAAATTTATCCTTACATTCTTCTCTTCGTTTAAGAATTATTCTATATGTTATTTCTTAATTTGGGGATGATTCATAGTACTAAGACAATCTTTTACATCAAGATCTCTTTCACTTTTCTAACTCAAATCCTTTATTTTGTTGTGTGCCTGCGTGTATGCATTTTTATATGTTCTAACCCCATGATGTAACAATTTTTTATGTTCTAACATTGTTGTCCTGTACAAGTATTTCTTGTCTAATGTGTTTATTTTGTAGGTCTTCAATCTAGGGGCATGCTTCCTTGGTTTGAAGAGTTTTCTACTTCCTCTATAGTATCCTTTTGGTATCATGATGTTATTTATGTTTAGTATATTTCCTTTAGCGTGCATATTACTGTAGATTCATATGTTTTCTAAAGTAGGGGAAAATTATAATATCATAAAATTGCACCCCTTGCAATTTCACATACATTCTTGCATCCACTTTAGTGTCCACTCCCCTAGTATTTGTGTAGGTTTATTTTAGATCTTGCATTAACCTTTTTCCCTCTCAAGATGATTGATACCCCTTTTGAGCAGCTACCTTTGTACGCCAGCTTTGCATTAAACCTTTTTCTTTTCTTGTGTTTGTAGTTTTGTAGCATGCCTTGTCTAGACACTAGCACACCACATGGACATCCACATTTCACACTAACATCCTATGACATTTTGATGTTCAAACAACTATTTTTGAGTGCCTTGCCACTTGTCAGCTACTTTTTTATATGGTAATGGCCCGAGATGCCTTGTAACAACTTAGGAAGCTTATTTTCCCTCCTATTCTCTCTTTAAAAGTTTTATTTTCAATCTATTTTGCCTTCTTCTAGATTCTCTCTAGGTTTTGGGATTATATCTTGGAAAATCTCTCTTTCTCTCTTATTTACATAACTATCTATAGCTTGATACAACAACACCCTCATGTTCTTACAACACTCCTTACAACTCTCTTGGCTCTCACGACTAGCTCTCTCTCTCTCTCTTTGGCTTACTTAAGCCTTGCAGTTGATATCTCTCTAACCTTGTGCTTGTAAGCATCTTGGTATTTATCACATCCCCTATTCATTTCATCTCTATTTCATCATACGGGTTCTCCTTTTGGAGCGAGGATTGCTTTTATCATTATTTTTTTCATTTAATTTCTAATTATTATCTCTATATATTTGGTTGTTTGTGGAGGTGGGAACACCAAAATGGGGGTTTGACTGAGGAAAACCCCTAAACAACCCCAACATTTTTCCCTCGATCTTATGTGTGTATGCATTGAAGATATCTATTTATTGGAGGCTTCATCACTTGGGTTGTTGTGAGAATTTTATTTCTCTATCCTCTTTAGTTCTATCATTTACTTTAATTTATTTTAGCTCTGATATTCTCTATTACTCTCCTGCATTCTGTAAATTCTTAGCAATCTTAATGTTAGTGGTCATTTAGGTGCTTTTTGTGATAATCTCAATTTTTGGTTCATACAAGACGCCAACGCACCTCTAGGACTCTAACGCATCATGATTTCATCCTTGTTCCACACTATCATCCTTCGGTCGAGAACCTGTCAGTCTGTCCAGAAAACCTTTGTGATCTACTTTTTTTATTCTAAAAATCACACTTTATTCCTTGAGGTAGTTTAGGGAAATTCACCCCTTGGGGTTCTTTTGAGAATAAAGAGACTCTCGAGTAGTGAATCCCCTTATCTACAACAAGTATAGCTACAAATCTAACCATTAGGTTTGTAATAGATTTCATTGTAACTTCCTTTTTTTAAGAGAAGGAATGATTTTCTCCACTATGTCCTTTGTATCGGCTGACTTTTGATCAAGAAATGGTATGATGTACCACAAATTGGTTACATCCTTAATTGATTCCTTTGTTATTGAGTGAAGGAAATCAATCCATATGGATTAGCCATGAATTCTTCTCAACACCATTCTTATATACTTCTCCTGATTTTCAAAGTTCAAAAACTTCTGCTAAATATCCAATCTTTTGTCACTTAGGGTTTTGTATTCAAGTTTTAAGGCATCATCATCATTTTCTCCCAAATCATTTGTCCATAAAATAAATAACCTTCCAAGAAATACCTCTTCAATTTTTCCATGAATATATCCTTTAATATCTTCACTAGCTAAAACCCCAATAGGAGAGCAAGAGAATGCACCCAAGGGATCATCCAACAATACTTTAGTAGAATGTCTCTTAAGTATAGGATGTGGTCATTGTGAATTGTCTACTACTTTTGGTAATTCCATTATAATTGAATTTCTTTTAGAGAATTGTTCTGAAAGACAAAAATATGCATGATTTGTAAAATTACATCTTGAATAGCTTGGTGAACTAGGGTCTTGATGTTTCAAATTCTGAATGATGCTTCAAACCTTTCTACACCTCTTTCTTCTTTGTTTCTTCTTTGGATGCCTTAGAATAAATGAATTTTCCTTCACACATACAAATTTAAATATTTGATTTGGCCTAACTGCTACAATAAATTCTTTAGAACAAAAAGAAAATGTTCCTAAAATTGTGTGCATAGACATCTTCCCAAGCTCCACAAATTGCTATATTGCAATATTTTCTTCCACAACTTTCTTCTATATCTTCAACAGTTCCTTTTCCATGATATATCTTCGTGCAATCTCTTGACACCTCATATTTCTAGGGGGCTATTAGAATTTTCTGTTATTTCCCCCCCTATGCCCATGCCTTGGTTTAATTTTCAAGTGAATTATCTGCACCAGTGGGAGGCACAAATACATTTTAAGTTCCTAATTCATCTTTTTTCTCAAACTCCTCTTTCTTTGTCCATATCTTTTCCATTTCCTTCTTAACCGTGGTAGGATAAATTTTCTTCACAGGTTCATTCCTCTTTATTGGATTAGACTATCTTTTTCTTTTTTCTTTTGCAAACTCTTGAAATATGTCCAGGCTTGTTGCAAAAGTAGCATACAATTTAGTTTTTACCAAACTGACTTCTATCCATTCTTGATCTACACTAGTTAGCCTTATGTCCAAATACATTGCATGTATAATAGTACCCATTAAAATATTGAAGCATTCTCCTAGTACTATATCTATTCATTATTTGAATTTTGTACTTAGTACTTCTATGTCAAAATTTCTTGCATGCAAAACATTGTCTGGATAAGGAACCCGCATTTTGTTTCATTCTACTCCTACATTCTATTGCCTTATGTCCAAATTTATTGCATGAAAATAAAATACCATTGAAAGATGGGTACCTTTGAGCATTTGTTTGTCTAATAGGAGGTCTTCCAATATTGCTTTTTTGATTTATGAATTGTCTCCTATTTCCTTGAATCTTGTTTTGATTGTCAACCTTGTTAGGTGTTTTATTTTCTTTTGAACTTTGTCCTTATAGGGTTTTTGTATTGTAATCAAATCATCAAGCATTATAGTACTTATTTTGAATTTCTCCTCATGTATTCTTGCCTTTTCTAAATCAAATATGAGATTTACTACTTCTTGTTCAAGTTTTGAGCATTCTTCAGTCTTTCTCTATACCAATCCATTCAGACATTCCTCAATCCTTCATTTTTCTTCCATTTGCACTTTTAGTCTGGCGATTTCTTCATTTTCTTATTTCAACTATACATTTACTTCCCTATGTATTTCTTTGAACTTCTTGATTTTTTCTCTCAGCTTTTTGATACATTCATTTGATTCTCCTACGATTTATTTCATACTTTTTTTTGTCAATTTCAACTTTGTCAAGATCTTCAAGAGCAGCCTTAAGTTCTTCTTTGTCAAACATGCAATCATCTTCTTCATATTTAATTGCAGAAATTTGTTCTAGAGGAATAAGCCACTTTTTTCATCCATGTGTTCAAACTTCCAAGATCTTCCTCAAGCTAATAGGCTTTTTTGAAGGAACCAATCTCTAATACCAATTTTTGAGCACCCAAAATACTAAGAGGGGGGGTGAATCAGTATTCTATTAAACTTTTGAATACAACCTATCCAATCACCTAAACATATTAACAAAAATAAAGAATGAAAGCATACCTCATCTAGAAAGTCACATAACACATGAACATTGGGATTTTTATATGAAAAACCCAAAATTGGAAAAACCACAATGATGTTTAGCTCACATTATATTATATCCAGGTATAGTATATTATAGGGGCTCACTATCAAGAAAAAATGTCCTTATAAGGCTCACAACTAGAATTAGATACAAAACAAAGATGGCTACTTATCCAAAATATGAATTGATAAAAGTGCACCTTTCTTGTGATGAATTTCAATTCCCTTGAAGCTATGAATACAAAGTATAACTCTACTTAGCAGTCGCTCAATAATTCTTCCCTTATTCTAATCTCACACCTTTGAATTCACATGTTTGCATCATATGAGACTGTTTGTACCTAATTTTCCACTTATGTCTTCCCATCCCTCTTACAACTCAAAAATGTCTCACATATAAATACCCAATTACATTTGCATACATCAATTAGGTCAACCTAATTAGATGTAACCAAAAACAATTCAAAAATAGTTTTTTTGGCTTCACGCATGATTCAAAAACTTCTTCACACTTAGATCAAACACGCAAGACATAATTTAGGTCAGCATAGGCTGAAAATAGATCCTAAAAACATCCACAGTGTATATTTAATCTTCACAACACATATCATGTATTGGGTCGGCCAGAAATTGGACCTAATCACAAAACTTTCAATCATACATACACTTACCCATACAAGGAACTTCCAAATTTGATCTTTCTTCAAATTCACATTTCGTCGACATCAATGAGCCTAACTTTAGAACCTCAACACAAAATAATTCTTCTCAAGGAAATGTGGAACCTCCCACACTGATATACTAAACATAGAAATGACTATGATACATGGAGCTAAAATCTATCATGCATAACTTATAGGATATTTCACAACACATCAAAAAATCTTTATTTTACCTGAATCTAATAGAATTCAAATCATGGTTAAAAGTGTAGAGTAAGATCATATAGTGCAGTGGAGTGCGAACCCAAAAAATGACGCATTGAACCACAAAATAGTTAGTATAAGTACTAAGATAATTTCTCCTACTACCATATTTACCAGACCAACATTTTTTGTACATGTCTTATGTAGAACTTCCAAATCATACTAAACTGATCATAAAAATGTTGAAATCAATAACAAACACTCGATCAAGCAGTATTATGCAATTCATGCTCATGTTGGCAATAGTCCAAAACTTCCAATAGTCTCCTTCTTCTTCTTCCAACAAAGTGTTTGAAAATTTTCAGAAAGGGGTGGATCCACATAGAGAGTGTCATTCCACCAATGAGTATTAAAAAAATACTTGAGATCATAATCATCCTTCTTGATGAAACTACAAAAATTAGCCTCCTCGATAGAAGCATGATTATCTTCCTTAGTAGGAGAACAATCCTTTTCCTTGATAGGATCTCGATTATTTTTCTCAACAGGAGGACAATTAAATTTCATGGCAGAGGTGTATGAAACTGTTGGGAGGTTGAGCTGGATAAGGTCTACTTTGTATTCTTCGATGAAGAATTTAAAAAAATATAAGTACACACATTTAATTTAGAAGAAGAAGTGGAAGGGGAAGACTTAGAATTTTTCACTTCGAGACAAACTTCTTCAAGGACATTCACCTCAGGGGAAGCCTTTAAGGTAGGCATCGCTAAACAACATGCCAATCCATTATAATATAATGATGAAATACAATTTTTGAGAGTGGAAACAATTGAGGTCTGACCAGTATTTTCCAACTCCGGTCTGACCAGTATTTTCCAACTCACAAAGGTGCACATTCTCAGGGCCGGCCTTAATCATAATCACTTGATTGTTAATAATAAATTTTATAAAATGATGCAAATTAGAAGTCAGAAATTCAAAAGCATGAATCCAAGGTCTTCCCAAGACAATATTGTAAGGTAAAGGACCAAAAATCACATAAAATAAGGTGGGTATGATAAGAGGTCCCAACCTCAAAGAAATATTATCATGCCTAGACCAACATTATCGAATCCATGAATAGACAAAGAAGAAGGAACTAAAACAATTGAGGGTCGACTAGAAGTTTTCAACTCACAAAGGTGCACATCCTCAAGGTTAGCCTTAATCGTAATCACTTGATTGTTAGCAATAAATTTTATATAATGCAACAAATTAGAAGTCACAACTCCAAAAGCATGAATCCAGGGTCATCCCAAGAGAATATTGTTAGGTAAAGGACCAAACATCACATAAACTAATGTGGATACAATAATAGGTCCCAACCTCAAAGGCAAGATTATTATGCCTAGGGCTTGAAAACTAGCATTATCCAATCCATGAATATACAGAGAAGAAGCAACTAAATAAGAAGAATTAATTTTAATCTTAGGTAGTAATTATATATGTTGATAGTCAAACTGGTATAAATGAGAGCACGTCTAATACCAATGTTATTGATATTGACTATAATCATTAGAGGATATGCATGCTTTTGTACTTCTAGGGGTGGGAGTTCATGTAGATAAAATGTAATATTTGGTAAATCCACATGAATGTGAGCTATCAACACATTAACAGTCATTTCCCTAGTAGATAAGGAAAGAGGATCTTTTATGAGGCTTCCTAAAGTATACCTTCATAAACTGGCACAAACTGAAGCAAGTCCCATAGTGAAATCTTGGTTGGAGTAATATGGAGTTGCTTGAAAAGATCGTAATCACCAAGTTCTTTAGTCATGGGTTTAGGTGTTGAAGGAATTATTGGTTGATGAGGTGGTAAAGAAGTCAAAATAGAAGTAGGTTGAGAAGTGGGTTGATTCAATTTTTATTGATTTCTTCTAGTATTATATGTATGGCCTATGACATTATAAGAATATGTAGCTTTTAAGAATCTCATGTAAAGGTTCGATGAGTCCCTAGAGACTAGAACCACATGGATAGAGTGAATCCTATCAAGAGAGGGGATAGATGAAGTCAAGTAAATGATGAGTCTCTTAGACCTTTAAGGGGCCATAGAGACAATCAGTACATTCATGAACTTCTCGACTTGCAAAGAGGATGTAGACAACTATGATGAAGATGTTTGTTTGAGATATATATGGATAGGAGAAGATGCCTCTAATAAATTATCTAGGGCATTGTCTAGCATATCAAAATATTCCTTGGAAAATGCATTATCATAAAAATGTAAATATTATAGAAAAATATTTGATATGACTTCATTCATGTAAGGTTCACTAAAATGTAGAGGGGATTCGCTACTCCCAAGTATTTAAGACACAAGCGAGACTAAAGGGATTGAATTACCCTCAAGTAACTTAGACTACCTAATAAGTTGAACAAGATGAAAAATGAAAGAGATTGTAAAAAATTATTAAAAGTATAGTTTTGGGAATGATTACAGGTAGACAACTTTGAGGACTGAAAGAGAAGATCACTAAGATTTATGAGGTAGGTGGAGGAGCTCTTAGCAAAAGGACAGTAGCGTGGGAGTGGGAAGTTAGCATGGTGTGTTGAAATATCAAGTATGTGATGGCATCTTGTATAGACAGAGAACTAGAATCCCAGTTAGAAATAAAAATATATACTCTAACTATTCCATATCCAAGGTCTATTTAAATATATTAAATTTACAGAAAATAATAATACTAAAGAAAAAAGAGTGAAAGGGGAGAGCACAATAGAAGATGTTGAAGTAGGAGTTGTTGGCTCCTCTTCCTTCTTCTACAAGGCGGTTTGCTTAGTGGCCAGATCCTTCCTCTGATGCTTACGCTCATGCACAAGGCAGTTTCTATGGCTCAGAGAGCTAGAGGCTGCAACATGAGAAGTGACAAAAGACTCATATTCAATCATCAAAGTATCCATCATCACCAATTTTGGAAAAGGGAGGGACTCCTGGATGGGAACATGAGGAAAAGATGGAGAAAAAGATGCAACAACATCAAGGAAGTAGGCTTGAGCACCTCAGTGGCAGGCCTCTTCCCATTCACTACCTTAGAGGTAGGAGCTTTAGGAGGCCATGGAGGATGAGACATAGAAGATTCTTCATAGGGAACCTTCCCCTTTCCATACAAAATGGGTTGAGGTACTGTGGGTAAGATAGCAAGTTCAAATGCCTAAAACTTGGCCTTCCACCAAGTGTGCATCATCAGACTTCCTAAAAATCACATATGAGAAAAAATAAAAGGTGCCACAGTTGTATGGAAGGAAATAATAGGTGGGACAATAGAGGAAGAGGAAGAGGATCCCTAAGTGGGACTTATCCCCAATTTTTTGAGTGGTAGAGGTAGCCTCGTGATGTACCATCATGGAAGATTTATGTGAAATAACATAGGGAGAAGGAGGGTAGGTCACTTTAGGAACTATGCCCCCACTCTTTTATTTCACATAGGTTTGATATAACAAGTCCTTCTTGGGAGGGAGAGGACCAACAAGGGTAGGCCAAAAGTGATCAAGTGAGTATCCCCCACGTCCAACCATCAACTTGTAATTGGTCTCATGGAATACATGCATAGAACCCTCATGGGAACTACGTTCATGGAAACTACCTAGGGAATGCCTAGTTTTTCCCTGAATAGATCAAACCATGGGATAATTTCAAAGAGATCATTCATAATCCTAGGCTCAACTAGGATTGATAAGGTGATACAACCGATGGGAGGGACAAAAATCCCATTGTGTACGTATGGTGCTTAAAGACTCATCATATCCATCCTTATGTAAAAATTATATCAACATGATCTCCTCTATGATGACATTCTTCTAGTATCTAGGGTCAACAAGAACACCAATTATAGTATTTCCATTGATGTGTGTATGAATTTACAAAGGGGATGGTTCTCTATTAGATTTCATTTGTAAATCTTGTGAGTTAAATGTTATAGTAGGGGCTCTTCTTGCAGGTTGCACAGATGGGATGGATAGATGTAGGAAGGAAGCCATCTCTTACATATACTAGAAAGGACTTTCGTGGAAGCCCCCAAGGGTTAGATAGTGACCTAATCAAGGTTTCACTCTATAATTCTTAGGAATTCTTCTAGCTATGCCACTAAGGTTTGTAGGTTGGGTTGCAAGGCTAAGTACCCTACAACACACACACCTACAACACTCCTAGAATAAAAGAGAAGAGTATTTCAACACCACCAAACTGGAGAAAAATAGTTCATGCCAGGTTCACCAAAATGTAGAGGAGGCAGACCATGTTGGCAAGAGACACTTCTAGTATCACTTTGTGTTGTCATTGATGGAAAATCTAATCAATGATCAAATACACACACTATCATTCAATCATACCGACAAACAGATTGAAGATTGATAAGGAAGAAAAAAGTATCCGGTAGCACAATGTTCATCGATTTGTATGAATATTTCATGTTATTATTTTGTGTTGCGCATATTTGGAAATTTTTTTCAGTATATTATCTTTGTTACTACTAAAGTGTAGTGGCTCGTATCAATTCGTGTGGAAGTTAGAAGATCCAATTGGCTTATCCTTAGTTTTTCTTGTACTGGAGCTAACTTCATAAATGTATTATGTCATGGATGTATGAGAAGCAATTGGTTAAGTATTTTTGTGTTCGTGCATCTTTTTTTGGGTCCTAGCTAAGTTTTGGCCAGCTATTGTGGATACACATTGCATATTATTCATGATTTGAGCCGATAGTTGTAAAAAAATTTTGTGTTCTATTGAAGCCGACAAAGTGTAATTGAATTCTATGTTGAAGATATATATATAAGACCGTCTGTATCATTTTGTAAGAAGTATGAAGTGTATGGTGATATGAATTGCGAGTTAGAGAAAAGTAGAAGAGCGATAATTCATAGTTTCAATTATGCATAGAGAATTTATATTGTGAGTGTGAGAAGAACGGAGTAGAAGTGCAAAATTAGTCTATAGGAAAAAATATTGTATATTCTGCTTATTTGGAATTGTAATCAGGCATATGTAGATGCTATTTTTCTTAGTTCACACTCTCAAATGGTTTTAATCTGATTTTCTTTGTAAGGCAATGAGCCTTCCCTTTGAGCAGCGAGCTCTAGGTAGTGTGCTTGAATGCAAGTGGATTCCCCTTATTGTAAACTTCATTTGAGTATACTCAGATTAACTTGTGGATTGGCCATCCACCATGGTTTTTCCCCTAATAGGGTTTCCATGTAAAAATCCTTATGTTATGGTGTTGTGTTCATATGCTTCATGTTTATGCATTATGGTTGAATATTGTTAATGATTTGAAGTTAAAGGTTAATAAAGTTAAAATTTTCACAACACCAATTCACCCCCCCTCTCAGTGTAGCTTGTTTCCAACAGACTGAACACTCATGACCTTGAGTCACAGGAAGGTCTAGAATGATCAACTACCTTGATCTACCTCACACTAAGGATTGTTCTAAGGTAATTTTAATGTATTAGAAAGGTGAAAAGGAAGTGATGTTGATCTTCCACTATCCTTATATCAACCTAAGAGGTTTAAGGAACTAGAGGAGCTAATTCTTCAGTCATAACTGAGACCCTGACAACTCTCTGTCGATGGACCATAGTGCAAAAGAGAAATGACAACATGGTGCACTAGCATCCCAGTTAGGTGTTGACATTAATATGGACATAGAGTATAGAATATAGTTAAGACTTAGTAGAGAATTAACTACAATATGATAAATAGAGATTTATATGATGACAAAAATCATAAAGGAGCTAAAATACTAGGAAAGCAAGAAAAATACTTTAACTTAAAAAGAGAAGTTGACAAGAGTGAAAGATAGTAGAGAATCAAAATCACAATTGGTCCAACCTCATGAAATCTCCACATGAATGCAAAACCTACACACAACATAATGTGGAAAAATGTTGGGGCTATTTTGAGGCTTGTCACATTCAAACCCCCGTTTCAGTGTTCCCACCTCCACAAATAGCCAAAATAGCCATGAGATAGAAAATACAATAAAGAAAGGAATGGAAAGAGACCAATGCCACGTAATGCTAACAACTATATGTTATGTAAATCAAATGACAATTCTAGAATGTAGTGGATATCACCTCCCAAAAAAGGTTCCCTCAAGCATGTGAAGGGAGATGTGAGCTTGAAAGCTTGAAAGTGCAACCATTACTACAACGTGAGTTGAAAATCCAACAGAATAACGCCTTTGAGCTTCAACAATGGTGGAAAATGGAGCATGTAGAAACAAGTATGATTCTAAAAATGTGTAGATGTGAGAAGAAGTGTGTAGCGATTGAAGTGAGTGATTGAAAAAGTAATTTCAGGGTGAAATTGATGGAAGAAAACCATTTGAGGTTAGTCAAGCGGCATAGGAAAATTACACTGCATTGCCAATGGAATTTTTTTTAGGGACACTACAAAAAATTGCCAAGTGGATGAAAGTGGAATGGATGAAGTGGAAAAAATTATCGAGTTTAATTTTTCTAAGGTGAGGGGATGTAAATGGGGAATTTGCAAGGGGTGAAAATCCACTCCATTACATTAGGAAATTAGATAAACACCTATAAATGCATAACCTTTTTATCATTTGAAATCTAAGACACATGATAAAAGATATCCTATGAGAAAATATTATTGTCAAGAGCATTCAAGAGTCACATTATCAATGATTTGTAGAAAAAATCAAGATCCTAACATCATGTCCAATTTTATGTGTGTTCATGTCATCTTGTGAAAGCTAATATGTATTGTTGATCCTAAAGCATCCAAGCATTTCAAGTATCCAAATAAATCAAGCAAAGAAAGATCAATTTCCTTTGGAGAGATGTGTTTGACTTTAGTCCTCTAAGGGAAGACATTGAAGGGTGGTGAGTTGTAGAAAGCATTTTTCATTCATCATTTCCTTCCTTTTTCATTATCTTTCTATCAAGGTTTAATTACCAAACTGTGGTTTGATCGAGGCAAACCCCCATACAATTTTTTTTTTTTTTTGCTTTTATGTATGCGAAAATTACAGGTTGATGAAGAATTGAAGAGATCTTGAAGGAGCAAGTTTTCATTGTTTCTCAAGTTATCATCATTTTTGTCAAACCATGGAAACTAAGTTGTAAGATCTATTTTTCATCACTCTAATAGTGGGACCTGGGTCAAACAAAAGCTAAGATCTAGCACTAGAGGACCCCAAAAAGCTAATAAAAACCCTTGTACAAAGACCCATTCCCCCATGGGAGAATCAATCCTTGTAGACACCTCAAAACTAGCTTTTCTAAGTAAGTTTGTTGTCCTCTGCACTTCCCAAATCCACTGGTAAAATGTTGTTTCCATTTGTCAATTTTCAAGATCTTAAATTTTAATATTGAGGCATATAAGATCATCAGTTTAATCATTCCAAAATATTTTTAATCAATTCCAATCCCCCAATAGATGTAGATCCAGGTTTGATTGGCTCACCTTCAAGTCTAAAAATCAATCTCTTGCACCTTGTGATCCGCATCTCAATAAAATTTATAAAAATGTGGAAATGGCCCTAGGTTATGGACACTAATCTTAGAGTCAACACATTTTTATGTTTCATTTTGTTGAACCAAACATTCTTACATCATATAAATTCTAAAAATTGGAAGTTTTTCAAACCATAGATCTAGGTTTTGCATTACATTATTTTGTATTTTTGCATTGAAGGTTTCATTTATGCATTTTAAAAAGCATAAAAAGAGTCCAAAAAATTGCATTCCATATTACATCATAGGTTGCAATAAGGTTTGTTTCAGTCATATTTAGATAATATTTATATTTATATTGCATTCATTAAGTGAAAAATTGGATAGTTTTGTTTCAAATTTGTATTAAATCATTATTTTTAGAATCTTGCATCTTACAATTAGTTAAATATTTCATTTTGCATTTGAAATTTTCATTCAAAACTTGTCAAGACATGTTCACCTTTGTTCCATAATTACATCTTGCATTAAATTGTCTTAAATTGACCAAAAATTGGAAAAAATAGTCAATTATTAACCTATTTACAAACAAAAATAGTAATCTTAAAAAACAACTTACACATTCAATTTTTCAATATTTAGAACCCTGAACAAAGACACATTTGGCTTTGGGTGAACCTATCCTTGTACAGGTGCTTTTGCAAGATTTTTCACACATTGTTGTCTCTAAGTTTAGATTATGTTCTTGTTGGTAAGTCTCTTTTTTGAAATTAAAAAAAAATGGTATGGTATGTACAATAAAAGGTGTCATTTTTCTTGATTTATTACAAATTCAAGAAAACTTGTTGCATTTTAGTACTAAAAATCATTAGATCTATAGGAAAATTGTTTTCATTTTCTGAAGTAATACATATTTTGGATAGATTAGTTATCATTTTTGTATAAATAGAGACATTTTTCCTTTTCAAATATATTATTTTCATAGAGTATCGCATGGCTTGTATGATTGTAATGTACCTAATTATGGGCATAATCTAAGGAAAAAAAATAAAACCTTTGAAAAGCATACTAGCTATCCTCCTAACATCTCTTCCATTTGTGAGAATGTTATAGTGAAAGAGGATGCAATCATAGACAATCATGACAATCATAGTTCTTCTTCTCCCGACATCTCTCCTACTTGTGATGAAGGTAACTTGGTGTTAGAAGATACAATCATTGAGTGTCATGAGAATCTTGTTTGTTTCTCTCCCCTTACCTCTCCTACTTGGAAAGATAGTGTTTGGCATAAATATGACAAGATGGCTTGCTTAGATGAACATTCTAAGGTCACCTTAGTGTTGGGAATTAAGGTGTCTCAACCTTTTTGCAATTTTCTAGCATTAAAATATTAATTTATTAATGCTTATGTTGTATTTTTCTCATATTAATTTTTCATCCAACGTGACTTGCAATGGTGAGTTGGCAACATATTGAGAGGTTACATGGGATGTGACATGGATGTTGTGTTCTCCACATGGAAATGTAGGCGTCCCACTTTGAGAAGATATTCTTTGACATGTTTCAACATATTTGAGGGATTCTATGATAGATTCTTATGATGCATTCCTATGATGATCTTATGGCACGTAAGAGCCAGATTCTATGACAGGCTGGACATGTGTTGGAAGGAATCTTTTCATGAGGAATCTAGGCACCCAAGTTTGACTATGACAAGTTGTAAGAGAATGTAAGAGGCATCTTCTATATTTAGTCAGTTATGAAAGATTCTCTTACAACTTTAAGAGTTGTCATATATGACAGATTTTATGACATTGTAAGGCATCTGCCAATACCTATTTATGGAAAATTTGGGGTGCCCAAGTATGGAGGCATGTAAAGGGAGCTAGGAATCATGTGAAAAGTGTCACAGGAGTCAAATATGTGGTTGGAAAATGTGCCACATGGATTTGGATTCCCATCTCTTGTAGTTTGTTCTAGAAGCTACCTTCATGCTTGTATTCTCTATATATTGGATGTCTTGGAGTGAGTTTTGGATGATGAGAATTGCAAGGGTTATCCTACAAGATTTCTTCCAGAAGAGCAATATGTAGTCTCCATGTTAAGGCAACGAGCCTACAACGTATTGTAACGGTATTGTTTCTGATTAATACATTGGTTCAATGCTTTGGAGGGTGGGGTTTTTTTATGTGAGAGGGTTTTCCCCACGTATATGGTGTTTTCTTCTCTTCTGTCTATCTTTCTTTTTTTCTTCATGTTTCTCATTCTTAAATGTTATTTTATATGCTATGATGCTGCTGAAATTTTCTTAGATCGGGAACTACATCATCTTTCCTCTAAGAGTTAATGCATGGGAATTCAACTATGTTTGTTTCCACTTTAAAGCATAGTAGTATGTGCTTGTATCAAGACGATTAAAATCTGATTTGTTTAAAGAAACGCAAAATGCTGAAGGTGCATACTGGTTCTTGGAAGGCTTTTCGAGTTTGTCATTCCCTTTCATTTGGTATTAGAGCTTAGTTCTAGAGTTTCATGTACTTTCATGTGTGTTGCATGTACTTGCATGTCACTTTCATGTGCTCGCATAGTGATGCATGTGGTGTTTGGGGTTCTGGGTATTTCTTTTGTTGTGATTTCTTAGCTTGGCAAGCTTGAGGGAATCTATTTGAAGGAATTGGGTGATTATTAATATTTGGCTGAGTGGAAGTTTTGAATTTGATCTTGTTTTTTGGAAATAGTAGGCATTATGAAGAATGGAAAAGATAGAGCTTTTATATATTTTTTTATGTGGTTATATTTGATATGTTATTGATCTAGAGCTCTTGATTTGATAGATGAATAACCCTCATGCATGGTGGTTATTTTTCATTCTATGTTTATGTTCAATAGAGTTTTCATATTGGGTGTTTGAGATGGACTCTCTAGTCATATGAAGAGACTCATGTTGTTATTACTTCAGTTTGGTGTGCCTATGTTTGGTGTTTGTGCTTTTAATTCTTGGTATTCTAAGGCATTATTTTTAATAACCCCAAATGCATGTAGTCTATGGAGGTTATCATTGGATGATTTGGAAGCTTTTGAAATAGTCTAATTCTCTCTCACATGCACGTACATGGTGGTGGTGGAGTTGGCCTACAAATTGGCCTGGAGTTCCTGGAATTCTTCTTCCTTTGGTTGGTTGTACTTGCATGTCTCAGTTTCATGTTAGTTGGATCTAAGGGTTTTATGGATTTTCTATTAAAAATCTATGGTTATGCATATTCATGATATTCCATTGCTTTGGTTTAACTATTATGGTGGTTTGAAAACTTGTGGGTCTTCCAAATGATAAGTAGATTTGGATTTGTATGTGTGTTACAAACACATTGGTTTTGCAGGTTTTACATGGTTAATCAAAACTTGCGGTTTTGTAGATCTATAGATGGACTATTTTTTAGATTATATATTCTAGATGTAGATAGTTTCAGGTTTGCATGTACGCTTCATGCATGATAAGGTTTTACAATTTTCCTAAAAAGATACAAGTTCTTGTAGCTCTTGATTATTTACTTGTTTAGATGAAATTTGTGATCTATTATTCTAGATGTTTAACTGGATTTAGATCTACATGGAGATGGTTTTTTACAGGTTTTATATGTTAATAAAAATATATGGTTTGTAAATGTGTTCAGAATCTTAGAGTTTTTTGGATGAAAATAATTGTAGATTTGCAAGAATGCTTAATTAGTTCCTTAAATATGGTATTCAGTTGTGGATTTGTTTAGCAAATCGGGTCTAGTGGAGATCTAGTGTTTGAGTCTTAAAATATACAAGTTATCTTCTTTGATATCCTAGTTTTGTATGTTACTAAGGTGATGATGATTTTGCATGCTTCAGTGTATGGCATCTATGTGTCATGTAGTTTTATGGGATGATCACCCATTTAGATGTAGTGGGATGACTTGGATGTGGACTATCTATATCCATGAGATTTTTTTAGTGATGGTGCATATTTCATCAACTGACCTTGTCTATGGTCATTTGTGCATTGGTATGTGTTGTATTGAGATGAGAGGATGGTGTTGAGTACTTGGATAGTTGGTTGCGGGGACCTATAGCATGTAGTTTATCTTCTTGTCTTAGAGATCTTGGTTTCACTTGTATATTACTGACATTGTAGTTGAGTGTGTGTAGAGATGGATGATCTCCATGGAGGAGATGGTTGTCATGATGCTTGGAGAGCTTGATATCACTGTTTAGTGGGATCTTTAGCAATGACTATGGATTTATCACTTGCAATGGATGATCTTTAGTGTTGCAGATGTTACTAGGAGGAGCTCTTAGATCCTATTGTTGCAGAAGGGTTCTTTCACATTTGCATGGACACTATTTTGGAGATGGTTGTCTTCATGAGATTGAAGATGTGTGATACCTTAGATCCATGGAGGGATCTTGGAGTCTTTGGTTGGGGTTTTGGTAGTGCTTTGATAGGTGATGTTGGTTTAGAGTATGTTGTTGGTATGTCATGGTATAATCTTGATGGTGCATTAGAGTTTTGGCTTTCTACATTGCTCTTGAGACCTTGGTTTGTTCACTTGGAGCATGGGATCTCCTAAGGTTGATGGTAAGATCATTATGTCATGACAAGTTCCCGATTCTAATGATTGGAGCTTTGATAGCGGTCTGATGATTCTCTATGTTTTGGGTGCATTGGTCATATTCTTGAGAACTTCATGATGGCATAATGATGCATTTGGAGTTTAGAATGAGATGATTATTTTCTAGTGCTCATGGATACATGAAGAATTAGGTGTGTTTATTTTTCTCTTGAGATGAGAGAAGTGTTGTTGAGATGGTTACTCTAGATGAGATTTCAATAGAAAGTCCAAGGAGCCTACACCTTAGTTGGACGTGAGTTCAACAGATACCAATGATGAGATTTCTCTTGGAGTCATGATGGCTTGCATATATTGGAGGATAAATCTCTTTCCCCACTCTTGGTCTACTTAGCATCTTATCACTTGAGAGGTATTGTCCATTGTTTCTCTTAGGTGCTTTATGATTTCTTTCATTGACATAGATTTTGAGCTGCATTTAGATGGTTTCAGAAGATTCATTGTGAGAGATGGATATCATTGTTATCTCCTTGGGTTTATTTTTTAATTTAAAATGATCATGGGGATGATAGTGGGTTGATTTCCTAACATGGGAAATGGATTAGTTTGATCTTCTTTGTGAAGCTTACATCCATGTAGATATATGTTATGTTTGATCTAATGTGATTGGATTTTTGGTTGTTTTTTAGGCTTCTTTGGAGTTGTGAAGGAGATATTACGTAAAACATCTTGGAACTTAGAGGTGTTGGTAGAAAGACATGATTGGGATATGATTTACGAGTCTTCTCTTTGTTCTATGGATTCTTCCTGGAGGTTTATGTTCACATGGTTCAGTGTGGTGGACTTGCGAGAGTTATGGTGACATGTTATTAGATACTTTGCAACATCTTGTGTTGCATGTGTAGATCATTGGGATTGTTCTTTGTTACTACATGAATTAATTGTTAGCCACACTTTAGTTTAAGTGTTGATTGGTAGGCTTGGTATGCCATGGTATTTTTTCATATTTGACATTACCCATGTAGTGGGAGTTCCTGGATGTGTATGTTCTTCATTGACAGGTTTGGCACATGGAGCTTTTGATTGTAGTTTTTGGGTTGGGTATGTTGTTAGCATAAGTTCTACTAATGTTTTGGATACCTTTGAGGTACGAAAGATTGGATGGATTGGCATTTACTGTGGATGCTATTTCTGATCACATGGGTTTATCAGTTAGATGAGGGAAACTTGGTTTGGTTTTTGGTCTAGCTGATGTTTTTTCTTGTTCTCTATAGGATTGTTCATCTACAAAGTTGTGTTTTGGTTATGGGCTTGGAGTTGGTTAAGCTTTTTTTTATCTCAAGAGCACAATGGAGTTGTGGCAGTAGCTTGCAGCCTTTGTTATCACTTGGATTTGATTCTTGCATTCTTTAGATTGGTGCATATACACCTTGGCATGTTCACTTTCTTCCATAGGTGGCATGATTGGAAGATAACATGATTTTTTTGCTTGATATGGTGGAAATATTGGATGTTGTTGCAGGTATCTTGTTAGTGCATGAGAGCATGCTAGAGATTCATGTGGTTTCATGGATGGTTGTGATGATGTTTTTTGGCTCTTATCAATTGATTACCTAATTAGATTGTCTCTTGAAAGGTGTTCAACAAGTGGGAGAATTTTGGGAATTAAAGTTTCTCAACCTTTGCAATTTCCTAGCATTAAAATATTAATTTACTAATGCTTATGTTGCATTTTGTTGTTCATATTAATTTTTCATCCAATGTGACTTGGCACGGTGAGTTGTCATCATATTGAGAGGTGACATGATATGTGGCATGGATGTTGTCATCTCCACATGGAAATTTAGGCATCCCACTTTGAGAAGATATTCTTTGACATGTGTAGGCATATTTGAGGGATTCTATGATAGATTCTTATGATAGATTCCTATGACGATCTTATGACACATAAGAGCCAAATTCTATGACAGGTTGAACATGTGTTGGAAGGAATCTTTGCATGAGGAATCTAGGCGCTAGAGTTTGGCTATGAAAATTTGTAAGAGAATGTAAGAGGAATCTTCTATATTTAGTCAGCTATGATAGATTATCTTACAATTGTATGAGCTGTCATATATGACAGATTCTATGACATTGTAAGGCATCTATCATACCTATTTGGGGAAAATTTGGGGTGCACAAGTATGGAGGCATGTAAGGGGGGTTAGGAATCATTGGTGACAAGTGTCATGGATTCAAATATGTGGTTGGAAAATATGCCACATGGATTTGGATGCCCATCTCTTGTAGCTTTTTCTAGAAGCTACCTCCATGCTTGTATTCTCTATATATTGGATGTCTTGGAGTGAGTTTTGCATGATGAGAATTGCAAGGGTTATGTTGTTGGATTTCTTCCAAAAGAGAAAGATGTAGTCTCCATGTTAAGGTTGCAAGCTTGAAATGTATTGTAATCATATTGTTTCTGATTAATACATTGGTTCGATGCTTTGGAGGGTGGGTTTTTTTACCCAAAAGGGTTTTTCCCATGTATATGTTGTTTTCTTCTCTTTTTTCTATATTTCTTCTATTCTTCATGTTTCTCATTCTTAAATGTTATTTTATATGTTGTGATGCTGCTAAATTTTTCTTAGATCTAGAACTACATAATCTTTTCTCGAAGGGTTAATGCATGGGAATTCAACTATCTGTTTTTTCTTTAAGGCATAGTAGTATGTGCTTGTATCAAGATGATTAAAATCTGATTTGTTTAAAGAAATTTAAAATGTTTAAGGTGCCTACTAGTTCTTGGAAGGCTTTTTGAGTTCATCATTCCCTTTCACTTAGATTCCCCCTTGTTATAAAATCATCAAATAAGTCACATTTGTTGAGGTTATGAACACACAATTGACAATGAGATCTCCTTTGATTATTAGACCTCTTAAAACTCCTTTTGGACCTCCTAAGAGTTCTCTAATCATTAGACCTCCAAAGATTCCTTTTGAACCTCCTAAAACTCTTGGCCATATCTTGAACTTTGCAAAAAACTTACTAGCAATGATGTGTCGAAGCAACCAAGTTATCATATAGTCAATCACACATATAACACAAGGAATAATAGACAACTAAAAACCATTCCTACATCAATACCACTTCCACAAGATCTTTTTCCTAGTGCCCATCATTTACCTTCACATACTGCAAAAGGAGTATGACCTTGTATAACTTCACAACACTCCTACTAAGATCTCCCTTTGGGATTTGATTCAAGTGTCACCTGTTTACTATAGCATGCTTCAAAATTCTTTACAACAAGTTGTTATCCCTCCTAGTGCACAACCCAATGATGTGGAAATTTTGATTGAGAATATGAATTCACCTAATTTGGACATTCTTTCATCAAAGTGAATTACCTCCATTGGAAATACAGAAATAAAATGATGCTTTGATGATAATGGATAACATTAACAAGTTTGGCATTAAGTGTACTCTCATTGATAATGGTTCGATACTCAATATTTGTAGTGTGCACCTTTTGGATAAAATTAGCATAGATAAGATGAAAATTCAACCAGATTCTACATCTATTCATGGTTTTGATAATGTGGGAAAGCAACCACTTGGTGTGATAACATTGCCTATAAAAGTTGGTAGGGTTACATTGCAAAATCATATCCATGTCATACCACAAGATCTCTCATATAATCTTCTCATGGGTAGGCCATGGATTCATGAAATTAATGGAGCCCCCTCAAAACTTCATCTTCTAATGAAATACACTTATAAAAACAAGATATACACAATTAAAGCTAACTTATAGTCAGATTTGTTTTTTCAAACTGAAATAGGAATGAAAAGTCCTTTGAGAACATTGATACCAACTTCAAAAGTGGAACTGGTGCAAGAAGAAGATAAAGATAAGTGATTTTTATCAATCACAAAACTATTGGATGATGATTGGGGTTCATTAGATTTTACATCTACATTCATGGGAGAATACAAGATTATACACAAATCAAAAAAAGATAAATAAAATGTCATAATATCAACACAATCTGAGTCATCAAAACTATGTGAGTCCACAACTTTTAGTAAAGAAGATGAAAACAAAAATTATACATCTAAATATGATGAAATTGATTATGACAAAACTCCTTCCTCAAAAGAAATGAAAGCACTTTATGGAATGGGTTACAAAGTTTTAGAACAACTTGGCTTTAATGGAAAAGGATGTGGTGTTAAAGAACAAGGTATTTGTGTCCCTATCAAATCTAGCATGCAAGAACAAACAAGAGGTCTTGGTTATTATCCTTCAAAAGAAATGAAAGCATCAAATAAACCTTCGCTTCATACCAATTTCATCACGTAAAACACTCCTAGGACAAATATACATCATGTTCCTGATATTTTTTCATCTTTAAACACATGTTTTAGTGATGATTGGGGTTCATTAAATTTTACACCCTCCTTTTTGGGAGAGTATAAAATCTCACAATCTAAACATAACAAGTCTTGTGTATATTGTATGACACCTTGTGGTGAGCAAGAAACATCTCTTTCACAAAAGAAAGGAATATCCTACTATTGATCAAGAGATTACCTTGCCAAGGCTTCTCCGAGCTCACTTGATATCTCTCCCTCCAAAAACATGAAAGAAATTATACAACAAAAGTTCATTTTATGCATATTATCATGTGCCTAGTCATTAAATTAATGAATTCCAAGCCTTGAGTAAAAAAAATCAAATTCTTAAGAATTGTGGTGCTGTTTCTTGTGTTGATGCACCCAATTCCTCTTATCAATAATGATTTTCATCCTATCATGTTGCTCATCACTATGTGGCATTGGTAGCTTTATGTATTATGCTCACTGCCATTCATGGTGGTACAATCTTAAGTGCAACCATATTTTTCATGGAAACAACATGATAGTCCTTGGTGTGTTTTTCCTTGTCTCTACACTTGGGGGGAAAGGAAAAATAGTTTTGGGAGGTGTGCATTCTTTTTAGGGATCCCCTCTACCCATATTTCTCTTTAAGATACCAACATAGCAAGTATGTTGATATTTTAAGGGGGGAATATAGTCTTCCCCTCATTGTTTGTATGTTCCCTTCTTAGTGATGATAGCATACATCTCCTAGGAAGTGTGACCTTCTTATTCACAGTGTGGATTTCCTGATCTATGTGACATGTCTTCTTTGCGGTGATATTATGATTGATATTCTACAAGAGTGTGATTTTTCTTGGTGTATGAAATTCCTCTTGGTGATAATGTTATGGATTACATTCCCTAAGGTGTGACTCTTTTATTCCTCGACTAGTCCTCTCTTGGTGGTGATGTCGAGTGTGATGTTCCCTAAGGTGTGACCTTCCATGTATTGAGAAAAACCCCTTTGATTATTTTTTGTTTTACTTATCATTTTATTCCATGGGTGTCTAGCATAATGCATCTTGCTAGCCTTGTGAAGAAATGATAATTTTTGAGGGTACACACCTTATAGACCTAGTGTGTGTTTCTCATTTTTCCTTGGGGATCACCTAGTGTATACCAAAATACACTAGCCCTTATGAGTGTGTTTTATGGACAAACAACTTAGACTTTATCCATCCTTTTGGAAAATAGTCGAGGCTTGATCTATCCTTTTTCCTTTTCTATTAGCTTTGATATTGTATGCTTGTGTAGCTAGTCTTTCTACACATATCTTACATGCATGTGTGTCCTTTTGTGCTTATTTTGGTTTTCCATGTGATCTTGGATCTTGGGGTCTTAGACAATCCCCTTGATCCTTTGTCATCCTATCTCATCACCATTTGTGCACTTGGACCCCTATTGACACATATTTGTCTACTTTAATGTGAGTTTGAGTGTAAATTAATACTCTCACTAAAGTGGGGGCTAAATGTAGCGTAGGAAATTGTATACCTTTACAATTTCACACTATGTTTGGGTCCCTTAATTTATTGGACTTAATTAAGCTTCTAATTTACCAAATTATGCATTCCAAAGCCTTATTTTTCTCATTTTTTAAAAGGAAAAATGACATTAAATAAATTGAACCAATAATCAAATCACTATAGAATATGTGTATCCTAGAATTATAGGCCAAGAACCATTCACCCATGGTGAATGGGTTCCCTTAAAGTGCCAAGACCCACTTTAAAATATGTTTTTGGTGATATTTTAAAGATTCAAATTCAAGTTGTAAGTGTCAGATTTTGGAATCTAATTTCCAGGAAATTAGATAAACACCTATAAATAGAAATAGATAAATCACTAGGAATCCATTAGAATTATCAGTCAGTAGAAATCAATATCCTAACATCATGTCCCAAGTTTATGTGTGTTCATGTCTTCTTGTGAAGGCTAATATGCATTGTTGATCCTAAAGCATCCAAGAATTTCAAGTATCCAAATCAATCAAGCAAAGAAAGATCAAGTTCCTTTGGAGAGATGTGTTTGAATTCAGTCCTCTTAGGGAAGCCATTGAAAGGTGGTGAGTTGTAGCAAGCATTGTTTATTCATCATTTCCCTCTTTTTTTGTTATCTTTCTATCAAGGTTTAATTACCAAATTGGGGTTTGACCGAGGCTAACCCCCATACAATTTGATGAAGAATTGAAGAGATCTTGAAGGAGAAATTTGTTATTATTGCACAATTTTTCATCATTTTTGTCAAACCATGGAAGCTAAGCTACAAAATTTATTTTCATCACTCTAATAGTGGGACCAATGTCAAATAAAAGCTAAGATCTAGAACCAGAGGACCCCAAAAGTTGATCAAAACCCTTGTACAAAGACCCATATTCCCATGGGAAAATGAGTCCTTGTAGACACCTCAAAACCAACTTTTCTAAGCAATTTTGTTGTCCTCTACACTTCTCAGATCCACTAGTATTTTTTTTTTCCATATTTCAGTTTTCAGGTTTTTCATTTTTAATATTAAGGTTGTAGAGGAGGGGAACTTACCACTCCAAGGCTCCAGGTCATAGAGAGCAGAGGGCTGCCCTAATCTACCTCAATTGGAACAAGTGTTCAGGATAGTGTTTGATGTTAAGGGTAGAGAATGAAGAGCATTCTATAAATCTACTAACCTGAAAGTTACGTTTGGACTAAGCGAATAGGTTTCTGGAACCCAAACTATGAATTTTCAACTCTCTGCTAGAGGATAGTATTGCACAACAGGGATGACAATGTGGTGCATTGGCATCTCACAAGTGCGTTATTATTTGTACATACAAATAGTGAAAAGGAACAATCAAAGGCACTAAAAAACTACTAAAAACTTACCTACTAAAGTTTGAAGTGATGACAAAAGCAAGAAGTGATAGAATAATAGAGATGCTATCAAGAAATGATAAGAATGAGAAAGGTAAGAGTTCAAATCATGAAAGGTTTGGTTCTCTTGCAAGCTTCACACAAATGCAAGACCTACACAAAATAGAATGGGGAAAAATGTTGGGGTTGTTTTGAGGCTTTCCGCAATCAAACCCTTATTTTGGTGTTTCCACCTCCATAGATAACCAGATAGGTAGCAAAATAGAAATGTGATAAAGTAAGTACAAAAAAGGAGAATGTCGAACACTACAAATAGAACTATGCTACTCAAATCTAACAACAATGCAATATTCAATGAATAATACCACCCTCGACCAAAGGCACTCAAGACCAATGAGAGAGGAATGCAAGCTTACAACCATAGCAAATTCAACGTGGTTGCAATGAAACTAAAGGAAGTATTGCAAGACACCAAGTTTCAGCTTCTATGGTAGATGTGAAGAATGATGTGATGCTGGAGTTGTGGAGTTGATAGTGCAGCCAGTAGCCAAGAAGTTGTAAGAATATACTCAAGAGTTGTGTAGAGGCATGAGAAATTGTCAAGAATGTGAAGAAGTTCAAGAGCGTGTCCAAAGATTCATGAGAATGAGAGATAGTCATTTTTGGATGTTTTTGGGAGGGGGATTCATTCAAAGGTCAATTTAATGGTGCAGATACATTAAACTTTGGCCCTAATGGAAAATGTAACTCCTTTGCAGATTCCAGATGTAGGAATTTTGTCAAGATGGCAGCACGCTACATAGATTTCTATGCATTGTACGTGCATCCCTGACAACAATTCCCCCACTAACACTACAAATAGGTGCTAAGTGGATTGAGTACAGATGGAGGATGTGGAATTACATTGTTAGGTTTGATTTTTCTAAGGTGAAGTGTGTAAAAGGGGAACTTGCAAAGGGGTGCAAATTCACACCTATACATTTTTCCCCCACTTTAGTGAACATGAGTTCCTATGAGTTTTCGATAAAGTAGCTCAAAAGAGTTCCAAGAAAATATACCTAAACTATTGAGGAAGCAAACCACAATCTAGCATGCTCAAAAATGTAGGGAGAGAAAATGGCTCCATAAGTACTCGGTCTTGAAGAGAGTTAAACAAAGTGCACTGAAGGCCCGTAGACCAATGGTGAATAGATCTTGTAGGATGAAATCAATTTACAGGTTTTCAAACATGCAAAGAAGGCGCCCCTAGGTGCTCTATCCTGAAGGAATCTAAGTGTAAGAGGTTCCACAAAGTCTAATTGAAAAGTAGCTTCATAGGCACACCTACAAAGAAACATGTTAATCTACAAACAAACATGATAGATATCAAAAAGAAGCCACATAGGTAGTCAAGCTGACAGTCACACAAATAGCCAATAATTGAAGGAAGAGCTTTGAAAGTGGTCCCTCATGAACCCTTCAAAAGAAAGGGGGTCCAATCAAGGAATGATTTATTTGAAAGTGCCACAATAGTTTTCACAAATCAATTTAACATCAACCAATCATTTTGAAAGATTTCATTTCATCAAGGAATTTGAAAGGAAGAATGCCCCCTCGCAAGGGGAAATCCAAGACCTCTCCCATAGGAAAGGGTGCTTCCTCCTTGGAGGAATTTTTCTCAAATTCTTTCTTTATGAACCCATGATGAAGGAAAATTATTTTTCTAGGGGTCTTTGTCGAGGAATATGGTTTTTGGAGAAAAATATGAGAAAGTTTTAACAAGGGAATCGTTTTCCACCGAATACACCTTTTGAAAATCAAAGAGGTATGATGGACCCCTCTTAGGATGATGTGTGTTTAACTCAAATGCACGTGGCATCCTAAGGAGAGAAAATAAAGAATTAAAGTGATGTTGTGTCCCATGGAACATTATGAGATGTAATCATGGTAATGTCACACATAGGAGGGAAAAAACATGAGCACCACAACATCACGAAACAAGCAAGAGAAATAGATAAAAATAAACATAAGTAGAGGTGAATAAATCAAGAGATAGATGGATCTGATATTTCAGGGTTAGAGCTACTTATAAATATAGATATAATAATATATAAATGAACTATCATCAACCCCCTACTATATCAGACCATATGAAGAAGAGAAATGAAAACAAAATGAAAATAAAAAATTGGGTCAACATAGAAGGGAGGCCTAAATTCCCCAACACTTTGCATTGTCCCCAATTTTAAAAAATCAATACATGACAAAGAGAAGAAAGATGTAACAAATAGAGGATGTTTCATAATAAAAACACTCCTATATCCAAGCACCTATGAGGGTGAAAAGGGTTATCCAAGAACAAAACAAGCATGGGGAACACAACAGACACACACAATCTAATCTAAAAATAAAGAAGAGGCACCCCTGTAGTCCTCATCAGCCAAGAGTTCATCATTCTCCTAGTCTAGATCATTGTAATGGGAGGGAGACCAATCCTGTAAGGGTAGAATATCAAGGGGGTACCCTCCAACCCTCCTGCAAAAAGAGCCAAGGAAGAAGGCCCCTCAAGGTCTTCTCCACTCAATTCTTGTGAGGCAAACATTAGTGATCTCACAAATATCACTAATAAGGTTAGTACATCATCTATGGTGTTGAACATGCAATTTACAAGAGTTCCATGTGTCAACTCAATGAGCGATTGAGGTGGCACTCAAGGTCCATTGCTAGGCTCACTAAAAGATTTGAGAGAAATGAGGAACTTTGGGGATGTCGAGGCTTCCTCCATCACTAGGATGGAACAATCCAATGCAAAACCACCCTCTAAAGAAGATGAACCCTTCTTCTGACCCCCATTGCTAGAAAGGCCATCCTCCATCTTTCACTTCATTAAAGGATGTTAAATCCCCATGGACAAAGTAGAGGGTAAGGAGGAAGAGGAGAAAACCATGGTGAACACCACCAAGGTATTTGACATGTCCATGAGTGTTGAAAAGGGTGGGATTCCTGAAAGGGACATCAGAAGGAGAGGCTCAACTAAATGAGAAATGAATATCTGCACCCTCTTCAGGTGAGGATCGATCACACTCACAAGGGAGCTAGGAGGAAGACTAAGGCAGAGGGATTTGAAGTGAGAAGAATGGAAGAGGAGGACATAGCGAAATATTTTGAAGCAAGAGTTGTTAGCCCCTTTCCCTTATTCTACAAGGTGGTCTACACTATGACTAGAGCCTTCCTCTGACACTTGTGCTCATGTGTAAGGCGGTTTATACGACTTCAGGAGCTAGAGGCTATGGATTAAGAAGTGATGAAATACTTTTTTTCAACCATGAAAGTATCCATCATATCCATTTCCAACGAAGGGAGGGACTCTTGGATGGGAAAAAGAGAAATAGATGGAGAAGAGGATGCAATGATAGTGAGAGGAGCACGATTGAGCACCTCAAAGGCGGGCCTCTTCCAATTCACTACCTTACAAGTAGGAGTAGTAGAAGGCCACAAAGGGAAATACATAGAAGATGATCCACAAGGACCCTTTCCCTTACTATAAAAAATGGGTTGAGGCACCATAGGTAAGACAGGAAGTTCAAACATTGGATGCTTGGGCTTTTACGAAGTGGGCACCATCAAACTCCCCAATAAATGTGTAGGAGTGGAAGTTGATGGCATTATAGTAGGGAAATAGGAAGAAGAAGGTGGAATAATAGAAGAAGAAGAGCCCTAGGTAGACTACTCCTCTTCCTTTTTTCAAGTAGCTAAGGCAACCTCACATTCTTCCTTCATGCAAGCACTATGCGAAATGGCAAGAGGAGGGTATGTCACCTTTGGCTTTATTCCCTCGCTCTTGTATTTCACATAAGTTGAATACAATAGGTCCTTCTTGGGAGGGAGTGGACCAAGAGTGGTAGGACAAAAGTGATCAAGTGAGTAGCCCCCACGTGCAATAATTAATTTGTAATCAGTGTCGTGGACTACATCCATAGATCCCTCATGGGAAAACTTCAAGAACTTATGAATTATTGAGGGAATTGCATTCATGGAAAATAGCTAGGGAATTCCTAGTTTTACTTTGAATAGTTCAGACCTCAGGATGATGTTAAAGAGTGCATTCATAGTCCTAGGTCCACCTAGGATTCAAGGGTGATACAACAAATGGGAGGGACAAAAATCCCATCATGTGTATGTATAGTGCTTCTAGACTCATTATATCCATCCTTATGTAAAACAATTATCAACATTATTTCCTCTGTAACGACATTCACCCAACATGTAGGGTCAATGAGAACACCAGTTACGGTGTTCCCATTGATATGCGTAGGGATGTAAAAAGGGCACGGTTCTTTATTAGAGTTCATCAGAAAATCTCGCGAGTTAAATTTTATAGCAAGATATTGTATCACACATTGCACATATGGGATGGGTAGATGCAAGAAGGAAGCCATCTTTATGTACACTAGATAGAATTTTCATAGGAGCCCCCAAGGGTTTCACAATTAGACAATGACCCACTCAAGGTTTCACTTTGTAATGCTTAGGAAACCTCCTAGCTATGCTACTAGGGGTTGTAGGTTGGGTTACAAGGCTAGGTACCCTGCAACACTCACACCCACAACACTCCTAGAATACAAGGGAAGGGTCTTTCAATACTACCAATCGGAACCAGAATGGTTCACATTAGGTTCACCAAAATGTAGAGGGGGACTGACCACTACAAGGCTCTAGGTCATGGAGAGCCAAGAGTAGAGGGATACCCTAATCTAACTCAATTGGAACAAGTGTTCAAGATAGTGTTTGATGTTAAGGATAGAGAATGAAGAGCACTCTTAGTGCTTTTATCAATCTACTGACTCAAAAGTTATGTTTGGAATAAGCGATTAGGTTTTTGGAACAGAAATTGTGACTCTTTCAACTCTCTACCAGAGGATAGTAGCATGTAATAGGTATGACAAAATGGAACACTAGTGTCTCACAAGTGTGATGGCATTTATAAAGATAGAAAATGAAAAGAAAAAATTAGAGGCACTAAAAACCTACTAACAACTTAGCTACTAAAGTTTGAAGTGATGAAAAAATAAATAAAGGACAAGAATGAGAAAGGTAAGAGTTCAAGTCATGAAAGGTCTAGTTCTCCCACAAGCTCCACATGAATTCAATACCTATACACAACAAAATAGGGGAAAATGTTGGGGTTGTTTTGAGGATTTCTATAGCTAAACCCCCATTTTGGTGTTTCCACCTCCACAGAGAGCTTGATAGATAGAGAAATAGAAATGTGATAAAGAAAGTATAAGAAAGGAGAATGTTGAACACTATAAAGAGCACTATGCTACTCAAATCCAACAACAATGCAATAGTAATTGAATAATACCACCCTTGACCAGAGGCAATCAGGGCCAATGAGAGAGGAATGCAATCTTATAACCATGGAAAATCGACATGGCCATAATGATGCCAAAGGAAGTCTCGCAAGACACCAAGTTTCAGCTTCAATGGTAGATGTGAAGAAATTTGTGATGCTGAAGTGATAGAGTTGATAGTGTAGCTAGTAGCCAAAATGTTGCAATAATATTCTCAAGATTTGTGTAGAGGCATGAGAAACTATCAAGAATTTGAAAAAGTTCAAGAGTGTGTCTAGAGATCCATGAGAATGAGAGATAGTAATTTTTCGATGAGTTTGGGAGGGAAAGAGTCATTCAAAGGTTAGTTGAAAGGTGCAGATACATTACACTTCGGCCCTAATGGTAAATATAACACCTCTATAGATTTTAAAGGAAAGAAAAATGTTAGGATGGCAGTGCACCGCAAAGACATATGCGCACCACACACGTGTCCCCAATAGAAATTCCCTCACCAACACTACAGACAGGTGCCAAGTGGATGAAGTACAGATAGAGGATGTGTAAATGCATTATCATGTTTGATTTTTCTAAGGTGAAGAGTGTAAAAGGGGAACTTGCAAGGGGGTTACAAATTCACACCTATACAAAGGCATATAAGATAATTAGTTTAATCATTCCAAAATATTTTTAATCAATTCCAATCCCCCAATAGATGTAGATCCAAGTTCGATTAGCTCATCTTCAGGTTTGAAATTCAATATCTTATACCTTGTGATCTACATCTCAATGAAATTTATAAAAAATGTGGAAATTTCCCTAGGTTATGGACACTAATTTTAAAGTCACAACATTCTTATGTTTCATGAACTCTATGACCTAATATGAAAAATACAATATTCAAGAACTAAACAGACTAAAAGTGTATAATGTAGGTGGATCTAGGAACTATTGGGTTATGTGTACATGTCACTAAAAAAGTTGAATTTGGAATGTATAGAGGGACTCAGTTGCCCCAAGCGAATGGGTCTTTGATGAAGGGTCCTAAAAAGTCTTTTATAATCCTCTGATGCTAGATCTAATCTCTTGATTTTTGGTTACATGATTGTCAAAATATCGTCAGTAAATTCTATAATTGAGTTTTCATAGCTTGATAAATTTTATGGCTTTGAATTCAACAATGGAGAATTCCTTTAATATTTCCTCAATCCTCTTCAAACCTATAACCTGCACATTCAAAGAGGGGGGAAATTTTAGGCCATTTAGGGGCTTGCCTCAATCAAATCTAGTGTAAATGTTTCCACTTCCACAATGGCAATGTCAATGATAGGAATGATAATTGAAAGGAAGGAATGGTGAAATCACAAAAGTGTTGCAACTCACCACCCTTTAATGGCTTCCTTAAAGGATTGAAGTCATACACATCACCTCAATAATTTGGATCTTTCTTTCTTTGAATTCTTGAATTCTTTGGAGATGTACAACAAAGGTTAGCCTTCACAAAACATGAATATGAACACACATAAACTCACATAGAATAAAACATGCTATTAGGATCTTGAATTGCTACAACATAGCTCTAAAATGCTACTCTTGACTTGCTCAATAGTGCTCTTGATCATAATTTTTCTAATAGTTTTCTAGATAGCTCTTGTTAGATTTCAAATGATAAAATAAATAGGTATTTATATGCAATTGTACTAATTTATAAAAAAATAGATTCCAACACATGACATTTGATATTTGAATTTTTGTTGTTAAAAATGCTGCCAACAACATATTTGAATTTGGGTCTTGGCTAAGAAGGGGGCTCATTTTCCCATGGACAAATGGGTCCTAGCTCAAATTTCCAAGGCACACTTAGTCGGGAGAAAAATAACAATTGGTTGTATTTATTCAATGCTTGCAATCATTCAAAAATAATAAAAATTAGGCCTTGGAATGCATAATTTGGAAAATTAGGAGCTTAATTAAGTCCAATAATTTAGGGGCATAAAATATAATGTGAAATTGTTAAGGGTGACAATTTTCTACACTACAACAAGACCCCTTGAAAAACTATGATACTATTGTCATTCTAATTTCTATTATGGAGTTTCCTTTCAAACATCCTTCATTATAGCTCATTTGGTGAATTTTTTTGCCTTCTCCCTAATTTTAATTTTTCTTTGCATCACTATCATGTATGATAAGGCATGCAATTTCTATATCATGCATACTAACTAGTGGAGCTTGTAAAATACATGGCTATTTTGATGTTTTGAGGTTTTGGAGGTTTTGAAATTCCTTAATTGTATTGAATTCAGGGTTCTGATTCTGCAAGTTAGGGCTTCCTAAAACCCTCATGTGTTAAAACCCTAAACCCTTGGTTTGAGCATGCACATTTGTTATAATTTTGTGTTGAACACCTATTTCTAGTTCCCAATCATTTAAGTTATAACCTATGTGTAGGTTTTCATTCATTAATTGGTCACTTGCTCCCTTTTACAATTCACGCCCATCCGCCAACTTATCTTGTATTTTCTTAAGTCTTTGTCTAGGCTTTTATAAAATTTGACTAAGTATGAAAGTTTTTTGGTCTTTTGGTAAGTTCTCAGGATTTTTTCGATCAATGCTTAGATTTTCATAACTTTCTCTTTCTCCACTCAAGGATGATTAAAGTGATGAGGACAAAGGGTTTGGATGTTTCATATTTATTTTGAAACCCTTGTCAATCGTTACATGGTTGTAAAAACTTCCCTTTTTACTGATTAAGACTATTCTTTTCAAAGTTCATAAGTTTGAGTCATGCATATCATTTTATTGAACAATCCCTTGTTCATAGTACCTAGTGATGGCCGCCTTTTAAAACAACATATTGAGCATGTGATAATTATTTCACTTAAGTTGTTTTGTCCCCCACTGAGTGGTACAAGAGTACCATTCAACAAGATAGGTCAAATCGTGACCTTAAGGAGTAAAATTTAGGATTTGGATTTTCATGCATTGAATAAGGTCTAAATAGACCATCACTATCATTTTATATTCCTATGAGGTCATTTAAGAAGATCTAGGGGATTAGGAAACAATAAAGAGTCAAAGAATTGAAAAGTGCCAAATTTGTGAGTTGCATAAATGCAAAAAATTTGTAAAGCAATGGTCATTAGGAGTTTAAAATTTAGTTGAGGGGTAGTTGTTCATTATTTTTATGAGGAGAGGCCTTTAAAAATGCATGGACATACATTTGTAATGTTAGTTTTGAGATATGAAGGACTGGAAATAAGAAATCTCTATGTTTTTCAATTATTTCTTAGTTTCCTTGTCATTTTGCAGATCTGTACGAACCTATATAGCCTGAAATTGTAATTTAATCATTCATATTTTGTGGAGGGTTGTGTTGAAATTGTTTTTCTTCAAGTTTGAAGGAATTTAATAGAAATTTGTGTTAGAAATCTCAAATTTTCTTGTAGCAGACCAAGAACACCCTGTTTGGGGTTTTGTAACCAAAAATCACATTTTAAGGGGCCTTACACTGACTGTACTAACTGTAAAAAGTGTAATGGGCCCTAGGGAGTCTTAATAAGTAGTAGGTTGCATTATTAGAGTTGTGGAGAAATAATGGGAGAGGTAAGTGTTCTGACTGGTTTTTGTTAAGAAAATGCAAGTAATGGTGTCTTGGATCTAGAGTTTGTTAAAATCAATAAGAGTGGGGGCATTTCTTCAACTTTTGAGAATATTGGGGTCAAAATACAAGTGTCTGAGTCAGAGGCCTGGTCTAGGGGGTTGTGCAAGTGGGACTTTGAATAAACCCTCTTGGTTTGGCTAGAAATTGAGGGTTTTAGAGTTTGGTATGTTGGAGGTGTCAACCTTGGGTGTTTATTGTGTTTTGATAGGTTTGAGTGTATAGGAAATTATGCCCCAAGGTTTTAGGTGTCTATGTTAAGTCTAAAGGTATGTTGTTTGGTAAATCTAGCCTAGTTCATGGCCTAATACAACATTGAGGGTCCAATTTCAAGGAATTGGTCCAAAAGACTTATATCTGGTTAAGAGATATGTTCTACAACTTTTAAATGGGTATCTTAATCCACCTTTTTATTATCAAGTGTTTTGGAGAGCATGGGAGTTAAAGGCTAAAAATTGAGTTTGCACTACTGCTAGGTTACATGGGTGAAAGTGGGAAATTACACTTTTGATTGTTTTAAAGCTTTGAGGATTGTTTGGATTACTCAAGTAGGCCATTTTAATCTTGTTAAATTCCTCTTGAAGGAAATTTGTCACTTTGAATAATTTTGAGCCCCCTCTCTGCATCAAAGTGGTATCAGAGAAAGGGAGTAGGTCTTTTGTGAAAGAGGGTTGCAATTTTGTGTGTAAGAAGAAGAAGAAGAAGGTAGTTGGAGGAATCAAAATGCCTCCTAAGGGGAATTTTGTGTCAAGGAATATTGACAATCATGACAAAGAAATAGAAGCCCTGAAGCAGGATTTTGTTGGGATAAAAGCTAAAGGTAGGACTCTTTTGGAAGAAAGTGAGTTTGAAGAGGAAGAGACCTCTAGTGAAGAAGAGGAGATGGATCCAAAATATGTGATAACAATGAAGCTTTTGAAGGCTATGAAGAAGGATGGACATGGTAAAATGGATGTGCCCATGTATGGAGGTAGCCTTGATAGTGAAGAGCTCTTGGATTGGATTGGAGCCATGGAGAACTATTTTGAAAGTGAAGAGATTGACGAAGGGCATAAGGTGAAGAGGGAAAAAATAAAACTGAAAGGACATGCTTTGGTATTTTGGAATTTTTTTCAAGAGGAAAGGAAAAATAAAGATCACTTCCTGGGAGAAAATGAAGACAAAAATCAAAGGTAAATTTCTTCCTTCTTATTATAATGTTCAATTGCTTAAGAAGTCTCAAAATATTAGACAAAAGGAACTATATGTGCTAGCATATACTAAAGAATTATATAGGTTAATCATAAGAACTAACATGAAGAAGATGAGGAATAAATGGTTTCTAGGTACTTGAATGGTCTAAGATATAACATTTAGGATGAGATTAGTTTGATGGCACCAAAATCACTTGAAAGGGCAGAAGAAAAACTAAAGAGGAGATAAGAGAAGGCAGCAAGAGGTAGAGGCAACACTTATAGAGGTAGAGGATCCTTCCCTAGTTCAAAGAAAAACAATGAGAATCAAGGATATGTCAAGAAGGAGCAAGAGCAATATGATTTTAGAGGTGGATAGAGAGGCACAAGAGGCAGATTTGGTGGAGGAAGAAATGCAAAAACATTTTCAAGGAGGTGCTAAAATTTTCAAGAGTTTGGACACCCATTTTTCAAGTGTCCTCAAAACCAAGGTTCATGTTCAAGTGGTGATAGAAGGAGTGAGATAATAACACAATTGGTCCAAGAAGAAGAATGTGAAGGTTCAATAAAATCTGTTGATCTAGAAGAGGAAGAAGCACTTATGGTAAGAAGAACTTTGTTGTAGGAACCTAAGGGGGAAGAATTGAGTCATAGAAGGAGTCTCTTTAGAACTTCATGCAGATGCAAAGGTAAAGTGTGTCAAGTTGTCAATGATTCTGGTTCTCAAGATAATATGGTGTCTAGGGAGATAGTAGATAAGTTAATCTTGGAAAAGATACCTCGCGTAGCACCCTATAGAGTTTCTTGGGTTAATGATAGTCAAACCTTAGTGGTGAATGAACAAGCATATGTTGATTTCCATATTGTAGAGTAAAAGGATAGAGTCTTATGTGACATATTTCCAATGGATTGTTGCCATTTTCTCTTGGGAAGGCCATGACAACTTGATAGAAGGTCCATGTGTGATGGTTGGGAAAACACCTATACCATTTGTAAGGATGATCAAAGTTTTAAACTAACTCCTTTGTAGGGAAAAGAGAAGGATAAAGGAAAAACTAAGGTAGTAATTTTTGGAAAAAATGAGCCTATAAGGCTTGAGGACAGTAAGAACAACTTAATTTCTGATTTGGAGTGGGGTTATGGTGTTAAGAAAGCAATGGAGACACCTACAAATGGTGCTAAGTCAGTGGTATTGAAGGACAATGAATCTACTAAGAAGATGGCAAAGGGATCTAAGAAGGTTGATGCATGATTGGAGGAGAAATCAAATGTGAAGACCATAGAGAAGGCTGATTTAAGCAAGGTTCATGGTAATTTGTTGATAACACAACAAAAAGAGAATGATAGTGTGTTGGTAGGGACATTCAGGTGCATTGTGGTGCTGCATCAGGTAAAAGGAAAGTCAAAAAGTGTTAGGACAATGTTTTGTGAGGTGGTAAGCAAGAGGACAGTGGAAGGGACAGTGAATGAAGTGTGTGTAAATCTGACAGAGGTTGGAAAAGGTCAAGGTAAAATGGATAGTGTAAAGAATGGAGACAAAAAGAACATGGGGAAAAGTACTATGCAGGAGGGACAAGATGATCTAATGATAGTGATGAGAGGACAAGGTATACCAACAAATATGGATGGATACAAGTGTGGAGATGAAACAAAAGAGAAGACAAAACAAAGTGGACAATTCGAGCAGAATTGAGGCAAGATCAAGCATGTTGAGAGTAGTGAAGATCAAGATCATAATGCATCATATTTAGGCAAGCATGGTGATTCCAAAGAGGACATTCTACTATAATCTTTCCAAGGGACTTGGAAAACTTTTGTGTTGGGGTGTATGGTGTAGGAGCACCATTCAACAAGATAGGTCAAATCATGACCTTAAGGAGTAAACTTTAGAATTTGGATTTTCATGCATTGAATAAGGTCTAAATAGACCATCACTATTATTTTATATTCCTAGGAAGTCATTTAAGACCATCTAGGGGATTAGGAAACAATAAAGAGTCAAAGAATTGAAAAGTGCAAAATTTGTGAGTTGCATAAATGCAACTAATTTGTAAAGCAATGGTCATTAGGAGTTTAAAATTTAGTTGAGGGGTAGTTGTTCATTATTTTATTGAGGAGAAGCCTTTAAAAAGGCATGGAAATACATTTGTAATTTTGGTTGAGATATGAAGGACTGGCAATAAGAAATCTCTGTGTTTTTCAATTATTTCTGAGTTTCCTTGTCATTTTATAGATCTGTACGAATCCGTATAGCCAAATCTTGTAATTTAATCATTCATATTTTTTGGAGGACTATGTTGATATTCTTTTGCTTCAAGTTTGAATGAATTTAACAGAAATTTGTGTTAGAAATCTCAAATTTTCTTGTAGCAGACTGAGAACACCTTGTTTGGGGTTTTGTAACAAAAAAATCATGTTTTAAGGGCCCTTACACCAACTGTACCAACTATAACAAGTATAATGGGACCTAGGGAACCTAAATAAGTAATAGGTTGCATGATTAGAGTTGTGGAGAAAGAATGGGAGAGGTAAGTTTGTTGTCCTAATTGGTTTTTGTTAAGAAAATGCAAGAAATGGTGACTTGGGTCTAGAGTTTGTTAAAATCAATAAGAGTGGGGGTATTTCTTCAAATTTTAAGCATATTGGGGTCAAATTACAAGTGTCTGAGTTGGTGGAATGGTTTGGGAGGTTGTGCAAGTGGGAATTTGAATAAACTCTCTTGGTTTGGCTAGAAATTGAGGGTTTTAGAGTTTGGTACGTTAGAGGTGTCAAACCTGGGTGTTGATTGTGGTTTTAGAGGTTTGAAGGTATAGGAAATTATGCCCCAAGGTTTCAAGAGTATGTGTTAAGTCTAAAGGTATGTTGCTTGGTAAATATATCCTAGTTCATGGCCTAGGACAACGTTGAGGGTCCAATTTCAAGGGATTGGTCCAAAATTCTTGTATTTGGTTAAGAGATATGTTGTACAAATCTAAAATGGGTATCTGAATCCACCTTCTGATTGTCAATTGTTTTGGAGAGCATGGGATTTAAAGGCCAAAAAATGAGTTTGCACTACTGTTAGGTTACATGGGTGAAAGTGGGAAATTACACTTCTGATTGTTGTCAAGCTTTGAGGATTGTTTGGATTACTCAAATAGGCCATTTTAATCTTGTTAGATGCCTCTTGAAGGAAAGTTGTCACTTTGAATAAGTTTTATCCCCCTCCCTGCATCACTCAGCTTGCACGACATGGCTACACCATATTCCATTACATCCCTTCTTCACATCATATTCATTTAACATCCACCAGTTCCCTTTGCATAATGTGTGATGGCTTCAATGCCCTTGGGCCGATGAAAAAGTGTTGGCATTCTATTTCATTGCACCATCCCTTTGTATCATGTTTTCATTCCTAATGGAATGAACATAAATGCGATGTTTGATATTCAAGATCAATGACTATGGTGAAGGGAAATAGATCTAATGGTCATCACAAGAGTTCTTCACATCGAATTTCTAAATCAAAAAGACTAAGGCCTAGTTGTGATCTGTGATGAGTGGAGAGGATAAAACGATCCTAGGAGGAATATTCCTTGCTAGGTGTTGGTATTATGGCTCATTGTAGAGATCATTCAAATCATAGTTTTGACTTGATAGTATATGGAGCGAAGTGTGAGTGTGATATGAGAGGGATTAAGTATATGCTTGAAGAATATTCCATGGGACAGGTGTCCACTTCTCATTTAATTGTAGAGTCTCTTAGCATCACAATTTCACTTTGCTAGGCCTAGGGCCCATTTGCGATGTGCAATGGGAAGGCATGGTGGGTCTGAATCTGAATACTGCAATGAAGCAATTTGGAAATGCATGTCTAAGGTGACAAATGGCAGGTTTATGTTGCATCATATAGGTAATTCATATAATTGTTGTGAATTACTCTATGTTGGGCAAAGAGAGATAGGATTATGTGATGCAATGGAGATATATGAGGTAGGTTTAAATGGGATTGTATCAATGGCTATGTTTTAAACTTCATCAAGGGCTTCAATCTCGGCCATCCATCCTCAATCAAACAACCAAAATTCAAATTGCAACAGTTAAGAACATCATGTTTTGTGAGAAAACCAAAAGTAATGGTGCAACTTTATTTCCAATGACCAGATCAATTTTTTGTGCTTCTCCCATGTTGTATTAATGGCTAGGATGATGCAATTTCTCCTTTAATAAAAGTAGGTTCCAAATTATTTTTGATATAGATTTCTCAGGAGCTCTAGGTCTGTCTTGGTGAGGATCATCATGAATTTTTTGCTAATGGTGTCAGAGCTGCTATGGCTTGGATTTTTACTCATATTTTGGGGGCAATTTGAATATTTTGTGAATTCAAATCAGATTTCATTCCTACTATAACTCTAGTTGTATTAGGGTTAGGGTTTGAAATCAATTCTCATTTATGCCTGTACTATAAAGGAAATTTTTTTTTCATTGAAGGGTTGGTTCTTATTCTTAGTTTTTGTAAGTCTTAGTATATATTCCAATTGAATAGGTAAGTCCTCTGAAACCCAAAGAGAGAATGTTGTAAAGTTTTTCACTATGATAACAACAGATGATTGGAATACTCATTGTATTTTTCTAAAATTTGAATATCAATATGTTATGCTCTTCATCATTGTACTCATTATCTTTTGAATCAATATAATCAAGGGTTATGTTTGGTTCTCATATCATATTTTTTTATGTGTTTGAATTGTTAGTTTCTATTCAAGGAGTAGAAGTAATTTTTCTTTCAATTCATTCATCAGAGATTATGGAGTTGCAACATGGATTTGTAAGTAGTGCACGATGGCATTTTTATTTTGTTGGCTTCTCACTGTAAGGTAGTGAGGTTATTAGAAGCCAAAGGTTGGTCTATTGTAGGAGTTTTACTTCATATCTTGACTCTTTGTGGATTAGGCACTTTTCAAGGAGATTCAAAAATTTTAGAGCTAAGGTAAAATGAATCATAAAATCAAACCGTTTATTTTTTTTATTTTATTGTTTTATGTCCATTACCACACTACAAAGAATCAAAAAAAATATAGAGGCTCTCAAGGATTATTTATACCATCAAATCACCTTCTACCTTATTAGTGTGAAGAATCTATTATCAAAGGAATCATTGCATGTTGTTGTTCTTGCATGATGTCATAAGGGAACCCACCTTGGTTTTCCAAAGCCTAAAGTGTAGAGGAGAACTTGTAAATGTATCTCTTGTTCATTGGCCACTTACATGAGGTTTCTGAGCATAAGAAGTAGCTAATATTTAGGGAAACCTAGACAATCAATTAGAAACACCAACATATTGGGAACTCTACTAGGAACAAACAAAGAAGTCTCTAGGTGAGCAATTGAAAATAGGATTTGCCTCATCTGAGCCACCATCATATTTGGTGACTTCACTGAGGAAGATAGAGGTGTATCTGTTTGGGAGAATCAAGATCTTTTCCAATCTAAATGTTTGGGTCTTGGGATCCAAGGGCCTTCATGCTAGAAGAAGGAACTTGTTGAAGAATTTCTAGTGTATTATTGAAGTCTAGTGCTCTATTCATGGAGATAACTTAGAAACATTTTGATCTTTGAAGGATCTTCCTATTGCTTGAAGATAATTTTCTCTTTAAAAGAGGTGGTGACTCTAAAACAAAAGTTTACATCATCAGAAAAGTTTGGTTGCAACAGTTTTTGGGTATTTATCTATTGCAAAATTTTGTGGATGAAGGTTAACTGTCAAAAAGTTCTAGTAAATATTGTCCCTTATTCAGTGTTTCAAGGCATTAAAAGGAAGGTAACTGAGAAACTATGATATTCTAAAATAAGTATCATGATGTAGATAGTTGTAGAGGGGATAAATTCATCTGTAAGTATGTATAGCCATTTTGTTCCCCCTCTACAAGCTATAATGTCATGATAGAGAAGCAGTTATGTCTTTAGAGAAGACCCTTCTCTACTCAGAGGCATAGAGTTGAATTTTATTGGCATCCATAATCTCTCAAATCCTGTTCCTAATGGGATTAGGGAACTACTTCCAAAGTTCAATGGAAAGAAATCTGAATTAGAATATAGGCATATACAAGAGTTTATGAACTTAATGGAAGATTATGAGGTAGATGTTGAGGATGTTGTCATGAAACTCTATTCAATCTATAAAGGAACATGTCAGGGATTGGTTTTCAGAGTTTCCATCCTATTCCATTTCATCTTGGTGAGAATTCATGACAACATTTCATAGAGCGGTTTGGTGAAAGAATTAATTTGGGTCTATGATTTAAAAATTCATGGATATCCAAAAGGTAGAAGAAGAATTGATTCCAACTTTCAACTTAAGTTTTTCAAATGCCATGAATGGAATTCCTAAAGGTATCAGACCAAATGATACAATGTTCTTGGTTGTATATCTAGGTGTGTTTGATAAAAAATGAGCTATCTATTGAGAGGCAAAGAGTCTACAACACTTCACCAAGCATATGAATTTCCCATGGATATAGAGAATGACATAAAGTATTCAATGCCTAAGGTATATATGGTTGCAAGTGTTGCTCGTCCTAGCATGTTTTCAGGAAGTGAAACATTTGGGTCAAAAAATAAAAATGATTTCCTAGTTAATGATAACTTTATTGTGACAAACAATTTATCATTGCATCCTACTACTCATGATGAACTCCAAATAAATTATGAGTAGAGTTTGGCATTGTTGATCCTATGTGGGAATTTTCTGATATAAACAGATATGAAAAAAAAAAACCATGACTTATTTTCAAGGTTTTGGATACTTTACAAGCAATCCCAGTATGAAGTAGACTTGAGGAGTTAGTGTGCATTGATTTTTTTTGTGCAAATTTTGTATATGTTTTGAGTTCCCTACTTGATCTTTCAAAGACTCATAACTTTGAACATGTATTTTATTGGATAGAGATTGTTGAGGGAGTTAGGGGTGAGTATGTAGTAAATGCAAAGTATCAAAATGTTGATAACAATTGTCCCATTACTAGGGTTAGTGCAGGATCATGGATTCGAAACTAGCCCTCTAAGTGGCAATAAAAATTCAAAAAAATAGAGTTAGATAACTTGAAATAAAAATTTCAATAGGTAATTGACATAATTTGAAAAATATGTAAGAAAAAATTTGTAGCAAATTGAATGCAGTTTCTAGGATACTAGTCCTTTCTTGGAAAAAAGTAAATCTGTTTTGCGAAAATTTGAAATTTCAATGCAGTGGTACTAAATTTTCAAGAAAAATATAAGAAGCATGTGTATGTCTAACCACCCTAAGTACAAGAAAAAAATATTTTATTTTTTTGAATTTTTCATTATAAGTAGAGGACACATGCTTGGATGTGCTGAATTTTTTTTGTAATTTTTTCCATGTAAATAATTAGTTATATTTTTTTATTAGAACATTTCAAAATTATTAAAAAATTTGTGTCTAACCACCATAATTTGGTCAAACATTTATGAAATTCAATTTATTTATCCTATAGTATGTGAAGTATAGAATGTGATGCATCTTGTAGGTTCAAAAAATGTTAAATAGTTTGAAATTTATAGAAGTTTTCCAATTAGCCTATCAATCAATACTTTAGTCATAATGTATGTAGAAAATCAATAATAATTATTTATTAAATTCAAAATAAGGCATGAATTTTTTATAGACTATAGAAATTGGTATCTATCCCCTATAAACTGTAGTGCACCTGGTAAACTTTTTTCAGGTGACTGGTAGTGTTGGCGTGACATGCCCTTCAATACCACATGTTTGAAGGAGACTAGGCCTCGTGACCTCTTTCCTACAATATGATGATTTTATTGGAAATGAGATTGTTGGAAGTTGGATTGTATCAAATGGCTATCATTGATGTCAATACTATAGAAAATGTATGAAATTTTTACCATAAGCTATTCCCTATCAAAGATGTTCTTTATTAGTGAACCGGTGTGCTAGTTTTTGGGTCTAGATTCTTCCACAAGATAATCTATGATTCTGATATCTTAACTATGCCATTATGATTTACTGGGAAAATTATATTCAAGATCTTGAGAAGTGTTGTGTTGGAAGTAGTAAGTTATCAATGACAGAGTTTAACTTTGTAAACTATAGTTGGTTGTCGATTTGAAGCATTCATGTTTGGGGTCTGGTCTTGGTCGACCTAACACATGCTATGTATTAAAATGATTGAATCTATCTTGGGGATGTTTTGTATATATCATAGTCAACTTAATATAATTATTCCAATAAGAGTTCTCTTTGGTTGTTTTACTCTCATCCAATTAGGTCGACCTAATTGATGAATGAAATATACCTGTATATATTTGACTCTCTAGAGAATATGTAGAGATGTATGTGAGTGATGTGAACATTTGTGGATGGTGCGAGCCTAAATGATTTATTTGTTGAAGACCATAACATAATTATTGAGTGATTGTTGGGAGAAGCAGTACTACTTATAGTGATCTTCATTTGGAATTGAATTATGTAAAAGGAAGGTTTACTCCATCAATTCACACTTTTGGTAGTGAGCCATAACTTTTATATTCTTGTAGTAATCCATCTTTTGTATCTCCGAGTTGTAGCCCTGTGGATAGTGAGTTCGAATAGTGAGTCCTTCTATTGGCAATGAGCCTTAGGAAATGAGACTTTTTGTAATTGGTTTTGATTTTCTCTACATTGTGAGTTAATCCTCACCGTGGTTTTTCCCTCATTGGGATTTTTTTGTAAATCCAATGTTATTATGTTTTGTGATGGTTTTTAGTTTCTTTACTTGCACTTAATTTTTAATCATCTAAGAAGTGTTAAAGTTTTGTTCCAGTAAATAAATTAAAGGTTTAAATCGATGACAACTGATTCACACCCCCTCTCATTTTTCTAGTTCAGCAATTGGTATCAGAGCTTGGTCCTCTAGAATGAGTTTGAAAACTCAAAGGAGATCTTGGTAGGTTGAAAAAAATGGTGAAGGGATATGAATTGGATGGAGAATTAATAATAGAGAATATAAATTTTAAAAATGAATATCTAAAATAAAATGTCAAGCAAGAAGATGAGTGCATTCAAAAACTAAGGAGTCAGATCTTGATGTTCAAGTTGAAACATAAAGAAGTTAACCAAGAACTAAAGGAAGCAAAAGATATTGTTGAGAATCTAAGAATGAAACTTGAAGAAAGCAAAAAGGTGGAAGAGAACTTGAAATTGGAAATTGAAAAAGGCAAGATAGAGGAAGGATGTCTGAAAGATATTATCAATCAGAAGATAGAAAAATGTGATAAGCTTGAGCAAGAAGTAGTAACCCTAAGAGCTAATTTGGAAAAAGAGAAATCTCATGAAGAGAGGTTCAAGACAAGTTCTATAATTCTTGATGAGTTGATTTCATCTTAGAAACCTACAAAGTATAAAGGTGGTCTAGGACTTGAAAAAGGACAAAGCCCAAAGACTAAACCAGTTTTCAATAAAGTGGACAATCAAAGGAAATTTCAAGGCAATACTTATCAACACAAGAATCAAAGGAACAATACCAGAAGGATTCGCATCCGACAACCTAATGCTAAAACTTACCCATATTTCAATGGGTTTTTTTTCTCATGCAGTAAATTTGGACATAGAGCAATAAAATGTAAAAGTAGGATGAATCAAAATAGAATGAGTCAAAATGTTGGATAATGTTATGTTTGGAACAAGTTTGGACATAGAGTTACAGAATGCAGAAACTAGATGATGATGAATAGGTTTATTACTAGTAGAAGGATTCAATCTTTTCAAGGCTATTGTTACACATGCAATATCTTTGGACACAAGGCTAATCAGTGTAGGTCAAGGATAAATGAAAGTTCCCTTGATCAAGGATATGTTATGTGCTACACTTGCAACAAACCAATGCATATCTCAAAATTTTGTAGAAGAAAAGTTGGAAAGAAAACTAATTCAAAATAGAAGATCAAGCCTGTGAATAAGGTAGATCCTGAAGAAGTAAGGAAAGAGATGGAAAAAAAATGGAGAAAGAAGGAAGAACCTAAGAACAAGGATGAATCAAATAACTCTATATCTACATTCAGTATAGATACCTCTTCCAAGGACTGAACCCAGTAGTGGTTTCAGGGGGAGCAGTCACTGAAAAATATAACAAGCCCCTGATATATGTGGATTCATGCAATGACACAAGGATATGTGATGTGAGTCTCTATTTTGAAGGCATTGGAGAGAATTTTAGTAGAAAAAATGCAAAATAAAATAAAATGGAACTCTTCTTGGTTTATAGTGTATCTTAAAAATAAAATGAACCAAAGAAACGAATCATGGCTTGGAGGAAATGATTATGGAAATGAGTCTCTTGTACCAGGCTTCGGTATAGAGGCTTCCTCATCAAAAATTTGATCAAGCAACTTTGGCTGAGGGGAAGGTGTGGACAAGAGTAAAGGACTGATCATGATGTCATAAGCAATAAATTACCTTTTAAGATGAAACCCTAAAAGTGACAAGTTAAATAAGGAATTTGAATGGTCATTCTTTTTCACATTGTGAAATAAATGATCTAAGGAGTAAAGTGCAGCTGAGAGATAAGGAGTTAGGGTTGTTGGCAAGTGAGTGTATGGAGAACAAATTTGAAACAATGAAGTCAAAGGAAATGGTAGTATTTGATTCGTGATGAATTGTAGAAATTAAGTAAGTTACAAATTGATGAATTTAACCATGAAAAGATTTAAAATTTTTAAGGTTCTCTTTCAATTAAGCAAGTAAAAAAGTTCAAGAGTTTAGGGCATAAGGATTTAGACATTCGGAGGGAATTCCCATACTTTTTTGATGTAAACACTATTCAGTTTGTCCTAAGAAATATTCAAGGTGATCAGATGATCTTAGATAAACCCTATGAGATTACAAAGGAAGCAGTTGCAGCAATTATAGGGATATCTAATGATGGACCCGTTCCCGTGAAGAAGTTAGTGAAGAAAAAAGAGGCTAAAGCCTTAACTGGAGTGACAGGAGACCAAAGGGCACTTCAAATTCATACCATAGTTGACCTTGTGATAAGGTATGTGGCATATGGAATTTCACATAAGATTTATTTTAGAAATAGGGAAGGCTCTACTTCGACGATTGTTGTTTACATTACACATCAAATGGTTGAAAAGAATGAGGATTTCGACTTGTGTGAGTTATTGAGGAACCAATTGATGGAGAACATTATCATGACAAAGAATTACAATTACCCTTTTTATTTTGGATATCTAGTTATATATTTGATGATGTATTTTTTTAAGTTGTTGCCATTGAAAGAGAATTTTGTGTGGAAGTTAGTTGTACCAGTTGGGAAGTAGGTCTACCAGTACCTAGAATATCTAGTAGAGAAGGAAAAGATTTGTAAAGAATACTTTTTAAATAAAATAAATGCATGGAGCTCTAGTATGATTTCCAGTCTAGTTGGGACATCTGAGGTAGGATCGTCCTCTAATAAGAGGAAAGCAAGAAAAATCATTTCAAGTTTTCCTTCAGAAATAAAGAAGTTGAAGATAGAGGAAAATAAAGAAGAAAAGGAAGTAAAGACTACAGAGGCATTGGTATCAATGGATGATGATGAAGAAGATTTTTCTAAAGAGAAGGTATTGAATATTCTTGGGAAATCTAATGGATTGAAGAAGATTGGAGATGTTTGGTTGTCCCAACAAACATATGAATAGGATGAGATCATAGATGCCTTGGTTGTTTATATAATTCATAATGATATTTATCTAAGAGAATTAACAATTTTTTTACCCAAAGTATTGATTGAGCATATTGAAAATAGACTAAAAGCAATGTCACCTAGGGAAACAAAAGAAAAAGATGAGATTCAATTAGCTATGGAAGAAAGATGCAAAAATGCACAAAAGAAATTGATTGAGAGCATAAATGAATTGAAGAAATGCATTAAAAGTGTAAACAATATGTATATGGATTTTCTCTGATGGCCTACTTCTATCGGGAACTACAAAGAAAACATTGATGCTATTGAGCTTGAGCTGGATTATATTAGAAAAACATATAATATCCTTAATGATACGGATGTAACATAGAAGAAAAGGACCAATTCCTTACAGTATGCACTCGCAAACATTCTGGTACAAAGGGATAATTGAATTGAGGTTGGAACAACTTTTCAATCTCCTAGTGGAAGCTAAGAAAAGTGAACAAAATATCACTATCCCAGATACTCTTCTGAAAACAATTGATTGATCATCTTTTTGAAGACTATTTTTGCATAGAAAATTTTGGAGTAAGGGGGAGATAAATCCTTTTTCTTTTCCATTGATGTAAAGGGGAGAGAGATGATGTGAAAAGAATGGAAATCATTACTGTAGACACATACAAATTTTCGTGTAATCATCTTTAAATCATTGCATATTTCATTTAATTATCCATGTAATCATATCTCTATATTATAAACATTCATTTATATCATAAGCATTTAGAGGCATCTATAAGCATTATTCATAAAACCATTTAATCATTTATCCTTTATCATTTATACATTAATCACTAAAATATCATTTGCATATTCCATTAAATCATTTAATAATCTTTTCACTTATCCATTCATCTCATATTCATATTTAATGCATTACCATTAAAATATTATACTCATAAACCCCATGTCCCTAATCATTTCATTAAATCCATTTTTATAATAATTTATCCATCATAAAATATTCATACATTAATGCATTTACACATTTCATGCATTTACATATTCATTTAAATATCACACATATTTATTAAATTATTCATTTACCACCTACATGCATTTATCCATTTCAATCTTTTTCCTCCAAGCCAATATTTTATCCCACACTCCTTCCACAACTTGCATTCACCCTAAAGATGTCTATTTAAACATGACTCTTCTCATTTTGGCCCCTACACACAATTTTTGCATCTTTTTCCATTATCTTTGCTTTGTATTTCAATTTCAGCACTTAACTTAGCATTCTCATTTAGAATATTTTTGTTTTCGTTTTGAATCTCTATTCATCATAGCTCTTTGTGCACATGCTTTTACTAAGACCATTTTAAATATAAGCACAAAGTCTTGAATGATAGAAGTGTAATAGAGATTAGTTTCAGTGAAAATATTTCTATTTTTTAGTAGTTTAGATATATTGTTTTATGGTTTTGTTTTTAGAATGGAATACCTCTATTGATGTGTTGTGATGGACTAGTGATTCTAATTCATAGAGTCATTTATTTCAGCATGCACAGATTCTTGTGAACCTGACATGAACGAGCAATTGTTTCTTTGTTTCTTCATTTTCGTTTTTGTCCCATTTTTTTTGCTATTGTTGGGTTGTTCGAAATCATATCAACACCATCAAATTTGTTGGAGAAGCATGATAAACAAATAAAATCACATTTCTCCTTTTGCTGCCACATTTTTCTCACTACTAAGTAGTTTGAAATGCCCAAAACATCTCTACAATTGCCCTCTGGTCATGAAGAATTCCTTAGGCATTGTTTTGGGGGTGAAAGAATTCATTTAAAACAAGTAAAAGCTCTAAAAAATTAGCTTTAAATCAAAAAACGTGATCACCATACCCCCTGCACTGCTCTTCAAATATTTCCAGTTAAAAACTTTGTCTATGGAATGGCGAAATTCAGATTTTAAGCTCATAATAAAGCTTTGAAAAAATTTCTGCCAAACATTAGAAGGCTTTAAAAATGCTTTATTTTCTTCTTTCTGCTATTTTGTGCTCATAGTGAGCATTCTCGTTTATGCATCTTAGTCAAAAGCCATGATTTAAATCTTATTTTGGTGCTTGATATTTTCTGTAGATTCCGAGTTTGCAGCAAACAAAAGTTTTTCCCATTTTCATTTTAAATGTCTCCTGTAATAATTTTATTTCATTCTAAGCATATCAGTTATTTGAAACATATCCTCCATTTTTATGTGATTTTCTAAGATTAATCTTTAAATTAAATTAGCTCTGATTTTTTAATTTTTTTTGGTAATATTTTAGTTTTCTTTTTCAGATTTTTTATTTTAATTTAGATTTATTTTTTAGATTTTAACTAAATTAGAATTAAATTTAGATTTTATTTAGAATTAGTTTTAATTTGAATTTTTAGATTTAAATTTAGATTGGATTTTTTCTAACTTTGGGATTTAGATTTAGAACTAACTTAGATTAGATTTTAAATAGATTTTAATTTTAAATATATTTCATTTTGATTTAAATTTAACTTAGAATAGATTTTCATTAGAATTAAAATAGATTGTAATTAGAATCAATTTTAATTTTAATTAGATTTCATATGATTTTCATTAAAATTAGATTAGATTTTAATTTTATTTTAGATTGGATTTAAAATTAGATCTTAATTTAGATTTAGGTTAGATTTTAACTTAGATTAACTTTAATCAAGATTTTGATTTAGAATTTACTTTAATTTTAATTTAGATTTTAACCTTCATTTTAGCTTTTAATTTTTAATTTAGCTTTTCTCTTAATTTATCTTTTAGTTTAAACTAGATTTAGCTTTAAATTTAGATTTTAATTTTAATTTAGATCTAATCTCTAATGTAGATTTAGTTTTTTAATCTAGATCTTGATTTTTTAGTTTAGATTTAACTTAAGATTTAGACTTAATCATTTAGAGTTTATTTTAATTTAAACTAGATTCTAGGGTAAATGCTAATTTTCTTTTATTTTAGTTTTTTTGATTGGGGGACTAATTTTATTAATTTGGTTTCTCTTGCAGGTTTGTTTGGAAGAGAACTGAAAATCAACATACGCTTGTCAAAGAAAGGAGGCATGGAACTATTAATGAGATTTTGATGCAGGACATTCACCGAAGACATGATTTTGAAACCAATTATCTTTTAGATTAGAAAACTTTTCAAATTGGTGCATTAAAAATGAACAATTGTTTTCTCTCACACAGGCTTAATTAGGGGTTCAATGAACATTGTTTGTTGTGCTTGAAGGTGGTAGGTGATTATGCTCTCACCTTGTGCAAACTAGGTGATCAAAAAACTAGACCCATCTATTTTATGTGTTACCCCGATTCAATAATCAAAGTATCCTCTCCCCTTGTGCACTTGTGTGATCCTGGATGTAAGAGAAACGGTTATTGACTCTAGGAATTGGGTCTTCCTTGGTGTGAAAAAGTACTCACCCCAAGGAAACTCAAACCAGCAATGAAGCTCTTTGGCCGAGCTACATCCGACCGATATATAAATGTGAATCCTAATAGAAAACTTAGGATTATGAGTGCGGATGTGTCGTACGGGCAAGTGAACTCCCCAAAACCCTTTTGAGCATAACCTCTTCAAGCTGGAGTTCCTCCTTATCATAGTTAATCTTTCCCCATGTGTGGCCACTCGAACAGGGGTCTTGAACTAAAATCCTTTGTGTAGTTGCCAAAATCCCATTTATTTGATAGCACAACAACGGTTGTTGTGAAGCCATCCACATTCTCGCAGTTCTTAGTAGAGGTGATCAACCTGCCATGGGAGATTTATGGGGTTTGGAAGCTTGGTTGACCTAAGAAGTGAGTGCACTATAAAGTGGAGCCTGTGTGGCCAAGCTTCTGGATTCATTCGCTAAGAATAAATGCGGCTGGAAAAACCCATGTGGAATCTAGCAAATATAGTCCTTGTCAACTTTAGGATTTGTGCTTGTATTGTTAAAATCAAACACTTTGTCTACTATGTCTTGTGTGTGTGCTCAAAAATAGACCTCAAACAAACATCTCACCTAGTAACTTGCAACATCTCAAACTTTGCAAACCTCAAAGGGTCCAACAACACAAACATACAACATGAACCTATCACTTAGATTTCTTGGGGTCATCATCCTTCATTTTTTATCTTTCAATCCTTCCATTCCACCAAGTCCTTTTCATTTCACCTAGTCCTTGCATATTCATGGTCCTTACATATGCATATCCCTTTCATCCTAGTCCTTGCATATTCCTATTCTTGCATACATAGGTGACATTACATAGTCCTTGCATACATATATCATTCCACCTAGTTCTTGCATGTTCAACCCCTTTACATAACAAGACCATCTCACCTAACCTTTGCATGTTCCAAGAATTTAGTCCATTGCATATTCATCATCGATCAAACAAAACCTTTAGCTTGGACTTACGCTACTCTTCCTAGGTCTTAAAATCAAACCATTGGCTATGTATCACCCATATCACTTGAGGTTCATCATCCTTGAGTTAGGGAACATACCATTATCCTTGAGTAGGGAAATCCTTTTGGAGTCCATCATCTCCTACATACCCTCTCTTGATCACTGGTCCTTGTGTCTATCCATTATAACACAAGTAAAGCCTTTACATCATACCCAACTTTGGACCTACAGTTGCTTTTGAGATTTTGCATTCTTAGCTTGTCACATCATATCATACCATTTTTCATATCCCATCTTAGAATCACATCCTTTCCATTTCATCCCAGTCTTAGGTCTCATACATTACCTTGGATTGAAAATCAAAATGATCACCTATGACACCTAGAACAAGAGCAAAAATGTTTCAAGAAGAAGGGAACCCTTGGGGAAAATACTTTGATGGGGAAGATCACATTAGTGTTGCAACTAGTGAAACAAGTGAAATTGAGGATGAAGAAATAACCCAATCCACCATAAATGAAGCTCTTAATGATAATAGATTCACTAAACTTCTTATGGAGGTAGTTAAACGTAACCCACAAAAATACTTCAAAGCCCTTGTTGATGAAGGAATCAAAATGCCTCCTGATTTTGGCATGTCATTACTCACAATAAATGATCAACCTAAATCTAGTGAATCTAAGCATCCCAAAACAAACAATGATGGTAGAATCAAAGATCATAGACCCTTTTATCTACAACCAAGTTACAAGCTATTTTCAAAGACATCAAAACCCGCACCTACAAATGATCCCATTTTGGCATAGCTAAGAACATTGAGACAAGAGTTGGAAACCATTAAGAACCATAAAGCATCATCTCACAAGTTCTCCATTGAATTAAGACAATTTTGTGCTACTACCATGGAATTTATAGTCGATGAAACGTACCTTATGAGATTATTCCCCTGCAACCTAGGAGGAGAAGCTATGGAATGGTTTTCATGATTAACCCCAACCATCAAATACTTTCAAGAATTGGCCGATAAATTTGTCTCCAATTATAGTTTCAATTGTGACTTTAAAGTGACCATGACAAACCTTTTCAACACCAAACAAAAACTAGGTGAATCTTTTGTGTCATTTTTACAAAGATGGATAAATTTAACAAAATGATTACCTTATGCCATTCCTGATCAAGAATTGGTTGACCTCTTTTGTCAAAATTTGAACAAAGAAATTGGAAGGGAACTTTGCCTCAAATGCTTGGATTCCTTTGATGAAGCCATAGAAATGGGATTCTAAATCGAACAAAATCTCATTGATGATGGAACTATAAAACTTAATAATGACAGAGATAAAAAATCAAACTCAAACAACAAGACACCTTTTTGGGTAAAGAAAAAGAATGTATTCCATGACAAAGTTTCTGATGCAAAAACAACTAAAACATCATCACCTATCTATAATCTCAAAGGTCCATCTTTAGATAAAGGAAAAGAAAAACAAAGAAGTTTTCCTAAATGAAATTTTACACCATTGGGACAATCACTTGAATCCACATTAAAAGAGCTTCTTGAAATTAATATTATAATGCTACCCGAAATAGAGGAATATAATCCACAAGTCAAACCCCCATGGTGGAATGAGAATCACTTTTGCAACTATCATAGACATAAAGGACATAAGACTAATGGTTGCTATAAACTTTGACATCTAATACAAGACCTTATTGATGATGGTAAGATAGTAGTTGAAAGACACACTCCTTCAGGTAACTCTGATCGCGGGGTGTTTAAGAACCCTTACCCTAAGCAAGAAAAGGATAAAGGAAAGGCCCTTGAATCTGGTGATGGTGTAAACTATACTACTACTAAGTATGACTATACCATACATAACATTAGTGAGGTTGATAATCATGTAAACACTTTTATTATAAAAGGAAAATAACCTGATTGCAAGGTTACTACCTGCAAAGGCACAGTCACCCTTAAAGGTCCTAATTCAAAACTCGCTACACTAGCTTCACAGTATAACCTCATAGAGAATGTAGGGAAAACACCCACATAAATTTCCATACTTGAGTTGCTATGCCTATCTCCTAAGCATAAAACTATTCTAGATAAATTGCTTGCTACTACTATAGTGCCTACAAACCTACATGTAGACCAATTCCAAGCTATGGTGGGACATATCACCTCACCTTACACTCTCACTTTTACTGAAAATGATGATTCACCCCCTTGACAATCGCATAATGCAGCTTTAAATATTGATGTCCTCATCAATAATGCCAAGATCAAGTGAGTTCTGATAAATGGAGGAGTAGGTTTTAAAATTTGTACCCAAGAATTGATCACAAAATTAGGGTTTTTTGAAAATGCAGTTGATCCAAGGAATAAGATTACCATAAAGGTGTATGACAAAGAGGAATGCTTGTCTAAAGGATTAGCTACTCTACCAACCATAGTCAGCCCTATGGTAAAGGATGTGGTTTTCCAAGTCCTTGATCTCCCACTGACCTATAATATCCTCCTTGGAAGACCTTGGATTCATGCAATGCAAGCAGTACCTTCTACATACTATCATTGCATTAAATTCCCACACAATGGCATTGAAATCACAATACAAGGAGATCCAAACCCTTTTGTTTACTACCATAATCAAAGTCCTAAAACTGAAATCACAATCCCAAGAAATCATGAGTCATTTCCTTCCCAAGCATATGTTGATCCTAAGTCCTTAAAAGCATCCTCCTCAAAATCCAAGGAAGTTGAGACCAAAATATAATTAAAAGAACAAGGAGTAGGAGAATATACTTTGAATCATTCCCTTTGCATTGGAAAGTTACCTTTATCTTCCCATACCTATGGAAAACCACAAATGACTAAGACCACATCAGATGCAAAGACTACAGTGACTTGTAAATTAACCAATCTCAAAAAATGGGGAGTCCTCTATAATGATAAAGAAGAAGTTGATCTCTTGAAATGGCTATACAAAGATGAGGATACACAAAAAGAACAACCTGAAATAAAGATACCTGTTGGACAATATGGTAAAGGATTTTCTCTTATAAAACAAATGGGATATGATGGTAAAAGTGATCTCGGCTTATAGAAGAAGGGTATCTTGGAACCAATACAACCTACTCATATGCAAAAAGTCCCTAGTTTAGGATATGATGCGCAGAAGGATAAGACCTTGAGTACCGTGTGTACTTCAAGTAAGGAAGTAGAGTCCTCTAATGCTACACACACAAATGAGGAAAGTGCCACCAATGAATTGATTGAAATTTATGAATATGATAGTATCCCTACCCCTGAACCCGATCATAACATTTGCACCCTTGAATCCATTCAAAATATTAATTCAAATCATGACCCTTTACCCTTGGTTCACCCTGAACTCATTGATATAGATCAGAAGGGACTGCCACAATTCGATGTATTTCAAAATGATGAGGAAATCATAAAAAATTTGGGAGCACAAGAAGATACACCTCTTTATGATCATAAGATAGGTTTCACCATAAAACTCAATAGTGCGGCTTACTTTGGGGAGGGTGTGAAGTATTTTAGTCACAAAATTATTGAAAATATAAATAGGTCTTCAGTGAAAACCGCTTTATGGCACTATTAGACCCAAAAAAAGTAAAAATAAAGGATGTATCCAAGGGTGAAAACCTCTCTGAGGTGCCTGAGGATGGAAGGCTTGACACACTTCCCTTAGTAGTATTTCATGAAAAATCATCTATGTTGGTGGAGAAGACAATACCAGCTAATCTGGGTATAGAAGAAAAACCAAAGATAATTCATCTAGCAGAGTCATTAACTCCTGAAGAAAGAATAGAGCATTTACAGTTTTACAAGGAAAGAGAAGTTAAATTTGTGTGGTCCTATGCATATATGTCAGGACTTGATCCAGATCTAGTAATGCATCACTTGTCTTTGCCACCAGGGGAAAAACCTGTTAAACAAAAGTTGAGAGAAAATTGCACCTGCATATTGCTCTATTGGTAAAAGTTGAATTACAAAATTTGCTAGATGTGGGATTTATTAGACCTATTGACTATGTTGATTGGATTTAAAATTTAGTACCAATTTCAAAACCTAATGGGGGCATCTAAATTTGCACAGATTTTAGAGATTTAAAAAAAGCTTGTCCTAAGGATGACTTCCCACTTCCAAACATTGACATGATAGTGGATTTGACAGTAGGACATGAAATGTTATCCCTCATGGATGGTTTCTCAAGCTATAATCAAATTAAAATCACTCTTGAAGATAAAATTAAGACAAAATTCAATTGTCCTTGGGGAACCTTTTATTGGAATGTCATGCCCTTTGGGTTGAAGAATTCAGAGCTACCTACCAATGTGCAATGACCACTATCTTTCATGACATGATGCATACCTATCTAGAAGACTAAGTAGACAATTTGTTGGGAAAATATTATATGAGAGTTGGACATCTAGAGATCATGGATAAAAATTTCACAAGATTACAAAAATACAAGGTCCGATTGAGTCCAAAGAAATGTGCCTTTGGGGTAACCTCTAGAAAACTCCCAGGATACATTGTTTCATCTAAAGGAATTGAAGCTAATCTCGCAAAAATAAAGGCTATACTTGAAATGCCTTCACCTAAGAATATCAGATAGCTGGACATTACAACGAAAAATTCAGTCTATCTATCGTTTCATAGTGCAACTCGTAGATAAATGTCAACTATTTCAGCATCTATTACACAAGAATGTTCCATTCAGATGGGATGAGAAGTGTGAACAGGATTTTCAAAAAATCAAAGAGTATCTTATGACACCACCAGTATTAGTACCTCCTATAGATGACAAGCCTTTACTTCTGTATATATCCACAACCACCACAACACTAGGGGCACTTTTGGCACAACATGATTCTAAAGGAGAGGAACGTGCAATCTATTACATTAGTCACACTCTGGTAGGATATGAGCCCAATTATAGTCCTATTGAAAGAGCATGTCTTGTCATAGTTTTTGCATCATAGAAGTTGCAACATTACATGCTTACACACCAGACAAAGATCATTGCAAAAATTGATGCTCTTAAGTACCTCTTGAGCAAAGCAACACTCACAGGATGATTAGCTAAATGGGTGATGATTCTCAGTGAGTTTGATATTGAGTACGTAGAAAGAAAAGCAATCAGATGATAAGCTATAGCAGATCAACTCGTTGATGCTCCTGTGATAGATATTCATCCTCTTATTACAAAATTCCCTGATGAATCAATCTTCAACATGGAATCTACACATCTTTGGACTTTATATTTTGACAGACTCCTTCACATAAGGTGGTTTAGGTGTTGGCATTCTCTTTGTCACTCTACAAGGGGATTGTAAACCTAAAGATTACAAGATACAGTTTTCATGAACCAACAATATTATAGAATATGAGGCCTTACTTTCTGGGCTTCGTATGGCTGTGTAATGGAAAATCCTTGAGTTGCGTGTTCTTGGTGATTCTGAGTTAGTGATCAGACAAGTTAATGATGAATACAAAAAAAAATATAAAAAATTGATTCCTTACAAAAGAATGTTGGATGATTTCAAGACCTATTTCACATCAATCTATTTTGACCAGATTCCCCGAGATAGTAATAGAGTTGTTGATGCAATGGAAACAATTGGTTCACTTGTGGAAATGCCAAGCAATGCCACCTACTCTGAGTTCTTTGTAGAGCCTCTTTTGGAACTTGCTTAAAATATACCACACTCTGAAATGATTTGTCTTATTGTTGGTCCTAATTCTCAATGGTATGGTGATATTTATACCTATCTTCAAGATAACACCTTGCCATCAGATCTATCCAATAAGTCCTATAAAAACTTTATTCATCAAACCTCCCGCTATGTAATATTAGCTGATACCCTTTACCATCAACGTCTCGATGGTACTTTACTTAGATGGCTTGAGCATGATGAGGAAAAAACTACTTTACGAGAAGTACATCAAGGTATCTATGGGGCACATTCTAGCGGTCCTACCTTAGCGAAGAAAATCTTGCGTATGGGTTATTATTGGCCTACAATGGAAAAAGATGCTTATTAGTTTGTTAAAAAATGAAAGCAGTGCCAAAAACATGCTCCTGCACAAGAATTACAGTATCTTGCTACACCATGGCCCTTTTATCAGTGGGGAATTGATCTCGTGGGAAAGATCCATCCACCTTCATCCAATGGTCATAAGTTCATTCTAGTTGCCATAGACTATTTCACGAAATGGATTGAAGTCGTTCCTCTCACTCATATCACTAGAAAAAAAATAGCCACTTTCATACTAAACTACATCATCTGTCATTATGGTGTTCCTCTATCCATCATCATAGATATTGGTGATCCGTTCAAAAATCAAGATGTCTATGAACTCTTGGATAAATTCCATATACATCATTTCTCCATACCTTACTATCCTCAAGGTAACGACTAGGTTGAGGCCTCTAACAAAACTATTTTCAAAATTCTTAAAAAGACGATCAACGAAGCTAGTTGAGATTGGAATATTCAACTAAATCCTACCTTGTGGGCTTATCTCACGAGTATTCAAACTCCCATAGGTGCTACCCCCTATTCCCTTGTCTATGGATCTGAAGCCATCTTTTTTACCATCAAGGTCGAGTTACCCTCTTTATGTGTCTCCTTGTGCAATCACATTAGTGATGAAGAATACCGAGTTTCTCATTTGCAGGAATTGGAGCTATTAGATGAATGAAGACAAACTACTTTTAATCATCTTAGAGCATATCAGCAACGAATGAGCCGAAGTTATAATCAGAAAGTGAAACCACACACAATTGAGTTTGGAGATCTTGTCCTTCGTGAAAATCCTTGCAATCAACAAGATAGAGAAAAGAAGGGTAAATTTGAGCCTAACTGGTTGGGTCCATACATTATCACTATTGTGTATGGATTTGGGGCATACCAATTATCTACTCTAGAAGGTAAATTTCTTAGTGATCCCATCAACAATATGCACATTTGCAAGTTTTATACCTAATTACTTTAGAGGGTATAGTATTTTAAAGTCCTAAAAAAATACAAAAAAGTCTTGAAAAAATACAAAAAAATGGAAAAAAGTCCTTAAAAAATACCAAAAAAAAATGGAAAAAAGGAAAAAAAGTAAAGAGAAATCAATTTGTTCAATGGTGAAAACCACTTCGGTGGTGCCTTGAGCAAGTATCATCGTGAAAACCGAGAAATTGACGCCATGTGTAGAGAATTTTCTCCTCTTTCCTTTGGAGCTCTACTTGATCTTTTCATTCCATTTTCATTCACTCTCCACTTCAAAATTACCTTTTCATACTCACCATGGCTTGTGAATTGTTCAACAGTTCCCTTGCTTGCTCACTTTTCCATACATACTAGGTTTGTCCTATCCCTCACTGGAGCATTTCCTCAACCTTAGCCATGGGTTAGGATATTGAGCATCTCGCGGTTAGAGAAACTACCCTCTTTGTCGGTCTACTCGCTTGATATCCTTCCCTTTTTGTTGTAAAATGTCCTAAAAAAATCCATAAAAAACATAAAATGTCCTAAAAAAATCCACAAAAATCATAAAAATGTCTTGAAAAAAAATCCATAAAAATCATAAAATATCTTGAAAAAATCCATAAAAATCATAAAATGTCTTGAAAAAATCCATAAAAATCATAAGATGTTCTGAAACAAATCCATAAAAATCATAAAATGTCTTGAAAAAATCCAAAACAATCATAAAATGTTCTGAAAAAAATTCATAAAAATCATAAAATTTTCTGAAAAAATCCATAAAAATCATAAAATGTCTTGAAAAAAATCCATAAAAATCATAAAATATCTTGAAAAAATCCATAAAAAATCATAAAATGTCCTGAAAAATCCAAAAAAATCAAATATTCCAAAAATCCAAAAACATCAAATAACCTCAAAAATCCCTAAACAGTAACATTTTCAGATCACCACAGCTTTGAACTTCAACAAAATCGAAACACACCACAACTAACAATCAAACAACATACCTACCAATCCATCTTTCAAATCCAACCCAAACACATAAACTGTGAATATAATTAGTTTTACATTGAAGCATGATGCATGTTTGTTTGTTGATCTTTGATTATTTAATGATCTTATCTTTGGTGGCATGTCTTTTAGCTTCTCTAGGATGTCTGGGACTGGAGAGGCGGTGATGGTTCATGTTCACTTGTTTGTTGTCTGTGGATTATTTCTTATTCATAGGATGACTCGTCTTAACAAATGGTTGTCTAAAACCATCGAGGACCTATGAGTCTAGTTTGGATGAGAGAATTCCTTGTTTGAAAGTGTCTTCCATGCAATAAGTATTCAAGTCATCTAGTGTCCTTATAGCTAGATGCTTATACTTCATTACCAAATAAAAACGCAAACAGTATTTAGGTCATCTAGATGTTCATGTTATCTAGACACTTATACTAATTTGTGACATAATAAGCTTGATGATGATAAAAGCACTTAAAAGGAACAAGAGGCTCCATCACCTTCATTTTCTCCCATCTTGCATTTTCCACTTCTTGCATTTCATTTTCTTCATTTTTCTTGTCGCAAAGAAATTAATCAACTTGCTTCTCAAAATCTCATGTCCCCTTAATCAATCATTCTATCAACTTGTCTTGCGCTTGTATCAATCTCAATTAGCTTCATCATCTCATCAACCCGGCTATACTGATCATTTCCATCAATTGTTCAGTTACGCCTATCAATTGTGCATTTCCATCAAATGTACATCATCACTTTATCACTTGAGCAATATCAAGTATCTAATCATTTTCCTGACATCTATTGAGAGATTAATCTTCTTACAATTCTTTTGATCAATCTCTCGAGGGGGCATATCATTCTTATCATAATCCTTACTAGGATATCTCTGGGGCATGTATCAGTTGATCAATCTTTTTCTTTGAAATAACGTGACAAGATGCATTGTCTCAAAGAGGGGAAAAATGTAGACACATAAAAATGTCCTTGTAATCATTTTTAAATCATTGCATATTTCATTCAATTATCCATGTAATCATATCTCTATATTATAACCATTCATTCATATCATAAGCATTTATAGGAATTTATAAGCATTATTCATAAAACCATTTAATCATGTATCCTTTATCATTTATACATTAATCACTAAAATATCATTTGCATATTCCATTAAATCATTTAATAATCTTTCCACTTATCCATTCATCTCATATTCATATTTCATGCATTACCATTAAAATATTATACTCATAAACCCCATGTCCATAATAGTTTCATTACATCCATTTTTATAATAATTTATCCATCATAAAATATTCATACATTAATGCATTTGTATATTCATTTAACTATCACACATATTTATTAAAATATTATTTTACCACCTACATGCATTTATCCATTTCAATATTTTTCCTCCAAGCCAATCTTTTATCCCACACTCCTTCCACAACTTGCATTCACCCTAAAGATTCCTATTTAAACATGACTCTCTTCTCATTTTGGCCCCTACACACAAATTTTGCATCTCTACATTTTGCATCCTTTTCCATTATCTTTGCTTTGCATTTCAATTTCAGCACTTAGCTTGTTAGCATTCTCATTTAGATTATTTTCATTTTCATTTTGAATCTCTATTCATCATATATCTCTATGCACATTCTTTTACTGAGAGAATTTTAAATATAAGCACAAAGTCTTGAATGATAGGAGTGCAATAGAGATTAGTTTCAGTGAAATAATTTATTTTTTTGAGTAGTTTAGATATATTGTTTTATGGTTTTTTTAAAAAATGGAACAAATATATTGATGTGTTGTGATGTAATAGTGATTATAATTCATAGAGTCATTTATTTCAGCATGCACACAATTACATCTCATCAAAAGGGGAAGAACTACAAAGGATGTTGTTGGCATTTCACATCTTGTGTTGCCTTCAATGACAAAGGGGGAGATTATTGGAAATGAGATTGTTGGAAGTTGGATTGCATCAAATGGTTGTCATTGATGTCAACACTATACCAAGTGTATGAAATGTTTACCAGAAGCTATTCCCTATCAAATATGTTCTTTATCAGCGAATCGGTGTGCTAGTTTGTTTGTCCAGATTCTACCACAAGATAAGCTATGACTTTGATATCTTACTTATATCATTATGATTCACTTGGACAGCTATATTTGCGATCTTGAGAAGTTTTGTGTTGGGAGTAGTAAGTTATCAATGAAAAAATTTAACTTTGTACTCTACAGTTGGTTGACAGTTTGAAGCATTTATGTTTAGGGTCCGGTATTGGCCAACCTAACACATATTATGTATTAAAATGATTGAATCTATCTTGGGATTTTTTGTATAGATCCTAGCCGACTTAATATAATTATGTCGACAAGAGTTATCTTTGATTGTTTTTCTCTCATCCAATTAGGTCGACCTAATTGATAGATTGAATTTACCTATATATATTTTAGACTCTCTAGAGAATATGTAGAGATGTATGTGAACGATGTGAGTGTATGAGCATGGTGCGAGCCTAAATGATTTATCTGTTGAAGACCATAACAAATTTTTTCAGTGACTTTTGGGAGAGTAGTACTACTTATACTGAGCTTCATTTGGAATTGAATCCTACACAAGGAAGGTGTACTCCATTAGTTCACACTTTTGGTAGTGAGCCATAACTTTTATATTCTAGTAGTAAGCCATCTTTTGTATCTTTGGGTTGTATCTTTATGGAAAGTGAGTCCATACAATGAGTCCTTCTATTGGAAGTGAGCCTCGGGCAGTGACCCTTTTTGTAATCAGTTTTGATATTCTCTATATTGTGAGTTAATCCTCACTGTGGTTTTTCCCTTATTGGGTTTTCCACATAAATCTAGTGTTATTGTGTTTTGTGATGGTTTTCAGTTTCAACACTTGCACTTAATGTTTAGTTATTTAAGAAGTGTTAAATTTTTGTTCTGGTAAATAAAAAGGGTTTAAATCGGTGACAACTGATTCACCCCCTTCTCAGTTGTCCAGTTCAAAAACTTTAGCCAATCGAGCTAGGCCTCTACCCCAAAATAAGGCATAACTTATACTGGTGGAAAGCTGACAATTGTTTCTATAAACCCTTTTCGTTTCATGAAATTCAGATAAAAAAAATTCATTAACCATAAGGGAGAACTTTGAAAAACTAAGAAAATTTTCTAAACACATTTTTTAGGTTGAATTTCTAGGTTAGGAAATGTTGAACCAAATCTTGAGCCAAATCTCGAGCCTACTTATTTTTTCAGAAAAAATGGATATCCATTCAAAACAAATATTCGTTTATAAATAGATATTTGTTTCAAAACGAATATCCGTTTAGTAATGGATATCCAACACTTGTATTATTTATAATACATAATATTTAATATTGTAATATATACTAATATAATAATATATATATTATTATATTATATACAATATACTACATATATTTTGTATAGTATATTATATAATATATATTATATAAATTATATATAGTATATATATTAAATATTAAATATTATATTAATATTATTAAAAAAAAAAATTTAGATACAGGAAATGTTTTTCAATAGAACACTTATCCTCTCAATGTCAAAAGCTTCGTGGTGTGAAGTGTTAGAACTAAAAAAATATCATATTTTTCAATAGTCTCCATCCACTCACCTTCTACATATCACAAAACTTTCCCCACATTAATTTTGTGACCAATACAAATTGATGATATTTGTGTGGCTAGATCCATATTTTTTTGGATTTTCCTTGAAATCCTCTTTTGCTCTTCATTTCCATTTTCCATTTCATCATTCGGCTCTATTATCATTCCCTATTGAGAACAAATATAGCAAAATTACTTCTCATATTTGTAACAATACCATGGTATCCTTCATTTGAATGTTTCCTATAAATCGGGGAGACATAAGCCAGGTCACAATGATTAAAAGACCCTAGAGATAACAAGACCACGTAATCGGTATGAAAGAGCCTATCATTCCACCAATGTAGGTCCATCGGCAT
>CM021102.1:37648135-37749877 GCA_007115665.2 Sequoiadendron giganteum | reverse complement strand
TTTACCAAAGAAGAGGAATACTGAAGAGATGCAGCAAACAAATATGAGGGGTCATATCCCTAAAATAATGTATATCTACCAAATGAAATCAAAGGAATTAAGAGGAGACTGGAATTAGAAGTAGGTTAGGAAATCATCAGTAGTCGGATAGGTTGAACAGTTGTCGAAATGAAACATTGTGCTATGTATTGCAAAATATTTTCAAGTAATATAATGGATAAGAAGATTTAAATTGGTGGCATATACTTGGTGTCTATTTGTTTGTTGAATTGAGCAATTACTTGGTTGTCTCCACATTGTTATTTCTGTCCTATTTGAATCTATGTATCCAAGCTGATATTTCAGTTTCATCAGAACACATTTGTTGTTTTGTGTGATCAATTTGATTGGTTTATGTTAAAAGAATTAAAACCCTTTTGATTGATTACAATAACTTGGAGGTAACATTTGGATCAATAAGAAGAGTTAGTTAATTGATAAGATTATCAGGTTATCTCCAAGGTTGACATTTCCTTATTATTTAAATTGATATATCAAGGATATTTTCAATTTATCAAGGCACATTTGTTGTTCTTGTGTGGGTCAATTAATTGTCTCCTTCAAGGAAGGATTAAATTCTTTTAATTAATCACAGTAATCCTGAAAAGGTCATTTGGATCTATAATAAGAGTCTATTAGTCACATCCTTGCACGTTTATACCAGCTATAAACAAGTATAAGTGCCAAACAATTAGAATTGTAGCCAATTAGTAAGTCACATATCATTTACATCTTGAATACATTTACCCAATAAGAGTAGGCACTGGTCATACCAATTCTATTTTATAATTTCATAAAACTTATTCATACATTCACATTTCCAATCTCAGTAGGAGTAGTTAGTAAGCTTTCATCTATCCCACTTTATGCCATTGTGGATAGATCCATGAATTCAACAGTCACACAACTTTTAATCTACTTTAGCTATCAAGGTCCACCCTCCTAGGTCTAGCAGAGACTAAAGTGCAGGGAGTCATCAATAGAATAGGCTATCTCCATTCATTGGTTCAAGAAAATTGCAAGTCTGATCATAGAGCCCGACATCCTCTTAGGATTTGTAACCTACATTTTTGAGATCCATCATGGGGAATTTCAAACCATCGTGGTGGATTGGGGTTGAATCTCGACACTATATCATCCCCCTAATCCACCCAAGGAATCTTTACCTCCTTCAACTCCTCTGAAGGAAAGAATTCACTCCTCCCCTTCCCCTCCTAAGGATTGTATATCAGTAGTTCCCCCTAATTTTGATCAAGTATGGACAAATGTGAAGAGGAAGAAAACACTTTCAACAAAAAATAAGCATTCAAAGACATTTAGATCTTCTAAGAAAGTTGAATCTTTGGATATGTAATTATTTATGTAATTTTGGGTCGAAGTAAGTGTCTGAAACATGTAAATTATTTCTTTAAATTAATAGAAAGAGTGTTATCTTCTCTGATAGCAATTTTCCCAAAAACAATATTGTAAAATATATATTATATAATATTTAATACATAGTGTATATTATATACTACATAGTAAATAGTATATATTTATTAGCAGAGAGAGATAAATGTTGGCATTGATGGCAACCTAAATTCATTCATCTGGTCCATAGTTTATTTTTGGTTCATACCGGCAGAACAAAATGAAGAACAGGGCATTTGATTAAACCTAAGTATGTCGATCAATGTGCATTATCTTCTTATCAGTTTGTGTTGCGAATCTCAGGGAAGATATTTGGGTATCTTTAATATCCTATTCTAGAGTTTTGTGGCTACGCATTCACTGGTGTATGATCTAGGAGATCTGGTGCACTAATTTTCTGATTATGTATGCTAGAAGGTCAACTTGGTGAAATTAGTCATTGTGGATGTTTAATAATTAATTGGTTAAATTTTTCTATGTTTGAATATGTTTATTTGGGTCCTCACTATGCTTTAACCAACAATGGGTGGTGTGCATAAAGAATTAGTGGTCAATTTATCCAACAAATGAAAAGTATTTTATGTTTTATGTAAGCTGACATATGAATGATCAAATCTTTCATAGTGGATATATATATGAGATCGGTTGTATCATTTTGGGAGAGTGAATATATAGTATGTGAAGTATATGAGTGTGTGGTGTGAAATTCAAAAGGATAGTGGTGTGAATTCATTTGTGCATGAATTTGTGTTGTGAATTGCAGAAAAGAGCAGAGCGAAGAGTAGAATCAGATAGAAGGTCTAGAATCTGATCCATGAGCCTAACCAGAACTGTAACTTGGCATAATTATATGCTAATACTTTAGTTCAACCGCTTAGATGGTTTTAATCTAAAATTTTGTAAGGAAGTGAGCCTTTATATTGAGTAGTGAGCTCTAGGCAGTGTGCCTAAATGCAAGTGCATTCCCTTTTGCAAAAACTCATATTTGAGTACTCAAATTGTGGATTAACCTCCACTGTGGTTTTTCCCCTAACAGGGTTTCCATGTAAAAATCCTTGTGTTATGGTGTTGTGGATGATTACTTTGTGTCTTTTCATATTTCTTTGGTTTAAGGATGAAATGGTTTAATTATCAAATTAGTAAAGTTCACCTTTGCAAAACACTGATTCACCCCCCCCTCTCAATGTTCCCTTGAGTCCAACAATTGGTATTAGAGCATTTGGTTCCTCGGAAGAAGTTTAGTAGCTTGAGGTGGATCTTGGAATGTGATGGACTCTGGCAGTCTTCAGTGGCAGATTTTGGTGGCATTTGATGACCTTGATCGGTCTAAATCATAATCCAAGAATTGAAAGAAAATCTTAGGGATGTCGATAAATTCATTCAAACATTGAAAGATCGGATTGTTAAATCCAGGGAAAAGAGGAAAAATCTATGTGATCGGATTAAGCAGAAAGAAAGAAAAAACATGGATGATGCTCCCCTACATCAAACCTTGAAGGAAATAACTGAAGAATTTGAAAAGCTTGCCAGAAACAATGCTACCCTAAAGCATGAAATGGAATCTATGGTGATGAAGCTAACTAAGGAGATTGAAGAAAGGAAGAAGAATTAGGAGAGTCTTACCCAGTCCTTAAAAGAAAGATCTAATGAATGTAGAAGATCCAATGGAGAATTCATTCAATTAGAAAGTGAATTGCAACAATCCAAAAACAATGAAGAAGAGCTTGAAAAATAGCTTATTATTCTTAGGGATGAACTTGCTACTACAAATGAATACAAGGATAAGTTTACGATTATTTCTGTTAAGATTGATGAGCTGACTCAAGGATAAAAGAATGCTAAAGACAAGAGAGATCTTGGATATGAGAAAGGAGAAAGTTCTGCATCTAGGCAAAGAAATTTTAGGAAAGGAAATTAGATGAACAAAGATGGAAGGTATCTGGTAAGACAACCCAATGCTCAAAATTTTAATGGATATTGTTTTGCTTGCAATAAATTTGGCCATATGGTTGCTTAGTGTAGAAGTAAAATGAAATTAAGTAATCCATCATTCTTTGGTTAGTGTTTCAATTGCAAAAAGTTTGGTCATAAATCAATTGAATGTAGAACTATGTCAAACTACTCTGTCAATAGAAGTAATGTTGAATGTTATTCCTATGGAAGAATTAGGAATATTGCTAATCAATGCAGATCAAGAAGAAATCAATGGAATGATTGGTCTGGACAAGGAACTACTATGTGTTACAATTGCAATAGATACAATTACATTGCAATGTTTTGCAGAAATAGAAATATGGGTAAAAGAGGTTTGGTATACAAAGACAAAAATACACAAAAAAATGATAAATAAAAAAGAAAAATGATTGTGGATGAAATAAGAGATCAGATGAACAAGTCATGCGTAAGGAAAAATGAATCTAATTTTGGAAATGGTTCTGCATCAGAACCTGCTTCTAGTAATTCCTCTAAAAATTGATCTCAGCCCATTGGCCTACGAGAGTTTTTCAAGAAAATCATTCTCCCCTGTTCGTAAGAGGGTACCAGATCATGACAAGATTGTTAAAAGGTGTATTAATGATCTATAGATTTTTTTGGAAATCACAAGAAAATTCAAAGAAATCATAGGTTCACAGAAGAATTTTTCTCTCACTGTCTGAGAAAACAAAGTATCTAGAAAACCTAGGGAAAAGCCATTTATTACAACTGTACGAGCTATAAAAGATAAGTTGTAACTCTCATTTGTCACTTTGCATCGAAGAAGAAAAGGAGGAAAGTGGTCTGGAGCATAATTTTGAAGGAGTGAAGTAAATTCGATGGTGAATCTCAAAATTCATTAGGTATTTTAGTTGTTTTGGAATTTCCATATAATTTTGTGTGTGGTTGTACAAAAGGAAAAATGGAAGAAATTAAAGGGTCAATCAATTTAGATGAATACAATATTGAAAATATTAGAGCTATAAGAAATTTGTTGTCACCTAATGAATTGAAATGGGTAAAAGAAGCCAAACACAAGAATTTGGACATTTGGAATGAGTTTACCTATTTGGAGAATGTGAAACTTGTTAAATTCATTTTGAGCAAATTGAATGATGACAGATTGGTTCTGGACAAACCCTACATCATTTCGGAAGCAGTAATTGAAAATCTAATTGGATTATGCAAGATTGAGGATATACCAATAATCTCAACAATCAAAAAGTTTGTGACAAGGTAAATTGCGCATGGCGTATCATACAAAATATTTTTCAGAAATAGAGAAGGAGCAACTTCGGCTGGTGCAATCGACATCTCAAACAAAATGATAATGGAAGGTTAGAACTTTGACCTGTGTGGACTATTAAAGGATCAACTGATGGGAAATGTTAAATTAATGAAAATGACAGATTACCCTTTCATGTTTGGTACTCCGGTCATATGTCTGGTAATGTATTTTTTGAAATTTTTACCGATGAATAACAATGTGGTGTGGAAAGTAAATGAATTGGTGTGCAAACAAATATATACACACTCTAAGAATTTGGCTAACTGTGATCAAGAATTTGAAAATTTCTTAAAAATTTTCTTGGAAAGTTTGGATCAGTTGGTATTTCTCTTCTAGTAAGAGCACTTGAAGTTGGTTCCTCTTCCAGTAAGATGGAGAGTAGGAGGAAAAGAGAAAAAGAGATTGATGTTAGTACTCCTTGAGAATGCAAGATTCTAAAAACTTAAGCAAAAGGAAAGGAATGAGAAATTGTGGACATACCAGATGAGGAAACTGAGGATACATAGGGAAAAGAGTACGATTCAGTCAGATCAAAACAAGAAAAGGAAATAGCAGAAGCAAGTGAAGAAGAAGATGACTTGACAAAAGAGAAGCTACACAACTTATTCACAAGGAAGGTGGAATGCAGAAAATTGCTCAGTTATGGTCTATCAGACCCTCATATGATCATGATATGATTTTAAGTGTTTTGAGTGCTCATATTGTACATAGTCAGATCAAATTGGAGAATTTACGGAATATATTACCTAAATAAATGATTGAATGCATTAAGGAAACTTTGGACTCTAAGTTTCAAAACAAAGAAGAAGGAGAAGTAATCTCTCATTTGAAGGGACAGTTTAGGCTATTACTCACCAAGTTGAAAAAGAGGATGAATGAGCTAAGGTAATGCATAAATGTAGCAAATAACATCTACAACTATTGCATCCATTGGCCTCATGTAGTTGGGAAATGCAAAGACAATTTAGAGAAAATTGAAATAGAATTGAATGGAATTGGAAAAAGTTTTGATATGTTTCAAGATCAGGATGGTGCAATCAAGAAAAGAATTCAAGAACTATAGTTTGAGCACACAAAATTTTAGTTCACTAAAAACACACTTGTGAAAACTTTTTGGAAAGTGAAGGACCTAACTGAATGCAGACTAGAACAGATGGTTGAGATACTAAGGAAAGGTGAAAAATTAGAGGATGTGATCAGAATTATGGAATCCCTCACTGAAATTGTCAAGAGGACATCTAAGAATAATAGCATGATCATAATCATCGGGATTGCAATAGAAGCTTGGAAAAAATTCTTCCCAGAGGTGAAAGAGAATCACAAGATAACTTTCTAAGTAGCAGTTGTTATTTTTCAAGTTTTTAATCAATTTTGAAGTTTTGGTTATATTTGAAAAAGGGCTAGAATGTAACACATGTTTTTTCAATTATTGGCATATCTTTTTCATTGATTTCAAAGGGGGAGAGAAAGCATTGAAAAATGCCTCATGAATCTAAGGGGGAGCTATGTTTTGGAATTTTTAAGTTTGGCAGCGTACTCATATTGGTTTTGACACTTAGTCATTTTTCCCTAAGTGTTTCCATCAATTCCAAAGGGGGATATTTTTGGCATATGGCTTCTAGTGTTGTCATTAATGGAAACCTAAAGTTATTCATCCAGTCCACAATTTAGTTTTGGTTCATACCAGTAGAACATAATGAAGAATAGGGCATTCGATTAAACCTAACATCTATCAATCAATGCACATTATCTTCTTATCAGTTTGTCTTACACATCTCAAGGAAGATAGTTGGGTATCTCTAATATCTTATTCTAGAGTTTTGTGGCAACGAATTCACTGGTGTATGATCTAGGAGATCTGGTGCACTAATTTTCTTATTATTTGTGCTAGAAGGTCAGCTTGGTGAAATTAGTTGTTGTGCATGTTTAAGAAGTAATTGGTTCAATGTTTCTATGTTTGAATATGTTTATTTGGGTCCTCACTATCCTTTAACCAACTATGTGGGGTGCACATAAAGAATTAGTGGTGGATTTAGCCAATAGTTGAAAATTATTTTATGTTTTATGTAAGATGACATATGAATGATCAAATCTTTGATAGTGGATATATATATATGAGATCGATTGTATCATTTTGGGAGACCAAATGAATAGTATGCAAAGTATATGAGTGTGTGGTACAAAATTCAAAAGGATAGTGGTCCAAATTCATCTGTACATGAATTTGTGTTACAAATTGCATAAAAGAGCAAAATAGAGTAGAGCAAAGAGTAGAATCAGATAGAACGTCCAGAATCTGATCCATGAGCCTAATTGGAACTCTAACTTGGCATAATTATATGATACTACTTTATTTCAACCACTTAGATGGTTTTAATATGAACTTTTTGTAGGGAAGTGAGCCTTTATATTGAGCAGTGAGCTCTAGGTAGTGTACCTGAATGCAAGTGCATTCCCTTTTGTAAAAACTTATATTTGAGTACTCAAATTATGGATTAACCTCCACTGTGGTTTTTCCCCACAATTTTTCCACGTAAAAATCCTTGTGTTATGGTTTTTTGGATGACTACTTTTTGTGTTTGCATCTTTCTTTGGTTTAATGTTTAAATGGTTTAATTATCAGATTAATAAAGTTCAGATTTGCATAACATTGATTCACCCCCTCTTAGTGTTCCCTTGAGTCCAACAAGAAAGGCCTAAGAGAGAGTGATAGACCTAAGAGGGATGGGGAGAGATAATTGAGAGGGAGAGGGGAAGAGAGACCTGAGATGGAGAGAGGGAGAGAGAGACTTGAGATGGAGAGAGGGGGAGAGAGACTTGAGAGGGAGACAAGGAGTGAGAGAGGAAGAGAGAGAGAGTGAGAGTGAGAGTAGGAGGCAAAGAGGGAGAGAGATACTTGAGAGAGAGAGTGAGAAAGAGAGATATTTGAGAGGGGGAGAGGGAAAGGGAGGGAGGGAGAGAGAGATGAGAGGGAGGGAGGGAGAGATGAGAGGGAGGGAGAGAGATACTTGAGAGGGAGGGAGAGAGAGAGGGAGTGGGGGGGACCTGAGAGTGAGAGGGATAGAGAGAAAGAGAGAAAGACTTGAGATCAAGAGATAGAGAGTTGACACAAAGAGAGGGAGAGAGAGATATAGGGAGAGAGAGAGAGAGAGGGAGAGAGAGAGTTGAGAGGGAGAGTGTTTTATCATGTTGGGACCCTCTAGAATAATAATTCATGCAACCATCAAATAAAACCATTAAAACTCAATTCAACATTCATGCCATTAAAACCTTCAAACTTAATAACGTGTCATTAGATCCTTCATGTAAAAGTTATAAAATAATCATGAATAAGAATCATTATCTTGTAACCTGATGGAACCCCAACAAAATGTTTTGGTTCTATCATGAAAATTGTGAAAAATCCAGTCAGGTCCCTTGTTTTCTGATTTTAGGTCATTTTTCTTGTCACTATGATAGGGTTTTACTTCATAAATTTCCCAAAATTCTGGCATAAACCCTTGATCATTTTAATTTTACATTGAACTATCTTTCATTGTTCCCGATTACCTAAGTTGTCACTTGCACCATTAGAATCATTGATTTACGGACCCCTAATCTTAGGTTGACTGTTACCTCATGTCTTTTGAGGTATTAATAGTTGAAGGATTAATCTAAAGAAATTTTTAAAAATCCTTAGGCTTCATTATGGGACGACACCTCATTCACCTAGGAATGCCCCATCTTTATAAATAACTTTTGTGGCATGTGCAGAATTATGCTTTGTATGAGCCGTTTGATTGAAGGAATCAATATTGACCACTCCCCATATGCTCATGTTGGTTTATCACTTCTTATTTTATTCATACAGGTTGGTGGGCCTCGACCACATGTATGGTACAATGGTGGACCTATTGTGCTTATAGCACACATGCCCCATTCAGAATGGGGACCCTCTCTTTTGGTTTGTGTCGGGTCACTTTTCCTTCACCTCATTTTGTGTGCCCCTATTTTGTGTCCTAAGTGGTCAGGGAACTTTACAAGAATCATCTAGAATAGATTAGATTTTGTTACCCTCAAATTTTCTAAGTCTTGGGTCTTCGTAGGATTTCCCTAGCTGATTACCTTCAAGTCTTTGGATTGACGTCCTCTGGCCATTGTGGGTCCGCCCCTATGCGCCGCCCTTTGTGTATTTATTTGATGTCTTCACCGTCTTGAATGATGGACACCCAAAATCTTCCCGTCCCATGAGATCCACACTCGGATTTGCCATTTTCATCGATGTTTGTCCCGAACAGCCGACACTTGACCATCGTCCGCTCAGCGAACCCCGCTACCTCGAGTTTAATTTTTGAAATGACCAACAACCAAATTTTTGTGTTGCCATACGAGCATTCAATGAAGGAATTTAATGCCATATTTATTATAAATACCCCCACCTAATTTTCATTTTCACAACATTGTTTTGCAGAAGAGGTGTCAGAGCCCCAACCATTGCCATTGTTGCACCTACAACCTCCGATCATTGATTCAACCAACTTTCAAGGTGTTCCCATCATTGTTCACTGTGGGAGCCGTAGGTGATTTTTCTACCACCCTCACCATATGAATTTTTCCTTAAAATAAAAAATCATTAAATGTTTTTTCAATAAAATGATGAAACTAGGCAAAGAAATCACCTTCTCTGCAAAATCCACAAGTTAAAACCTAAAAAATCCTTTAAAATGATGATTTGGAGCCATGGGAATCAATCACCCTCATTATTTTTCTTGGGTGCAGGAGTCATGCCCTGAGGGCCTACATCCTCCCCAACGTCATTCGTCTCCCACAAAAATGTTAACTTTTTGAAACAACTTCCACCCCTGATGGGCCTGCCTTCGAGGAATGCTCCCTCCTCTCGATTGTTCTAAACCTTGCCAAATTTCACAAAGTTTAAGGGTGGACCCTCCAACCTCCTCGGGTCCACAAATGTGGACCTCTGAATGCAATGCACCTTTTTGCTCCACCATCTCGAATGATTGTATGATTCTTCCCTCCAAGTGTGCGGGTCTCGCCTTTGCGGTTGATAAACTCAAAAGTTTCACAAGCTCGAAAGGCACATCCTTCGACCCTATCAAATCTGACCATGCGAGCTTCTACCTAACAATTGCTCATCGGCTCTACCATTCTAAATGTCTTATGCAACCCATCCTCTCGCCGATTGAGCTCTACCTTCACAATTGTCATTTAAGACAAACTTGCAAAAATCATGAGTCCAGACTAACCCTTCATCCCATCTAGGTCCACACTCGTAGACCTCCATCCGTGGGAAGCCGTTGCTTCCCCACTATTTTGGATGGCCGTTTGATAACTTATTTTCATCCTCTGGAACCCAACTATCTATCTACCCTTTGCTATCAAAATGTCGAATTTCATGAAGGTCATCATCACCTCTTGCAGATTTAGACTCATGAGAAGTCATTGATTTCCCGCTGTCTCAAAATGAACAATTGGTTACTGCCACCCATCGGTTGGAACTTGACATCCCGTCTTCCCTTTTTCCCTCTGAAAAATATTATGTCTTGATGTAGTGCATGTTGAGTCCTATGAATTTTTGACTGCGAGACTCCATTTGGTTTTTGTCATTCCAAATAGTCTTTAGTCTTTGTCTCCCTGCTCTACGAAACCCACTGTCCTCCTCACTGTCAATATATTAAAACAAGATCAAATGAAGATTAGTGACTGATGCATCTTGCAGGTCTGACCATGCGGGTCTCCCATGTCGAACCGTTATACCATCATTGTCATTCTGAATGACCATCATCTTGCGTCCTTCTACGCCTCTTGGCCTGCATCTTGATTAACCACCATCCTCCGACCCCGCAGGTCCCACATGGTAGAATTCCAATTGCGGGATGCCACCTTTCCAATCATGTATGTCTCTGCTACCTCCAAAATAGCTACGAGCCCAGGAAAGTCTGCACCCCTAGGCCCGCATTGCTAGAATTCCTCCAAATGAAAGATGAAGATAATTTTTAGAGGATTTTTATCATCTTTAAGTGATGAATTATTTGATCTAACGTTGTTTTGTAGGATTTCGGCTAGCGTTCCTTGTATTATTATGCTCAAATCATTTACTTCTCCTTTGATTGTAGGATATATGGAACCAACTGTCAGATCCTTCGGGGTAGTTGCAGAAAAAGATAAAGTGAAGAAGATCACCAAAGCACCTAGAGGAAAAGAAGACAAGGATCAAATGAGGTACAAGTTCCAAGTGGAACCCCTCAACTCCAAGGTCATTACATAATGGAAGGAAATCTCAGACACAAATCTAGGACACATAGACATTGACGAATTTAAATAGAGGGTCAAGCTCAATCCCACAACAAAGAATTCCATAAAAATAAGAGGTAGTGGATTGGCCAAGGCTGTTGGATTCCCACCAACTCTTATAGCCCTTGAACTTGTGATGGCCTATAGGGAGGAATACCAAGAAGACACTAGAACAATAGTTGACAAATATGGGAACATATTGGCTTACTTGTTCACCAAGTCAATAGGGAGGACCTTTCACATCCCTACCTTCAGTGAAATGGAGAAGACACCCAAGGAATATGGAAAAAAAATGTGGGATGTTGATCCCCTTAAATGCAAGAATCTCATCAAAAAATATTGGTTGAAGGAGAAGAGGGGAAATGCCAATAAGGTGCCCCAGGAGCTCTTCCAAAGTGACTTCTACAAAGATTACCATGACTTGATAACTCTCTTGAGTAGAGTTATGGGCCTTCCGACCATGGCTTTCTTCCAAGAATGGATTTTGTAGTTCATAGAAGAAATAATCCAAGGAAATACCAAATTCTATTTGGCGGGAATGATTAGTGATTGCTTGCATGAGCAGTTTGTGGCAATGAAGAAAAAATTTAAGTTCTACATGATATCGTATCTTGTCTACTTGCTTTTCGACCATGCCCTATATAGGGGATTATTTGTGGCACCAAATCCAACTCCAAAAAGGGAGCTAAAGGTGTACAATAACTACCCTCAACTTCAGTAGAGGAACTTCAAAAGGGACTACTGCAGAGTCAATGATGCCTTCATAGGCCACATTATCAGAATGCTTGGGGGTGACCCTAGAAGAAGGGTCTCATATTACTAATGCCTTCATCCTTCGGTTTGGATTTCTGTATATATAGTTTCCAAATTTCACCTACATCTGAGCTAAGGTTTTCTCTGAGAAACCATATAAGTTGCCCTGGTATCCAAATGATCAACTAATATTGCATGAAATCTCCTAGTAGCTATAGTGATCATGCACCATCTTAAGTGATAAGCATAGATTCGGGGTCCCCTATCCACTCTCCTTCAGCCAAGGATAGTATGAACTCCACACATCCCAACGTGCAGAATATTCTAAAAAGGAGCTGAATGAATATAACTTGAAGTTCCACACTGCCCAACCAAGGATGGATCTATATGGAAAGCTTATGAAGTTGGTTGGGCTTGAATATGATCACCTCCACAATTTTGAATACTTTTGGGCCAATTGCAAGGACGACAAGGAGGTGTGTGTGCGACAATACATGTGCATAACAACCTACTTTGTCAAGATAGTAAAACTATTCCCAGTACCTGAGCAAATGGTTGAAGAGGAAAATGTGGTGGTGGACCCACGATATGACATTGTCACCAACTTGCCAATAGCACTAATCGACTAGAATGAAGAGGAGGTCAATAACCTTGATATACTGACAATTTATTTTGAGGCAAGGAAAAGGTAGTGGGTTAATGGGCAAATTGCTCAATTGAGGTGGCAAGGAATAGTGCTAACTATCCTAGAGCCCGAGGATCCACATCAAAGTGAAACTAATGATGCATTTGCTGACACTACCCCAGTTCGAGAGACTTTTGTGTCTCCTCCCAATACGAGGTCAAAGAAGACAAAGGAGGCTCATGAGCATCAACCTAAATCTAAGGAGTCTTCAAAGAACGCTTTAGAAGCTGAAACTTCCAATAGATCAAAGAGATTGGGAAGTTTCATAGAAATGCTCACTATCCAAGAGGACCCACTCCACGAAGGAGAAGAGCAACCAAATTCTCCACCTATTACACTTACTGAACCAACTACAATTTTTTCTACTACTGCTACTCCTCCACCTATTTGAAAAGCAGTAGTTTCCACCTCTCCACCTACGGTGGAAATTTTAGTCCACCTACCTCTACTTCTCATGTGGCTCAAGTTATAACTATAGATTCTACATCTACCACCACTTCTCTGCTCTCCTCTTCATCTATGTCTCCATCTTTGTCTCTTTCGACTGCCAGTGCAACAACCATGGTGCCTGCTCTCACCCTTCTAGAAGCTTTCACCAAATACATGCAAAATATTCCATTAGAGGTTTCTGGAATGTTTGCAAACCCTGTAGTGCAAGCCACATTAGCTCATGCCATAACTGGTCTTCTTGTCCCTCCTCCTCCTATTGATCATCCCTCGATCGAGGTGACAATTCAAATTTTTGAAGAATTGGATAGGCAGCAAAAAGAAGTGAGCAAGAAATTAGAGGAAGAAGCGGATGACTACCACGAGCATCCCATATATCAACACCTCATGATTGATGAGGTCATCCATGAAGAAGAGGAAGAAGAATCCTTTGAGGAAGATGATAATGAGCCAAAGTATATCATGGAGAACTTTGATCCCGACCTCGAGGAAGAGTTGTCTTAGCAACTCAAACATGTTGAGGATGAATGAACTGAAAAGCAGCCCGCTATTGAAGAAAAAGGTGTTGATACATAAGTGGAGGACACTACACCTCCAACAAGGGAGAAAAATAAAAGCCCCAAGCATAATGAAGAGATGCCTCCTCCAAGAGAACAAGAAGAGGAAGAGAAATAAAAGAAAGATGAAGCCAAGCCTAAAGAAGAGGCTGAAATGAGAAGAAGCCCAGAGATAGAATACCACGAAGAACATAGGCATGAGCAGGAAGAAGAAGAGAAAACTTTTGAGAAATACAGCCCCAAGAAGCGCATAGCAAATAAGTCCCAAAAAAAGGTGACTGTGTTTATTCAAGATTCAAATGAAGAAGAAGGGGAAAGGCCAGAACAAGAGACCTCAGCTGGAAATACATTGCAAATCCAACACACTCGTGAAGATGTAAGTGATCATGAATCACCGAAAAGGGCAGTTCAGATGCCCGAATGGCTTGAGAAGCAACTAGAAAAGAAGACCCCCAACTCCAATAGATTTAAAGGCAAGGTTGGAAGCCATCTTTTCTCAAGCCTAGATCAACACAAAGAAGAAAAAGAAACCAATTGTCAGATCTCAGCTGACTATGGATGCATCTGGATCAAGAATAATACAAATTTCCACCCTGGTAATGGGTGAAGAAGGGGTCAGCTATAATATCTCTACCATTGATCTAGGGACAGCGGCGAGAGAGAAAAAGATTCACCATCTTCAGGGATCCATCACTACCATTATGCACCAAATCTACAAGGATAAGACCTCTAAGGAGGAGTTAAAGGAATAGGTGGTGGATCTAACGACACATATTCCACAATGGTCTTCAATGGAAGATCTCCCTACTACGTCATCAGCTCCCCAATTGCTGCTATCAGAGCAGCATATTAGCAAGTTAGAAAAGAGAAAGAGTTTGACTAAAGCTATTGAAAATTGGCTTTGGCAGGTCCTCTACAATGGGAACATGGGCATTGGACGTGTTGTCAGGATAGCAAACAAATTCTTAGATGAGAAAAACAACCTTGAGGATATAAAGAATATGTGTAATGACTTCTCAAAGGTATATAGGATCATGTATCCTCAAATTGAGGCAATCCTCAAGATGCTCGAGAAAATGGTAACGAAAGAGCTTTCTCTGGCGGAGGGTGATTTATGGCTTGTGGAAAACTAGAAATTAGGCCTCGATCATAGGAAAGAAATGTTAGAACAGGTGCTCCATGAAGTAGAGAAAGATATTGATTGGGTTAAGGAGATCAGAACATGTGAAGAATACCTTAAGTTAATGATAGATTTTGACATGCTTGTTGTTGAGATGGATCTAGAAAAGATAAGACCCCAATTCCATAAGAAGATGGAGAATGGAACCATAGGCGAACTCACATCAGATTTCATGGGTTTTTCTGCTCATGCCTTCACCCAGTCAAACTGAGTATCACAGAGGCCAAATGTGACAATTATTGGGACACATTCACCTGTCGATCGAAAAATTTGAACTTCTAGATGCTCCAATAAGAAATTTTGGAGTGGGATAAGCTTCATCCCTTGATCGAAAAATTTGTGGAACATGCTACATTGCAAAAGGAGGCTAGAAAGCTCGTTATAGATGATGATTTTCTCACTGTGTAGCTACAGTTAAAAGGGAAAACAACAATTTGCTAAAGGACAAAAGAGCTACAGTGTCATCACAAGAAGACAAAATAGGAATAAGAAAAAGTTGTATTTTAAATTCCTATATATTTGGGGGTATGTGAAACCCTAATGTAAAATGAATCTGGGCCGCACAATGAAAGTAAATCTTGGCCATTCATTTCACTTTTTGAAAACTATAAATAGGGGGTCTCCTCTCATTTTCAAGAGAGAGTTGAGTTGTTGTAAAGACATGCTGCTAGAATATTAATAGAAATTCATGCTCCTAGGCAGCTGACGGAGGCCTATGCAGAAGTAGTTAAGGCAAGTATAGATTTGGGATAGCACATTGTTGATCCACTATCATGATTGGGGCTAGTTTTCTATCTGTATCAATTCCAAGGGATTACTCAGGCTTTGGCACAACAGACACCTCTGATGAATCCAATTCCACAACTCGTAATGGTGCCCCACTCAGGACAACCATTGAATCAGATGCCTCTCGTGCCTCAATTCTTTCAACCCCAGTAGCAGCAAGTGCATGCTCAACCACCCCATGTGTTGGCATACCTCCAAAATATTGTTTTCTCACCTACCCATCAAAATCAGTTGGTGATGCAACTGGTCTTCCTTCAAAATTTAGCTTTGCAGCCAAACAACACAAAAAAGGATTGGATTGATGAGTTAATGGAAATGATCAAGAAGATGTCAATCAAGATGACACATTTAAGTAACTAGAAGAACTATTTTCAAGCATCTCAAAGAATCATCCAAGCCAACCTTAATCAGGACAGTCGCGATAGTCATGACAGTCATGACGTCGATGCTCCTTCTAGATAGAACTATGAGAGAAATCATAATTCAGGGTAGAACTTTGACATAAGGCCTTCCCAGAGACAAATTCAGACATGGAACACTAGGCCAAACAATGGTGGTGTTCCCATGCCACTTTACTAGCCTAGCAAAAATGACAAGACCACGAGCAGGGTATACCTAGCTAAGGCCACCTTGTCTGGTTGGTGTCACATTCATAAGACAAGTCAATATTCTGAATTCGATTGTTTGAAGTTCTAGACGGCCACTGAAATCTTCCAGATATAGGTCTGAACCATATGATTCCTCAGTGTTGGTGGTCAACCAGGCCCCTTTCCCAAAGGTTGGGAGTAATGTGCCCGAGAAGGAGACTGTTGTTGCTTCAAGCAACGATAAGGTAGATGAGGTAAGTACCGAAAGTCCTTTGACTCAGCTCTTCAATAAAGTAGATAATGGTCCAGTAGATGAGGAAGACTTGAGGGAAGATGAAGTTCAAATGTTTCACCCAAGGACTACCCCATATGATCTAAGGAATAGGCAGGCGGGTGGTCAAGCAGGTGGTCCTTTTACCACCTCCACCCCGCCTAAAAAATTTAGCACCACTCCCAACCCAAATGCTAGCAACAACCTAGGCTACCCGCATGTGCCTAACTAGTACTTTAATAGAAATAGGCAACAAGGTCATAACCAAAATCAGCCTATTGGTCCCTCCTAGAGTGCTCCTTTCGAAGCTAAAATTGAACAAATGGGGGAATATGTAGTTGAGGAGTTTAAGAAGGTTAAGATAAGTTAGTCCGCCTATGAATTTTTCAAAGTCCCGGCAGTTAGGAATGCCTTCTTCAAAATGATCAATGGGACTCCTTCATCCAAGCCAACCAAGGAAGTACCTGCCAAAAGGGTCTCCTTTGAGGACTCAAAGAGTGAGCCTCTCATCCAACAGGTTTTCAATAAGAACGAAGACCTGCCTTCAAACCACCAAGAAAACAAACAACTTGCTAAGGAATTGGATCAAGACCAAACCCAAAACAAAGGCAATGAAAAAGAAAAAGGTTAGGTGGCCCAAGTGGACATCCCTGGGGGACTATTTCATGGAAAGTTGGAAACCCATCCCTTCTTGACCACCATTAGAATATTTAGAAAAAATTTGCACAATTGTTTGCTTGACTTGGGAGCCTCTGGTAATTTCATGCCCCTCTCAGTGTGCAAATCTTTGGGAATAGTCCCAACTCCCTCCCATCACAAGGTGACACAACTTGATAAAACAGAAATCAACATAGTCAGCGAAATCAATAGGATCCCTATGAAAATTCTTGTTGATCCATGGATACAACAGATGATCAACATACAGGTTGTTGATATCCCAGATACCTACGACATTATCCTGGGTAGGGATTTCACATGGTCATTGAATGGATATGCTACCAAAGACTATTCTCACTTATGGCTGCTATGGAAGGGGTTGCCAAATTAGATCCTATAGACCGAGAACCACGTACAAAATTCATGATTATAGAATACAACAACACGAATGAGGTGTTGTTTTTTGAAACAGAGCTAGGGAATTATTTCCCTGTGGCATATTCAGATGAAATAGAATTCTATGAGGAGGAGACAATCGATGAGGTCCTCCTTGTGTTAGGAAACCCACTTGTCGGCTTGACCCACACGCCTCAGAGCACAAAAATTTTGATTGAATCAGATGAGGAGGATCCTTATGAGGGTGGAAACCTTGGATTGCTAGAAGGCTTCCAAGATTTCATGGGAAAGTGAGTCCAAAATCAACTCAGCTTGGGAGCAAGAATTAATTTTCAATAACTCCTATTGCCCAGTTGGTGGAGGGTACACAATGCAGCCCACTCTGAATTTGAGTATTGCATGTGCCAAATAGCAATAGAGCACATTAAAGGACACGTCACCCCTAGAGGCGAGGTTTGATAGGTACGACCATATCAAAGCCACTCCGGCCTACGCCACTTCCTAAGGTTGCTAAAGAAAAAATGTCATTGGTATTACAAATCAAGTCAGCTAATTCCAATGTCGAGGATTCTTCCAAATTTTGGACGTTGCACCTTGATGGGTCCAAATCCAAGCAAGGAGCTAGAGTTGGCTTTGAATTGATCAGCCCCACAATTAAGTCATATTTTTATGCCCATAGACTTTAGTTCTATTGCAAAAATAATGTAGCAGAATATGAGGTGTTAGTCCTTGGCCTCCTAATGGAATTAAGGAAGAAGGTCTAAATGTTACAAGTCTTTGGTGCCTCAGAGTTAGTCATAAAAAAGAAAGAAAAATCTACTCCTGATATGATTGAATATTTACCAACTATAGGCATAGGGTATGGGATCTATTAGAGAGTCTAGATGCATTTAACATTCAATTGATACCATGCTCTCAAAATTACACTAATAATGCCTTGGCCCAGGTGGCCAGAACCCTATAGCCACTGTCATTATCTGGCCTCATGAGATTCAGTGTTGAGCTCACCTTTATCTCGTCTATGCCAGAAAATGTGTCTAATTTCCAAGTGTTTAATGATGATAAACACATCATGGATCTGATCACCAGCTCTGATGTGTTTTTGGCCCAAATAATTGATGAAGTTGAGACTTAAGAGACCAAGCTAGATATAGAAGGGGTCATCAACCTCAACATTAAAACTATTCCCAAAGGTATGGTCCAACTAGAGCAGATATTTGATTTGGATCAGATTGGAGATTAGGATCAATAGGTAAATAAAGACTCCATCACTAATAAGTGTGACACCCACAATCTCGGAACAACCGAAGAAGCTAAGAATGTATTCATTGGTAAGGTGTGCACATCAGAAGAAATAAAAAGTATCATTGATGCTTTACGTAAGTATCACGATGTAGTTGCTCGGAGTTATGAGGATCTAAAAAATTATGACACGTCAATCATTACACACACTATCCCTCTTAGGCCAGATGCTAGACCATTTTGACAACAGCAACACCCCATCAATGTGCTACTGGAACTAATTATTTACAAAGAGGTATATAAACTACTATCTGCAAGATTATATTGTTGGTCTGACACTCCACATGGGTGGAAAATTTAAGAAGAATGGTGAAATCAGGTTGTGTGTTGATTTCCGTAATTTGAATAGAGCCTCAAAAAAGGACAACTATCATGTGCCTTCATTGGATGAGGTATTGCAAATTTTTAATGGCTCTCAAATCATGTCCTTCCTGGATGGGTACTCTGGGTATAATCAAGTGATGGTGTAGTACAAGGATAGGCATAAAATGACATTCACCACCAAGTGGGGAACCTTTGCATATAGAAGAATGTCTTTCGGGTTGATCAACAAAAGCACCACCTTCCAGCGTGTGATGGAAATTTCTTTTAAGGACATAATTGGTAAATGTATCATTATCTATATGGATTATCTTATGGTATTTTCCAAGAACAAGGGAGACCATGTCTCTAATCTATGTAAGGTCTTCTAGAGGTGCAAGGAATTTGACATATCCTTGAATCCAAAGAAATGCATCTTTGGAGTTACAGACGGTAAGTTGCTCAGACATGTTATTTCAAAATGAGGAATTTCCATAGATCCTGAGTGTGTCTAGTCTCTTTTGAAGATCCAACTATCGGGTAGTAAAAAATAACTCAAATCTTTCTTCGAAAAGATAAACTTCGTTAAGAAGTTCATCACGGGCTTCGTTGAAATTGTCAAGCTACTGAACACAATGTTGAAGCAAGATTCCAAGATTGAGTGGAAATTAGAAGGAAAGCATACCTTTGAGGAAATCAAGAAGGCAATTGTTGATTCCCCTGTGTTAGTTATTTCAGATTATCTGAAGCCATTTTACATTTATTCGTTCGCTTCAGACCACTCATGCGCCAACATATTGACCCAGAAGGATGGAGAAGGAAATGAGCACCCAATTTCCTTCATGAGCACTCCATTAAAAGATGCTAAGTTGCAGTATCACAATGTAGAGAAAACAAGCATATGCTCTTGTTAGAGGAGTCAAGAAGTTTAGACACTACATCCTAATGAGCCCAAAATATGCTCATTATTTAAATGTTATGATGTATTTTTAAATACCTTTACTCTTTTTAATGGTTGTTTTATACTCTGCGACTATAAAATTTTATCTTAAATAGGGTAGTATCCTATGACAATGCATTCCTATATTCCTGCAGCTTAATATCTCTGTATGTCTATATTCATGGCCCTATTTGACCTCCCAATTGACTGATATGATACGTGTGGTTTTTGGATAAATGATATGAATTTAATGTGTGTGATTAATGATGAGTATCGTACTATTATATGTATTCTTTCTTTCACCTTTGTTGCCATGTGTTCCGTGGGTTGTTAAAAATAGTATGAACAAGTCAATGCACAGCAACCTCGGTTCTGAAGTGAAGACCATTTCCACCATGACATCGAGGAAGTTGATCGGCGACGGCTCTTTGTCTGGGTCATCGGGAGGAGATCTAAATGGTCATCAATCTAGGAAGAGTGGAACGCTGGATTCTCTCTTAATCAGTTGAATAGATATACTTTCATTTATGGAAATCTGTTCCTCAGAATTAGGAAGCATCTATGTCCACATCTTTCTCTTTCAAGTTAGTTAGTTAGTTAGCTATTTTTCTATAAATAAATGTTCCTCCTGCGCGAGTGAACATGAAGAGAGGATTAGGAAGATTAGACTAGACTAAGAACATAATAGAGTATTTTAAGAGCAGTATTATAATGATAAACAAAAGTTTTTATTAGTTTTCTTACAAGTAGAACAACCATGTATATGATTTTGAGTTATGAATAAAAAGTTGATGAAGTTTTGAGTTCAATTCTTGTATAGTTGGTTGATGCTTGCTAAGGGGGCTCACATAGTAAGTATCTTTAGTTAGTAGTTTATTTCCTATTGTTTATCGGTTAGAATTTCATTCCAGGAAGTTTTAGCGCAAACTCAGTCTTGTATTATTCCTACAGCATAAGGAATCCATCCCTGTGTCTGTTCCTGCAGCATAAGGCCAGTTCATGGCTTATTTCTCAGTAATAGATGTCATGACTTTTGCTTTAATTAAGTTATGCTTAAGTTGATAATACTTTGCTTTACATTCCTGCGTTAGAAGTAGAATTCCTTTCATGCATTTACTTGTAGTAGGTTGTGGCTAAAATCGATTCTTAGTGCACATACAGTGCCATGACATTTCAAGTATACGTTCCCTGGTTTGACAAAGTAAATGAATGACCATAAGAAGATGTTAGTCACCTACTGGAATGTCCAATTCCTAGGTTAGGATTTGTTGTGACTTTTATATCCTTTTGTGGGCGACAACCATTTTTGGTGCCATTGTCGGGGATGGTGTCAAGCTAAGAACCTGTCATAGTCATTGTTAGCAGTAGCTTAGTGTGTTTATTTAAGAATTTTCAAATCCTTCAATTTTTCAGTTAAATTTGTTACATGCATAGAAGAAGAGACACTCTAGGGAGATTCTTACCAAACCCTTCCTTCACTTATAACAATTTTGAACCAACTTATAATCTATTTGAGGAAGAAGGAAACCAAGATATCAATCCATTTGCTGAAGACCCACTCGCTGAATTTCACTTTGACCTAGCTGACGAAGAACCCCAGGAAAATCCATTTGCTCTGATACTTCATCAAGCAGATATGGCACAAAATCCACCTAATCGACCTCCTACTTTTGAATTCCCTATTATAGCCCAGGAAGATAATGATAACCTAACAAATATTCCTTCTTCATTACTTCCCAAGTTCTATGGACTAGTTACAAAGGACCCAGACACTTTCTTTTTTGAGTTTGACATGCTCTGTTGAAGTTATGATTATACCATAGATGCTCACAAGCTGAAGTTGTTTCCTGCTACTTTGAAGGAGGGAGCTCTAAGATGGTTCATGAGTTTGGGGAGGAATGCTGTTGATAGTTGGGCACTCATGCAAACAAATTTTATTGAGAAATATAAGGAATATTGCAAGAGTGGTAGTAAGGGTGATGATATATTCTGAATTCAGCAGAAGGAGGATGAAAGCTTGGAAGACTATATCTCAAGGTTTTTGTTTTCCTTGAAAAATAATTCAGACCATACTCTCAATGAAGAATCTCAAAAATTACTTTTTCTGAGGGGAATCAATGATTCCTGTATTGATGCTCTGGATCTAATGGGAGGCAGAGATATAACCCAAGTGCCTTGGGATGATATTCAGAACATATGCTACAACTACTCTCGTGCAAATTTCAAGAAGGGCTGAGGTCATCAGGCCATAGTGGGAAAGTCTTCTACTAATGGAGTTTCATGGATGGAGATTTCAAATTTGATGTATGATTTCAAGCAAGATATCATAAATAACATGGCTACATAGTTGGATACTATGCAAGCTCAAAAGAAACATGAGGAAGTTGAAGCAATCTTGGCGAAGTTCTATCCACATTGCCAACAAAAGAAGCATGACTACAGATGTAAGATGGTGGCTAACATGGAGGCTACGAAATTACCTATTGACTTTAAGGCAGTAGAAAGTGATGATGACCAAGTATTCTACGTTGCACAAAGGCGCCCATGGGCTCAAAGACAAGGTATGCCTCAAGACCCTTAACTTTTGGTAATCCTTACTCTAATTATAATAACCAATGGCAACCTACATATGGCCCATCAACACCATGGAATACCTCTCAACCACAATGGCCTAACTATCCAAATCCATAATGGCGATCTCCTCAAGGAGGTTGGCAGCAGCCACAAGGACAATGGGCTCCACCCCAAGGTAACTAGCAGCAAAATCCTCAATGGAGAGGTTCTCAACAATGGCAGAACCAATCCTCTAGCTTTTTGCAACTTCAGCAACCACAAACTTAGGCCCTCATGCCACCACTTGTAGCACCTGTAGCAAATACTGGCCCTCCAAAACAAATGCCTATGCCTGCTCAGCCATTGTCAAATCCTAATAATAAGTAGCAATAACAACAACCTATGTATTTTGTAGAAGCCAATCAGTATCCAGCCTATGCCCTGAATATTAATGATATCCATCTCAGGTCTGGAACCACCCTACCTGCTCCACAGTTGCCAGTAATTACTGAAATTCCAAAATTTTCTTCTGAACAATTGACTGGTACTACAAAACAAATACCTATATCATATACTATCTCTAAGGAGCCTGTCCTGCAACATCCAACAAAACCACCTTTTCCTCAGAGATTGTAATTCAATACACCCAAGTCTATAGAGGAGCCTACCTTTGATATTTTGGATCAGCTAAAAAATGTACACATTTAAATCCCTCTTTTTCAAGCCATTAAAGATGTTCCAATCTATGGGAAAGCCATTAAGGAGGCTTGTTTGAAGAAACCTGGCAGAAAGAAAAAGGATCCCCAAACTATCCATGTTTTAGGACATTTGGCAGATATTATGTTAGGGAAGGTAGTCATGCCAAAATATGCTAACCCTGTAAGTCCTGTGGTACAAATAAATATTAATGGTCAAATAGTAAAGAATGTTTTGGTCGACCTTGGTGCAACCACTAATGTAATGACCAAGCATACTATGGAGTATTTGAATATCCTAACCATTAGGTCTACACCTACCGTCCTGCAGCTTGCTAATAGTTCCACTGTAACACTTGATGGTATGGTAGAAGATATAATTGTCAACCTTGAGTCTTGGGAATACCCAGCGGATTTCACCATATTGTCCACAAAGGCAACTTTGGGTAGATATCCTATCATCCTGGGTAGACCATGGTTAGCCATAGATAATGCTTTTATAGGATCTCATTCAGGGAATATGACAATTTATGATGGTTAGTCAACAAAGAAATTGGCTTTATACCCACCTGCTCAGCCTTAGCTAGACTTGTCTCAGCCAATTTGGCCAGATTTAGGTGAGGAAACTGAAGAAGGCAATTCATTGGCTCACTTAATGATGCTACAAACTAATCCATTTTCCCAACTTCAGGGTGAAGATGACCTGCTTTTACAAATTCTACAGTCCAACTCTGACATGAGTAACCCATCTGTTTTAGATAAGTGTACTCAGTAGAGCTTCCCGCAGCAACTAAATCTTGAGAACCCATCATTTAAAATTCCTGCAGTCTATCAACATTTGCTTCCACAAGAAATACAAACACCACCTTTACCAGTAGACTCCATGAATGATCTTACCAAACAAATTGAGTTGTCTCCAGGCCACTGTCTAAATATCAACAATAAGTTGCCTCAATCTCAACAAACTACCCTAGTTAAAATGTTGCAAGATCAACACAAAGATTTTGCATGGGACTATGGGGATATGAAGGGAATAGATCCTCAACTGTGTACTCATAGGATCTATATTAAAGAATATTTTTCACCTGTTAGGTAGCCTCAATGAAGGATAAACCCAGTACTCAGGGAAATAGTTAAAAATGAGCTCCAAAAGTTGCTTGATGCTGGTTTCATCTACCCTATTTCAGACAGTCAATGGGTATCTCCATTGGTGATTGTTCCTAAAAAAGGTGGGAAATGGCGAGTTTGTGTAGATTATAAGGAGCTAAATACTGCAACTAAAAAAGATCACTTTCCACTACCATTTGTTGATCAAGTACTGGACTCATTGTTTGGTAAAAAGTATTTCTCATTTTTGGATAGATATAGTGGGTATAATCAAATTAAAATTGCCCCTGGGGATCAAAAAAAAACAACCTTTACCTGTCCATGGGGGACTTTTGCTTACTCTTTCCTACCTTTTGGCTTGTGTAACGCTCCTGCAACATTTCAAAGAGCAGTAATTAGTATTTTTGCTGACATTTCTCATGATTCTATGGAGATCTACATGGATGACTTCACCACTTATGGAGTTACTTATGAAGAAGCATTAGCAAATTTAGAGAAAGTGTTGAAAAGGTGTAAGGAGCATAATTTGTCTTTAAATAGTGAGAAGTGTTTTATGATGATGCAAGAGGGAATTGTTTTAGGCCATCATATCTCTCCAGCAGAAATTCAGGTTGATCCTGCAAAAATAGAAGTTATTCTAACTTTGCAAACACCTATGAAACAAAAGGATGTTAGAAGCTTCTTAGAACATGTTGGATATTATAGAATATTTATTAAAGATTTCAGCAAAATAGCTAGTCCCTTGTATGCCTTATTGACTAAGGATTGTGAATTTAACTGGACTGAGGCCTATGACAAGTCTTTCCTGCAACTTAAGAACCTACTTACTAAAGCACCTGTTCTTCAAGGACCCAAGTGGAGTATGCCCTTTCATATACACATAGATGCTTCTGATTATGCCATAGGGGAAGTGTTAGGACAAAAGGATAATTCCATAGAGCATGCCATCTATTTCATCAGCAAAAATCTTCAAGGCCCAAAATTAAACTATACTGTCACAGAGAAAGAATTATTAGCAATTGTGTATGCTTTGAACAAGTTTCAACATTATGTCACTGGTTACCAAATATTTGTTCATACAGATCATGCAGCAATAAGGTACCTTATGAATAAGCCTACCATATTTGGTAGATTAGCAAGGTTGCTACTATTGTTGTAGGAATTTGATATCACAGTTATTGACAAGCCAGGCAGGGCAAATGTGGTGGTTGATTTCTTGTCAAGACTTCAAACAGCTACACCTGCCACATCTAAGGTAATTGATGATAGCTTTCCTAATGAACATTTGTTTTCTATTGCTGCTCAAACACCATGGTATGGGGATATTGAAAATTATTTACTAGCCAACAAAATACCAGCTCACTTCTCACCAAAGGACAGTAAGTTGTTGATTGAGAAAAGTTTTAACTTTTCATGGATTGTAGACTGTTTGTTTTACATAGATTCTAACCAAGTCATGCGAAGGTGTGTCAGAGAAGATGAGACATATGACATTTTGCATGTTTTTCATGATGAGCCATGTGGTGGGCACTTTGCATCTAAAAGGACATCAATGAAAGTGCTTAATACAGGGTACAATTAGCCCACACTACATAAGGATGTTGTGGCCTACACCAGAAAATGTGATAGATGTCAAAGAATGGGGAGACCAACAAGGTCTGATGAAATGCCCCTATATACACAAGTGGTAGTTATTCCCTTTGATAAGTAAGGAATGGATTTTGTTGGTCATATTGATCCTCCATCCAATGGAAAATCCTAAATTTTAGTTTGCACTGATTATGTGACCAAATGGGTGGAAGTGAAAGCAATGACACATGCACATGACAATAAGGTTGTTGAGTTCCTTTATGAATAGATTTTTACCAGATTTGAAGTCCCTAGAGAACTTGTTACTGATCAAGGAGCTCAGTTTACTTCAAACCTAAACACTGCATTGATGAATGACTACAAGATCAGGCACAGAAAATCAAGCCCCTATCACCCTCAAGCCAATGGTCAGGTAGAGGTTACTAACAAAGAATTGGAGGCAATCCTTACAAAAATAGTCCAGTTACATAAGAAATATTGGAGCAGTTGTCTTCTAGAAGCAGTCTGGGCTTATAGGACAACATGGAAAACAACTACAGGGTTTACACCTTTTGAGTTACTTTATGGTAAAACTGCCATGTTTCCAATCGAGTTTGAGCATAAAACCTTAAGGAATGCTCTTCAGCTTCAAATTGATCTTTCAGAGGCCCAAAAGGAATGCCTCCTACAACTGAATGCATTGGATGAAATGAGGAAAGCTTCCCTGCAGCACACCAAAGCCATCTAGTAGCAAAGGAAGAAATGGCATGACCACAATATTTGAACTAAGCATTTCTCCGCTAGTGATTGGGCGCTACTCTATGACTCCAAGTATAAAGAGAATCAAGGTAAGCTTACAACAAGATGGCTTCGTCCATATAAAATTGAAAATGTATTTGATAATGGTTCGATTTTGTTGGCTACAGTCGATCCTGTCCGCTTCAAACTGCTAGTTAATGGACACCGTCTTTGGTTGTATCATAAGCCTACATCAAAAGAACAATTTATGAAATAGTTTGTTTCGGATGCAGCCACTGACATTCATGCAATGAAAGGCTTTGGTTTTCTTCCTGTAGCATCTCTTTGAAAACTATGTTGTACGTCCATAATAAAGGTTTTGTTTTTACGAAAAACACTTTCTCCATCACCATCATTCATTTCATCTTTCTTTCTTATGTCACCCATCCACATCACCCATCCTACCATACCACCTCCATTTATGATCTCTTTTTCCATCAGTCATTTCCGGTTGTGCTGCCATATCTTCCAACATCCACGAGCATTTAATACAAGGTATGCGATATTCTTTTTGTTTGTCACATCATTCATTTATTTTATTTATTCATTTATTACAAGTGTCTATCAGTCATTACTTCTCCTTCCTTGCCTATCCTTTTGCACATGTGAGGACACATGTCAAATCTTAAGTAGGGGGCGGGGATTGTTTGTTTCAAAACTTTTTTTTTTGCCAATGCCACGTTTGATAAGAATAATTTTTAAATTGTACTTCCCAAGAATGAATGCGAGTGAATGCATACTTTTTCCTGATCAGCAAGTTAACTGCTTAATTAAGTAGTTTCTAAAAATCATTGCATGCAATTGTCCTTTATATCATTTCTTTTTGGGAGAAAAGAAAGGAAAACAAACCGAAAAGAAAACAAACAGAGCAGGGAAAAGGTGTTTTTCAAATTCTCAGAAGAGGTTAAGTTTCAGGGATTTTTAGTAGATTTAGTTTATGAATATGGGTGGTTAGCTAGTAAGACATGAGCCAGTAGCTCACAAGGCCTTAACACAAGATCCTTAGGTAGTTTAGACATTCAGTATTTGTGGATGGTTGAACTATTTCTCGAGGATAGATTCTTTCGATGAAGAAGTTGTAGGTGAATTTCTGAGAACTCTTTCGGAAGGAGAGGCTAGAGTATGGGGTTTAATAGTTGTCGTAATAGAGGAATGAATTGCTAAAGTGACTGGACTTCCAACAATAGGAGAGAATTTCCCTTCAGGAAGGAATGTTGTCTCTTCAAAGGAAAAAATCACATTGCCAACGGATGGACCCTTGGAGGTTTCAAAGCAAGGATGCAAATGGGTCTCATTGTCTTATCCATATTCAGAATACGCTTCTTTCATAATCAGGTATTTGACTTGTGAAGGACACTTTTCTTATTTTCATTCCTACCATTTTAAACTGTTAAGTCATATGAGGCACAGGTTAGTTGTCAACGTCCCAAATTTCTTGTTTAATCTTTTGGAGCGTAGTGCCTCTGAAACTCAGAAGGGAAAAGACAATTCCATCACCCACCATGCCCTGATTAAATTTTTGGTTGAACATTCTTTGAGGGATGTATCACCCCTTTCTTGGCAAGAATTCGCTGCCCAGAAAGGACTGCAACCTCCAAAACCTCCCAGAACACTCCCTACGTAGCCCAAGACAAAGAGAAAGAAAGTAGAGTCTACAAGTAGGGAAGCAGAGCAAGAATCATCTGCTCCTACATCACCTATCCCTTTAGACTCCACACATGAACCCTCTATCCAAATAAAAACTAGGTCTTCCACAAGGAAAGAAAAGGGGAAAACAAAAGTGGGTGAACCATCCAATGCTGAGCATACCCCAGAAGCAAATCCTCAAATAACAAAACGAAAATGTGCTACCCAACTTTTTCTTGCAGTAACACCTGTTATCGCCACAATTTCATCATCATCCTCTCCTGCTGAGTCTGAATCCCCTAGGCAAGTTAAAAAGAGAAAAGTTGCAAAAGAACCTCCTGCACCTGCTACATTGCCTAGATGAGCTTCAACAAGAAAATAAGGTAAATCTACCTTGACACCAGTCCAACCTGAAATTATAATCATTTCAGAGGAATCTGAGGGGCTTGGTCATGAGGATTCTCAGAGTGTATCCGAGAATGTTTCGCACAGCTCCTCTGTTATTCCTAAGGAGTTACAAACAGAAACAGAGGAAGTTGAGGAAATACAGTAGGGATGTAGTAATGAAAAGAGGATGCCAAGTCTTAATGAATTGGAAAATGCAGTTGAGATAATTTCAGGAGAAGCACAATCCCCTGCTAAGCAGCAAGAAAAAGAACCTGAAAAAACTAAGATATTCAACGAAACACCATTTCCCATAAAACCTTGTCATGCATTGGTTGTGTACAAGAGAACATTATTGATTGAGTATATAGAGTATCTTAAAATTTCCTGGAGGCCTATGACACTTCAAACCTTGAGTTTTCGTCATCTTGCCAAAACTGAAATGTAACAAAGTCTGTGGGAAGAGGAGAAAAAAAAATTAAAGAAAGAAATTGAAAATCAAAGATAGGAAATCCAAGAAATAAAGGGGAAAATGAATGACATGATGAGAGTAGCTGGGAAAATCATGGAATGTAGACCACCAACCAGGGTGTATGCAATGTGTCTTAAAGAACAGTTTTTATGGTTTCAATTAATGAGAATTTCCAAAAATTTGGATCCTGTCATTCATTCTGCTAAAGAGTTTTATGATGCCTATCAAACAATGCCTAATTGGTTAAGAAATTCTTTGTGTGAATTTTATTTGCATGGTCTGTTAATACCTTTTGAAACATAATAGAATCCGCTCCTTTACATTAGTGATATTCATTTGAGGTCACTTATGTCTTGGGCAGAAAATGAGATTAATTATGGGAAGCAATTAAAGCATTATGAGGAAGCTGAACGAAAAGAACCAATTCCCCTAAGAATAGAAAGTTCAGATCCTCAAACTTTTCTGAGAACTTGGTTTTCTGTTACATATGGGTTTTATGATTTTGCAGCAAGAGTAAAAATATTCGATCTCAGAAAATAGGTATATGATGAATTTAAAGGCCAACCATACTTATTTTTGAAACATTCATCTTCCCGAATCATAACTAGATGGGAGAAATTGACAGTTGGCCTAAGAAAGTCTGAGCCTCATAGTCCTTTGAATTTCAGAGCAGCCATCAAAAGATCAGAAAGGTACATACAGTTGTGTCTCCAAGAGAGGTTTGAACTATGGTTACCATTAACATTTCACCCCCCTATTTTGATGTGGCCATTGTATCCTTATCTGTCCAAAGATATTAATGAAACTAATGAGGCTCGCAGGTATGAAAGGTGGCAGAATTATAGAGGCTTCTACTACAAGTTTGGGACTTCAATGCAAGACATAGTACTTCTACCAACTTCAAGGAGACAACCAGGAAAATTAATGCTGGAGGACCAGCATTAGCATAAATAGGGGCAAATGATGAGCCCAAAATATGGTCATTATTTGAAAGTTATGATATATTTTTAAATACCTTTACTCTATTTAATGGTTGTTTTAAACTTTGTGACTATAAAATTTTATCTTAAATTGGGTAGTATCCTATGACAATGCATTCCTATATTCCTGTAGCTTAATATCTTTGTATGTCTATATTCATGGCCTTGTTTGACCTCCCAATTGACTGATCTGATACATGTGGTTTTTGGATAAATGAGATGAATTTAATGTGTGTGATTAATGATGAGTATCATGCTATTATATGTATGATTTCTTTTGCCTCTGTTGCCATGTGTTCCACAGGTTAAAAATAGTATGAACAAGTCAATGTGCAGCAACCTCGGTTCTGAAGTGAAGACCATTTACACCACGGCATCAAGGAAGTTGATCGGTGAAGGCTCTTTGTCCGGGTCATCAGGAGGAGATCTAAATGGTCATCAATCTAGGAAGAGTGGAACACTGGATTCTCTCTAAAGTAGTTGAATATATATACTTTCATTTATGGAAATTTGTTCCTCAGAATTAAGAAGCATCTATGTCTGCATCTTTCTCTATCAAGTTAGTTAGTTAGTTGTTTTTCTGTAAACAAATGTTCCTCCTACGCGAGTGAACAGGAAGAGAGGATTAGGAAGATTAGAATAGACTAACAACATAACAGAGTATGTTAAGAGTATTATTATAATGATAAACAAAAGTTTGTATTAGTTTTCTTACAAGCAGAACAACCATGTATATGATTCTGACTTATGAATAAAAAGCTGATGAAGTTTTGAGTTCAATTCTTGTATAGTTGGTTGATGCTTGCTAAGGAGGCCCACTTAGTAAGTATCTTTAGTTAGTAGTTTATTTCCTATTGTTTATAAGTTAGAATTTCAATCCAGGAAGTTTTAGCATAAACTCAGTCTTGTATTGTTCCTGCAGCATAAGGAATACATCCCTGTGTCTGTTCCTGCAGCATAAGGCCAGTTCATGGTTTGTTTCTCAGTAATAGCTATCGTGAATTCTTCTTTAATTAAGTTATGCTTAAGTTCATAATACTTTTCTTTACGTTCCTACATCAGAAGTAGAATTCCTTTCACGCATTTACTTGTAGTAGGTTGTAGCTAAAATCAGTTCTTAGTGCACATACAGTGCCGCTCCATTTCAAGTATACGTTCCCTGGTTTGACAAAGTAAATGAATGACCATAAGAAGATGTTAGTCACCTACTGGAATGTCCAATTCCCAGGTTAGGATTTGTTGTGACTTTTATATCCTTTTGTGGGTGACAACCACATCCTATGAAACAAGGTATTTTCTATAGTGCTTGACCCAGTAGTGAAGACATTGCTGATGCAAAATGAATTAGGAGAAAGAAGGGAAAAATGGGTCACTTTGTTATACAAATATGACATGGAAATCCATGCAATGAAATTGTTTAGAGGGTAGGGACTCACCTGAAAGATAGCTGAGGCAGTAGTTGGAGCAAGACCCAAGCTCACAGTTTAGCAATATCCGCTTGAAGATGTCCCCATAGGGGAGTGGTATGATGATATTATCTTTTATTTGCTGAACAACAGATGTTTGTCCCACTTATAGGGAGTCCAAAAGTGTGCCCTTAGGTTGAAGAGAAAAATTTACATTTTGCAAGGTTCCATAATTAACAAGAAAAATCATGAGGGAATATACCTCAGGTGCTCGGGCAAGGAAGAAGCGGTGCAAGTGGTAAAAGAGTTTCATGACAAGTTTGGTACTGGTCACAAGTCAAGTCCCTCTACTACTCATCAAATCTTGCAAGTAGGATACTGTTGGCCCATAGTGTTCAAGGATGCACATAATCATGTTTGAATATGCCATGTTTGCTATACCATTGCAACCAGAGAAACGAACGTTGTTGTCCCGCTACAACCTATCTTGGAGGTAAGACCATTTACACAATTGGGTCTCAACTTCATCGGTTTGATAAACCCACCATCTTCTATAGGTCATAGGTACATTCTAACCGCCTCTGATTATTGTAATAAATGGATGGAAGGTATTGCAAGTAGGCAATGTACCACAGAGGTAGTTATTGATTTCCTTGAAAGTTTTATTGTAAATCATTGTAGTTTCCCCTATGCTCCCGTTTTTGGTAATGGTCCCGCTTTTTCCTTGCTGAAATTTTATAGTTGGTCCTTCAATCATTGCATCGCCCTTAAATTCTCATCTGACTATTAGCCTCAAGGCAACAAACTTGCTAAATCAACCAATAAGAACCTAATTACTGTCATTATGAAGCTGCTTGATAGGAATCCCAAGGACTGGCATACCCAACTGTGTTTTTCCCTTTGGGAAAATCGTACACATCATAAGGCCGCCTTGGGAGATTCTCCATTCCACCTCATCTATGGCCTAGAGCATGTGTTTTCGATTACCTCAAAATGCCTACCCTAAAATTCATCAATAGTTTGTATGAAGAAGGGGACCGAAGGGAGGCTTGCTTGGCCGAGCTACTCCACTTGGAAGAAGTGCGTGATCGTGCTATTGAAAATTTTTCCAAACATCAAGGCATAGTCAAAATATGGTTTGACTATCAAGCCAAAGTAAAGGCCTTTAGAATCACTAATCAAGTCCTATGTTAGGACAAGCCTCATGAGAAGAAAGGGGGATGTGAAAAAATTGATAAGTTATGGCTTGGCCCCATTCAGATTGTTGAAATCTTGAGAGATAATGCTTTTCGCTTAAAGACCTTAACTAGTGAAGACGTCCGATTGCCTATCAATGGGAAACACCTTAGGAATTATTTCCTCTCATGAGCTACTACATCTCAGCTCTTGTAAATATATGTACATGGGTTAGGTTAGGTTAGGTTCCCTTTGTTTTACTGTTTTGATCCCACTTTTGTTTTGTTCATTTTCCAACTATTTTGGTTTTGTTGAGGGTATCTTTATTCATAGTGCAATGGCCATGCTCGGTTCAACGAATGGTTAATTCTACTGCTCACTCTTGTTTGTTCTCTAGATAAGCCTTTATTCCCAAAAATCAATTTTTAAACACCTCCAAGAATTGGTTTCCTTCTTTGAACTCTAAACTAACCTAGGATTCCATCCCTGTTTGAATCATTTTACGCTTATCATGAATCATACACAAAACACACTTTAAATATTTTTGAGGAATTGCGTGGTGATTTCTAGGAGGGGACAAGTGAAAAATATTAAGTCTGCTCTAGTGACCACTGTGATTCCCAAACCCATTGTAAGATTTAGTGCTAACACAGTTGAGCAAAAGAAAAGAAAGTACTACAAAGAAACATCAAAATAGAAAAGAAAATAAAGGTCAAAACTCATGCAACTAAATGGGTGTATGAATAACTCTACTAGGGCTATAGACACTTGGCTGGCAGTAGAGCTATGTTTGTGGGGTCACAGGGATAACTTCATCAGGGCTATGGATGCCTAACTAGCAGTGGATAAATGTCTAGGTTAATTTTTGGGTTAGACAACTTATGTAGCTTGCCCTTGCCCGAACAGTGGTCTTCTACACAATATTTGAGGAAAGGAACTGGACTCACCTTGCACACACTTCCATGATGATCCTATAACCTGATTCAACCAAGGATCTCATTCTTAACTTGCCTCTTGGTTCACTTTTGGAAACTGGCCCTTGGTCTATGGAACTAGAGATTTTGGGTTTTGAATGAATATTTATCCTTAGGAATGCTAGGAGCTTTCTCCCCATTAAAGTCACCATTTATTGTGCCTATAGCACACACACCCTATTCAAAATGGGGACCCTCTCATTTCGCTTGTGTTGGGTCACTTTTTCTTCACCTCATTTTGTGTGCCCCCTATTTTGTGTCCTAAGTGGTCGAGGAACCTTAGAAGAATCATCTGGAATCGACCATATTTTGCTACCCTCAAATTTCATAAGTCTTAGGTCTTTGTAGGATTTCCTTCGCTGATTGCCTTCAAGTCTTTAGACTGGCGTCATCCGGCCAGTGAGGGTCTGCCCCTGCAGGCAACCCTTTGTAGATTTCTTTCATTCCTTTTCCATCTTGAATGGTGGACACCTAACATCCTCCCGCCCCATGGGACATGCACTCGGATCTGCCCTTTTCACTGACGTTCATCCCAAATAGCCGATGCTTGATCATTGTCCGCTCAGCACACCCCGCTTCCTCGAGTGTCATTTTCTAAATGACTTGCAACCAACTTTCTACACCATTGTACGAGCATTCAATGAATGAATTTAATGCCATATTTCCTATAAATACCCCCACTTGAGCTGTCATTTTCACAACATTCTTTTGCAAAAGAGGTGTCAGAGCCCCAGTTGTTGCCACCGTCACGCCCATAGCCTCTTATCACCGATTCAAGCAACTTTCAAGGTGTTTTCATCATCGTTCAATGTGGGAGCCGAAGGATATTTTTTTGCTTCCCTCACAATATGAATTTTTCCTTAAACTTGAAAATGATTAAATTTTTGCTCAATAAAATAATGAAACTAGGCAAATAAATAACCTTTTCCACAAAACCCACTAGTTAAAAACCTGAAAAATCCTTTAAAATGATGATCTAGAGTCATGTGGAATCAATCGCCCTCACCATTGTTCTTGGGCATAGCAGTCATGCCTTGCAAGCCAGCATCCTACCCAATTTCATTCCTCTCCCGCGTAAACATTAACTTTTTGAAACGGCTTCCACCCCTGACGGACCTGCCTTCATGGAATGCTCCCTCCTCTCGGTTGTTCTAAACCTTGCTAGATTTCAAAAAGTTCAAGGTTCAACCCTCCAGCCTCCTTGAGTCCATGAACATGGACCTATGAATGCAATTCACCTTTTGGCTTCACTGTCTTGAAGGGTTGTTTGATTCCACCCTCCCAGTGTGTGGGTCTTGCCTTTGCGGTTGACAAAATCAAAAGTTTCACAAGTTCGAAAGGCACGTCCTTTGACCTTGTCGGATCTAACGATGTGGTCTTTCACCTACTAACTGCTCATCGACTCGGCCATTCCAAATGGATTTTGTGACCCATCCTCCCACCGATCGGGCTCCGCCCTCATGGCTACCAATTAAGACAAAATTGCAAAAAAATCACGAGCCTAGACTAACCCTTCATCCCATCCAGGCCTATAATCACGAACCTTCATCCATTTGATACATTCTTTCTATCCTCTAGAAGCTGACTATCTATACACCCTCTGTTATCAAAATTTTGAACTTCATGAAGGTTGGCATCACCTCTTGTGGATCGTGACTCATGGGGAGCCATTGCTTCCCCGTCATCTCAAAATGGCCAATTGGTCATTGCCTCTCATCGGTCGGAACCTAAGATCCCGTCTTCCCTTTTTCCCTCCAAAAATTATTAAGTCTTGATGCAATACAGGTTGATTCTTGTGGATTTTCATCAATGGGACTCCGTTTGAGTTTTTTCATTCCAAACGGCCTTCAGTCTTCATCTCCCCACACTACAGAACCCGCCCTCCTCCTCGTCATCGGGATATTAAAACAAGATCAAATGAATATTCATGAATGATGCATCCTATGGGTCTAACCATGTAGGTCTCCCATGTCAAACCACCATCCCATCATTATCATTTTGAATGGCCATCATCACATGTCCTTTTGCACCTCCCGACCCGCTGTTGGAAAATGTGCCTCAACTTACTGGCTAGAACCTCTGTTAAAGACTTGGTGAACTTTCCCTTTGTGTTTATGTCTTTACAACCATACCATGGGTGTCTGGAAGCTCGAGTGTGGTGGTGTGGTGTATATGGCCACACCATGAGGACTTCGCACCCTTTGAACGGTAGTGTGGTGTACCTCCATACTATGGAGGTCTCTTTCCTACCTGGCAGTAGCACAGTGCCACCGCCACACCATGGGTGTCTTCATGCTCTGACGCAATAGTGTAGTGTATACCACCACATCGTGAGGGCTTCACACCCATCGAGTAGTAGTGCAGAAGACCACCTTACCACGAGGGTCTATTGGATGGCTAGTGGTGGTGCAGTAGAAGCAGAACTAGTCACAGTCGACGGTTTGGAGTGATAGTCAAAGAGATAGACGAATGATGTGTTGACATGTGGCATGATATTATTTATTGATTTTACATCACTATTGTAAATAAACAACCATTGGTATAAATCTTGATTTTTTGGTGGCGATATATTTGCATTAAATGTATTTTTTGTCTTAGGGTTGACATAGTGAAAATATAGAATTATTCTCTATAACCAAATTTAATGTTGGGTAGCCTGATGTGTGCTACAGGGCGGTGTAATCAGAGATGAAGGAATCTTGTCAGTGAAGCAAGTAATTAATTTACCCTAATGGTTGTTGGAGAGGTAAGAGTGAATTCATTATATACTTTACAAGCATTGTAATAGTGAGTGTATGGAACGAACTGCTGGCTACGATTGGAGGTTGACCAAGGGGATGTTGCTGTCAGATAACATATGAGAGTGAATTTTGTAACTCTATATGTAATTGTTTCATTGTAATACAAAGTGACTTTACTTGGTGTGGTGGATTTTTCTCACATAAGGGTTTTCCCACATATATCCAGTGTTATCTTTATGTGTGTGATTTATTTTTGGCTCTCCTGTTGTTCTGAGGATTTTGCATTATGAAGATGTTTTTCACACAATTTGCCTTTTCCTTTCACCTGCATCCTAATTGACTGTCATCCTCCAACCCCGTGGGTCCCGAATAGTGGAATGCCACTTGCAGAATGTCACCTTGCCAACATCGTCTATCTCTGCTACCTCCAAAATAGCTACCAGCCCAGGGAAGTCCACACCCCTAGGCCAGCATTGCCCGAATTCCTCCAAACGAAAGACAAAGATAGTTTTTAGAGGATTTTTATGATCTTTAAGTGATGAATTGTTTGATCTAATGTTTTTTTAAGGATTTTGGGTAGCGTTCCTCATATTATTATGCTTGAATCATTTACTAGTCCTTTGATTGTAGGATATATGGAACCAACTACTGAATCCTTGGGGGCTACTGTAGTAAAAGACAAAGGGAAGAATATCACAAAAGCACCTAGATTCAAAGAAGACAAGGATCAAATGAGGTACAAGTTCCAAGGGGAACTGCTCAACTCCAAGGTCATTACAGAATGGAAGGAAAGCTCAGACACCAATCTGGGACACATAGACATTGATGAATTTAAACAGAGGGTCAAACTCAATCCCACAACAGAGAATGCCAGAAAAATCAGAGGTAGTGGATTGGCCAAGGCCGCTAGATTCCCACTAGTTCTCATAGCCCCCAAACCTATGATGGCCTATAGGGAGGAATACCAAGAAGACACTAGAACAATAGTTGATAGAGATGGGAACATATTGGCTGACTTGTCCGCCAAGTCAATAGGGAGGACCTTTCACATCCCTACCTCTAGTGAAATGGAGCAAAAACCCAAGGAATATGGTAAAAAAATGTGGGATGATGATCCCCTTAAATGCAAGAAGCTCGTCAATCAATATTGGTTGAAGGATAAGAGGGGCAACACCAATAAGGTGCCCCAGGAGTTCTTCCAAAGTGACTTCTATGAAAATTACCATGACTTGGTAACCATTCTGAGTAGAGTTATGGGGCTTTCGACTGAGGCATTCTTTGAAGAATGGATGTTGTATTTCATAGAATAAATAATCTGAGTAAATTCCAAATTCTATTGGGCAGGAATGATTAGTGACTACTTGCATGAGTAGTTTGTGGTAGTGAAGAAAACTTCAAAGTTCTACATGATGGCCTATCTTGTCTACTTTCTTGCCAACCATGCCTAATATAGGGGATTATTTGTGGCACCAAATCCAACTCTAGAAAGGGAACTAAAGGTGTACGATAAGTACCCTCAACTTCAGTACATGAACTTCAAAAGGGACTACTACAGAGTCAATGACACCTTCACATGCCACATTATCAGAATGCTTGGGGATGAACCTGAAAGAAGGGTCTCACATAGTGCCAATGACTTCATCTGCCAGTTCGGATTTCTATTTATACATTTTCCAAAGTTCACCTACATCTAAGTTGAGGGTTTCTCTGAGAAACCATATAAGTTGCCCCGATATCCAAATGACTGACTAATATTGCTTGAAATATCTTGGTAGCTGCAGTGATCACACACCCTCCTAAGTGACAAGCATAGAGTTGGGGTCCCCTATCCCCTCTCCTTCAGCCAAGGACAATATGAACTCCACACATCCCAATATGTAGAATATTCTGACAAGGAGTTGAATGAAGATAACTTGAAGTTCCACACTTCTTAACCGAGGATGGATCCGTATGGCAAGCTTAGGAAGTTGGTCGGGCTTCAATATGCTATATTCCATAATGTTAAAGACTTTTTGGCCAATTGAAAGGATGACAAGGAGGTGCGTATGCAATAGTACATGTGCATGATGACCTACTTCATCAAGATAGTAAAACTATTCCCATCAGCTGAGCAAGTGGTTGAAGAGGAAAGTACGGTGGTGGACCCATAGTATGATGTTTTCACCAACTTTCCACTGCCACTGATCGACTGGAATGAAGAGGAGTTCAATGACCTTGATATACTGACAAAGCCTATTAAGGGAAGGACAAGGTAGTGGGTTTATGGGAAGATTGGTCAATTGAGGTGGTAGAGAATAGCGCTAACTTTCGTAGAGCCCGAGGATGCACATGAAGGTGAAATTGATGATGCATCTGCTAACACTACCCGAGTTGAAGAGACTTATGTGTCTCCTCCCAATATGAGGTCAAAGAAGAGGAAGGAGGTTGTTGAGCATTAGCCTAAATCTAAGGAGTCTTCAAAGAAGGCTTCAAAAGCTGAAACCTCCAAGAGTTCAAAGAGATCGGGAAATTTCATAGGAATGCCAACTATCCATGAGGACCCGCTCCATGAAGGAGAAGAGCAACCAAAGTCCCCACTTGGTACACCTACTACTACTACTACACCTCCACCTATTTCATAGGCAACAGTTGCCACCTCTCCACTCGTTATGGACATTTTTGTCCACCTTACCTCTACTTCTCATGTGGCTTAGGTTATAACTATAGATTCTTCATCTACCACCACTTCTCTGCTCTCCTACTCATCTATGTCTCCATTGTTTTCTCTTCTGATTGCCATTGCAACAATCATGGTGCCCACTGTCACCCTTCTGGAATATTTCACCAAATACTTCCAAAATATGCCATCAAATCTTTTTGGAATGTTTGCAAACCCTGTAATGGAGGTTGCCTTAGCTCATGCCATAACTAGTCTTCTTTGCCCTCCTCCTCCTACTAAGCCTCCCTCAATGGAGGTGACAATGAAATTTTTTGAAGAATTGGATAGGAAGCAAAATGAAGAGAGAAAGAAACTAGAGGAATAAGTGGATGACTACCATGAGCATCCCATATATCAATACCTCGTGATTGATGAGATCGTCCATGAAGAAGAGGAAGTAGAATCCTCTGAGGAAGATGATGATGAGCTAAAGTATATCATGGAGACCTTTGATCATGACCTCGAGGAAGAGTTGGCTTGGCAGCTCAAAGATGTTGAGGAAGGAACTAAAAAGAAATCTGCTATTGAAGAAAAAGGTACAGATACAGAAATGGAGGACACTAAACCTCCAACAGGGGAGAAAAATCAAATCCCCAAGCACGATGAAGAGATGCCTCCTCCAAAAGAACAAGAAGAGGAAGAGAAAGAAAGGAAAGATGAATCCAAGCCTGAAGAAGAGGCTTATATGAGAAGAATCCTAGAGATAGAACACCACAAAGAATATGGGAATGAGCAGGAAGAAGAAGACAACCCCAAGGAGCGCATAGCAACTAAGTCCCAAAAAAAGGTGACTATGTTTATTTAAGATTCAAATGAAGAATAAGGGGAAAGGCTAGAACAAGAGACCTTGGGTGGAAATACATTGCAAATCCAGCATGCTCGTGAAGAGGTAGGTGATCACGAATCACCAAAAAGGGAAGCTCAGATGCCTGAATGGCTTGAGAAGCAACTAGATAAAAAGACACCCAACTCCAACAGATCTGAAGGAAAGGTTGGAAGCCATCTTAGCTCGAGCCTAGATCAGCACAAAGAAGAAAAACAAACCAAAGGTCAGATCTCAGCTAACTATGGATGCATCTAGATCAAAAATAGTACAAATTTCCACCCTGGTAATGGGTGAAAAAGGGGTCACCTACAATATCTCTACCATTGATTTGGGGACAACGATGAGAGAGGAAAATATTGACCATCTTTAGGGATCCTTCGCCACCATTGTGCACCAAATGAACAAGGATAAGACCTCTAGGGAGGAGTTAAAGGCATAGGTGGTGGATCTAATGACATATATTCAACAATGGTCTTCATTAGAAGAGCTCCCTACTACTTCATTAGCTCCCCCATTGTTTCTATCAGATGAGCATATCAGCAACTTAGAAAAGAGAAAGAGCTAGACCAAAGCTACTAAAGATTGTCTCTGATAGGTCCTCTACAATGGGAACATGGGCATTAGATGTGTTGTCAGGAAAACAAACAAATTCTTAGATGTGAAAAAGTACCTTGAGGATATAAAGAAGATCTGTGCTAACTTTCAGGAGGTATATAGGATCATGTATCCTAAAATTGAGGCAATCCTCAAGATGCCTGAGAAAATGATAAAGAAAGAGCTTGCTTTGGCAGACGTTGATTTTTGGCTAGTGGAAAACTGGGAATTAGGCCTCGATCATAGGAAATAAATCTTAGAACGAGTGCTCCATGAAGTAGAGAAATATATTGATTGGGTTAAGGAGATCATAATGGCATGTGAAGAATACCTTAAGTTAATGACATATTTTGACATGCCTGCTATTGAGATGGATCTAGAAAAGATAAGACCCTAATTCCATAAGAAGATGGAGAATGGAACCACAAGCAAGCTCACAGTGGATTTCATGGGTTTTTTCTGCTTGTGCCTTCCCCTAGTTAGAACAATTAGTGCAAAATGTCACCAAATGTGACAAAGATTGGGACACACTCACCCGTTGATCCAAAAAATTAAACTTCCAGATGCTCCAATCTGAAATTTTTGAGTGGGATAAGCTTCATCCCTTGATTGGAAAATTTGTGGAATATGCTACATTGCAAAAGGAGGCTAGAAAGCATGTTATAGATGATGAGTTTCTCACTATGTAGTTGCAGCCAAAAGCGAAAATAACAATCTGCTAAAGGAAAAAAGAGCTACAGTGGCATCACAAGAAGACAAAATAGGAATAAGACAAACTTGTATTTTAAATTCCTATATATTTGGTGGTAGGTGAAACCTTAATGTAAAATGAATCTAGGCCACACAATGAAAGTAAATCTTGACCATTCATTTCACTTTTTGAAAACTATAAATGGGGGGTCTCCTCTCATTTTCAAGAGAGAGTTGAGGTGTTGTAAAGACATGCTACTGGAATATTAATAGAAATTCATTGACTTTGGTGGATTCTTGAGTTCCTTTGCATGTTTCATGATTCTTCTCCTCTTAGTTAGTGAATTTGAGTAGATTTTCTTTGTTGTTTTATGTAATTAAGTTTGCTTCAGTAGATTAGTTAAATTTTCTACATTGATGCTGGGGATTGCTATGGTGAATGAAAAGTTGAAATCTACAGTCCCTAGAAGATTGTACTAGTTTCATGATATTTTAGGATTTCTTGGTTAAATGGAAATAAGTCTTGGGAAAGTTGGCCCATTGTAGAAACCTCCATTATCACTGTTCATTGCTAGTTTCATATCTAAGAACCTCTTCACTTCCCTACTCTTTTTCCTTTTTTTAATGACTTTGAACAAGGTTCATTGCACATTGTAAAGCCAAATCTGAACCTACAACAATTGTACAACAAACTTCCCATCTTGGCACTCCATTGAATGAACCAGTTCCTCCTAGTTGAACTCGTTTAAGTATTCCCTATGATTACCAACAAGATCACTTCTAAAACAACTGAGACATTTCATGCATGTCATGACTTTACACCCGAGAGACCTTGGGGTAATTTTCAGCACTTGTTGTTGAAGATTTCTTTTCAAGAGAGGTGAGGCACCTATGCATTGCTTGTGTTGAGAAAGTGCAAAAACACCCATCAACAAGACTCGGCATCCTTGAAAAGGATGATTGGCTCATTTCAAAGATGATCAATGGTCAATTTATGGAGGATGTGGGCATATCTTTATGGATCCCCGCTAACCCATCTTGTTGTATTCAATAATATTTTAAAGACGCGGGCTAGTGGGTGATGGCCACGTGGTACTGCTTTATGGTGAGGCCTAAATCCTTGCCGGTTAGTGAAATTTGTTCGAGGCATAAATCAATGATAGACTTTATGGCATGTGTTTTCATCAGGACCGTTCCTCAAACACCCATATTTTTTTAGCATTAAGGTGGAATGGTCACACAGGTTGGCAGGTGAAATAACATATGTCATGTTGATTGATCTGCTAGACCTTGGGAAACCATGTTTTTCTTAGTATGGATTTAAAATCTATGGTCGATAGTAGGTGATGTGGATTAATTTTGACCACTCCCTACCATCTTGTGTGGGTCCCACCAATGTCTTGTATTTTTATGGGCACACAGGAAAGTGCCACACAGATTACTTCTATGGTTCTAATAAAGGTGGATGTGGCTAGAGATAGTAGCTAAGATTGTTTCAAGGTAGAAACAATGCTTAAATTAGAGCTAATTCTTCAACATGCTTGTGAGACTGGTAAATAATTTCAGGTCCATCAAATCTATCATACGTTGGTACACGTGGGAAAGTGAAATTGAAGTAAGGTAGGGTATGGGAAGATATGTTGAAGTTAAATCATGATCATTCCTCACTATCATGCTATGATGAATTATAAGTGAGTTATTTTCTATGGGAAAGCGGGTAAATGTGACACGACATGTATGGTTAGAAAATTAAGCGTTTGATTGACATGCGAGTTAAGGAAATACTTAAGTCTCTTAATTTGAGATGAGTATCAAATGCATGCACTTAATCTTTTCATCATTAATAAGCTGGAATTTATAATTGTTGATTTAGCTCAAAGTTTTGATCAACAATTGAGATTTGAAAACAAGGTTAGTTGATTTATAATGCTCTCACATTAGCTCTTTGTTGGAGTATGGAAAAACAATGAGAGCGGGGATGAATCAGTGTCTGATGGATAGACCTAAAAATTCAATCCTTTTAAACTTCAACAAAGACTTTTAGTTTACATAACCTTTTGACTGATAACAAAGCAGAGTAATCACTTTGAGAGAATTCATGAAAAGGGGTAAATAAAGATATGACAACATTAACTCAGTCCATTACACAACTTATGCCAATATGGTTTGTGTGAGATATCTTGCACTTTCCAAAACAATTGTAGTTGACGTTGTTTAACAATCAAAGCATGATGGCATTATAGGTGCAACTCATAAGACTATGTAAATGAAGACCAACATTATTGAATCACTTTAAGACCACTAGATTTTAATGAAACTTTACTGCAACAAATGTGCAACTGAATGACACATGATAAGTATTGAGACAACAAAAAGCATATTATGAAAGATTGAAACACAAAAATTTTGAACTATGAATCAATGAAAGAACATGTGATGTGATAGACTAAATTATTTTCATCCCAACATGCAAAACATGTTTGGTTAAATAAAACTTTTAAACCAGTTTGCAACATATGACTGTGAAAGTGCTTGTAACAATAGAATACATTAACATTGCATAAATAAGAACTAATAATAGACATTAATGCATTTGATAACTTATGAAAATTAGATAAACATGAAAAAAAATCACACAAAGACTCATCACATAACATATTATCACATCAAATCAATGAGACCATAAAATGAGAGCACAAGACAAAGAATGTGACGAGTGGAAAACCCTCTTGGGGTAGAAAAACCACTCTAAAAAGTGATGCCTCACTAGCTTAACTTCCAAAAACCACTGTATACAATGCCTTAGTGGAAAAATTTAGAGCACCCACTCTAGGAGCACCAACCCCTTAAAAATTTAGGAACACCCATTCCAAGGAGCACCAACCCCTTCTACAAAAATTAGAATAATAGAAATATCAAAGGGTCTCTCTGTTTCAATTCAACTCACACACTTCTTCCATAGTAATACATCAAATATCCTAAAGATTCATTTTTGAATCTCTAAAATACAAGATATACCAGTTAAACACTCTGCACCATATTTATAAGATTTTTCAATTGTAGAATATGTGCATTAATCTATTAAAAATGCCAACAACAAAAACAATAATCAACCTCTATTTTATACACATATGTTCTCATGTAATTCCATCAAAATTTCTAGATTGGAATAACTATTTTTCTTCAACTGAATACAATAACCCTTTATTTGTATGCAAAGGAATAACCAAGGGTTTCAAAAATAATTAACCATTGAATCTTCATAGCTAATGTCTTAACAAAAATGCTCAAATCCTGTAAATTATGTTTTCTTTAATACCTGTTTATGGAGGAACAAAAATAAACAAATACCAGAAGAACCATTTCAAAACTGTCCAACTGAATTCCTCCATTTACGAGCTCTGCCTCTTCTTTTTCAACTTCCTCAATTAAACATTTGACCAGAAATCTGGAACCACAATTCCATGGTGGTGGTTAGGGTTTCATATTTTTACACAATGAAACAATAACAAATTTTCCCTACATTTCCTTCAAGTCTTTCGAAGAATTTTTAAAAGAATATAATCATTTAAAATTTTCTCATCATAATGCCTTTGAATCTATTGTCCATGAAATAAATTGTTAACTCATGATAGTTGTCAATTACTTGTGACATCCAAGTGACTTTAAACAAAGTCAAAAACTTTATATTCATAACACCCAATGTCACATGTTTAATGTGACCGAAACATAAGCATCAAACCAATATCTTACTCAAGCTTTTAAAAATATTTTGAAACTTTAATATGCATGACTCCTCAATGTTTAGCATGCCCAACAAGGGCCCTTTTTTGTTGTGTGATTAAATATTTTAAGTGCCTGACTTCTCTATGGTATAAAATATGAGTATTTCAATATCTTCAACAGAGGCCACATCAACTATGAAAATATTCAGTAACATATATAAAGTGTAACATATACAATGTGCCAAAAGAAACTGAATATGCCACATTAAATAATCAATATACTTATGAAAACTTCAATGTTGATTATCATAGCAAGGCCTGAATAGAGAAGACACCTTATAATGCCCATGTAGAGAAATCAGAGAACCATTGACAAAATGATATTGTAAAGTCAAAATTCCATGAGATACGCAATAGAAATGTGCATAATCAAACACATTAAAATGTAACAAGAAAGACCAAATGATCTTAGTCACCTAAAAATTTATTGTTTTGACAAATGAAACCTGCAAATGATCAATCAGAATATGATACTAAACCTGCAAACGATCAACTAGAATATAAAATAACCTGTGAAATTCAACCTCAAATGGAGCCTTCAAATAATCCTGAAAAATGATCAACCTGAATAACCTGTTCAATGCCTTATCAACACTATCAGTCCAACATAATCATAAACATTGAATGAATATCATGTAGATCCAAAACTAAACATCATGTAGCTCACCAAATATCCTCAATCTTGACATCAAGGAAAAATCAAAGACAACTGAAATCCAACACTCTTTTGGAAATTTAATGTAGATGCACACCAGTTGCTCTATTTAATAAGGATCAATTACTTGATTTGCTCACTATCCAATTGAGAAATAATCTAAGGTTTGTGTAAGGAAGTGATTTTGAGATAGTCATTTATGAGTGAATTGGTAATTATGTTTGGAGAAATTTTGTAGCAAAGTAGAAAATGGGGAAGATAAGTGTAAATAACAGCCCAGTTCGTCGTTCCAAGAGGCTCAATCCTCTATAATTTCAGAGTTCTCCTTAGGATGAGAAGTGTGGACCAGAGATACCAACAACGTTGGTGAAGATGATGAGAGCTACCAAAGGTTCAACACGAGTTGTTCTTAGGTGTTCCTACCACCTTAGAGGCCGCACCATCTTAGAGGAAATGACCAAAGGAAAAGGTAAGAAAGTTGAAAGGCCAGAAAGAGAAGCTGCTAAAAGGAATAGGTATCATCACGCTCACATGGGACCTCATCATTCTCCCATCAAAGTTTTTGATGATCCTTCTAATAGTGGGGATGAAATTGATTTTGGCTATCACTAGTATCTTATAGCTATGAAGGATTGGGTTGATTTTCAGGATGAGATGATGATGGCTACTCCTCTAAAGATAAGGACACCGAGTGGGAACACCTATTCACCTTGTGACAAGGAAAATTAATATCTTGTTACTTTCCTTGTTAGGTGCTCAGGTTTTTTGTCTTGTGTGATGTTTTCTCTCTTGGTTTGGTGTGACATGAAGTGGGTTTACAACCTTTTTGTCTTTTTGTGTTGATAATGGTGCTTTCCGGGGTGATATGGATTGACGTGTTTTTTGATGACTAGTGGGATGGCTCTGATCAATTATTCCTAAGACTCTATTTTTGTTTTTCATTTGAAAGATGAATCCCCAAAAATCAGTTGGGGGATATTTTCTTGTTTTATGTTGAAATTCACTTTGAAATGAAAATGAAATGTAATGTGAAGTGTATTCCAACCCGGTGCTTGTTGCTCCCTTGGCTTATAAAAGGGATTCTAAGGATGGACAAAATGGGGGATCAGTAGGTCAAGGAGTCAATAGGTAAATAGGTACTTATTTTCAAAGAAAATAGATACAAGAACATGGATAGTAAGTTTCACAATAACATGTTATAGGAACAAGTCAGCCAACATATGTTTTGGATAAGCAATATAGGTGAAAAAGTGATATAAATTTTCTATATATTTTCTCTCCTTCATGAAAATTATAAAAGCTATAAATATGATGATCAATGGTTATCTTGTTTATCTCATTTGAGTCCCAATGGATGTGATGTTTCATTCTTGCTTGTTCATTTGAGGAATGCATGCAAATGCTTGAATTTAGCAGTAGGTTTGGTATAGTCTGTGTATGAGGATGTTAGTAAGAATTTAATTATGGATATAATGGGTGGGAATACTGTGAGGAAATATCTCTAAGGCTATAGGTATTTTTCTAAAATACAAGGTTGATTATCCGATCATATAGGTTTATGGTTTGACTCTATTTTCTAGAATATGGCACTAGCCTGGTTTAGTATTCATGCTTTCTTTTGGTAGCTGACTTGAATGAAGATCACACAACATGATTAAATCATTCTTTGAATGTTTCACTAGGTGTGTAGGAATTTTAATGGGACCATATATTCTCTTGTTTAAGTAATCATTATTGTGAAAGTTTTCCAAACTTTCATAGTATGGTGCTTTTAAGCATATAAGGAGAACTATTTGTCTATTTTTTGTTTTGATACTAGACACACCAGCACCTAGGAACATAATTTTTTCAGGATTACCCTCCCTGGTCGGAAAAAGCCTGAAGAGAAGAAGTAGAGATCTAAAATCTTTACTTATGTGTTGTCCAATCCTTACCTTTACTAATAATTATTCTTGGCAAGTTCATAGGTTTGTGGTGAGACTAAGTTTGGTTCTAAAAAAAAAATAACCAACATAACCATGATACATAACCAAGAACATTATGTACACCATAAGGTTTTGATGCAACCTTCAGACAAAATCCTTACAAGACAACAAGATACATGTGAAATCTATACAATAATCATGATCAATAAATAAGACATCACTCAACCATGATGCATGAAAAAACACTAAATTAATAGATTATTTAATATTGATTACTAAATTTTTGTCTCATCATTATACTATTATATTTATAAATTCAACACTAAAAATATCCATCCAACCAAATTCTTTACAAAAATAAGATCATTCTCAGTGTGAACTGCAAAATTCAAGAAAAATCAATAAAATCATTATCTTAATAAAGTGTTGTGGCTCTTTGTTGCATCTCTTCATTTCTTTGTGTTTTCCTTTTCAGAATGGGACTATCTCCTCTCCTCTAGCCATTGTTGATGCTTGTCTAACTCCACATCAATGGACCTAACAACATTTTGCATTGTAGATGAAAAATGCCTCAAATATGGTGGAATACATTCTTCATTCTGAATAGTGTTAACTTGATCCTGAATGGATCTAACATTCACATTGATTTGTTCTCACAAGTGAGCACCATTAGATGCAGGTGGTGGAGGTGGAGGGCATGGATCCATGATTTAGATATAAGTGAACCTACATTAAATTTGTAATTTAAAAATGTGAGATACATGTTTAAAAATATCCTTAAACCATTCAATATAAATGACTTAATTGAATACAAATGAAAAAATATGTAAAGCTTATTTATGTCTTAAGGCATGTAAATAAAAATAAAAAAATTGTTAAAGTGATTAATGATATCAAGTTTCCACAATCCATCATGTTTTTCTAAGTGATGTTAAATCCCGTGAACAAATACATTAAATTTTTACCTTGTTGCAATGTGAAATTTTTAAGCTCCAAATTGATTCAACAAAGGTGAAAGTGATAATCTCCAAATCACCAATACTTAGTGAATCTAGATACATAGTTAGTAATGGTTAAACAAAACTTGTCCAAATAGGCATAGGGAAATGGGAGAATTTAATGGGTAATAATCGATGGGCTATACAAGAGGCTATCATACAATATGATACAATATGATAGCCTCCTATATAGCCCATTGATTATTATCCGTTAACTTCACCCATTTCCCTATGCCTACTAGGACAAGTTTTTTTTGGCCAGTACTAACTATAGATCCAGATTCACTAAGTATTGAAAATTTAGAGCACTTCCAACAAGGGTACTTTCTATTTTGAGAGTTGAGGAGAGTCAAAAGAATTAAAAAATTAAAAAATAAACTATTTAGCAAATAAATACTAACTTAAGAATAAGAAACAAAGCAAGAATTTAAGAAACATGAGAATAAGTGATAAAGAAGGAAAAATAGACAAGAATGTAAAACAACTTATGTAAATGCAGAAAAGGGGTAATGAAGGTTTAATTTTATGTTTATTTAGGATACTAGGTTCAATTTTATGTTTGATGTTTTTTTTGTTTTCCACTAATGATGGTTTCAAATTTTTTTGTAGGTTTAGATTGAAATGAAAAAATTCAACAAAACTACAAAGAATTTTAAAAAAACACCTAAATTAATCGCTAATTAGCAAAAAAAAAAGAAAAAATGCAAAGAAAAGGATTCAAACACTACCTGGATCACAACAGAGGTCGCTGCTCAATGGGGATAATCATGAAATGAGGCAAGGTTCGAGTTTTAAAATCCTCAACAAAATGGTAATGAATATCTGTTTGTAACGAATATTTGTTTGTAATGGATTTTTGTTTGTAACGGATATCTGTTATAAACAGATATCTGCTTCTTTCTAGTATATTTATATAGTTTGAAGAAGCTTCAAATCTAATGTAGCTAGTAATAGATATTCGTTAGCAACAGATATCTATTTTCCATGTATTCTGAATATATTAGAAATGTATTACATGTAAATATATCATAATATATTTAATATATACTATATATTATATAATATTTATTATGTAATATATATATACTATAATATATATAATATATTTAATACATAGTCTCCCTTTAAAGTCTCCATCTCCCTCTTGGGTCTTTAATATATATATATAATCATTATATATTAAAGAGGGGGAGAGAGAAAGGCCTCAAAGGGAGAGAGGGAGAGAGAAAAATACCTTAGAGGGAGAGAGGGAGAGAGAGGGAGAGTGGGAGGGAGAGGAAGAGTGGGAGGGAGGGAGAGAGGGAGAGATGGAGGGTATGAGAGAGAGGGGGAGTGGGAGAGAGAGAGAGATGGAAAGGGAGAAGGACAGTGGGAGAGAGGGAGAGGGAGAGAGGGAGAGAGAGGGAAAGCTGAGAGGGAGAGAGGGGGAGAGGGAGAGTGGGAGAGGGATAGAGAGAGAGGGAGAGAGAGAGGAAAAGGATAGAGGGGAGAGGGAGATTGGGAGAGAGAGAGAGAGACTTGAAAGGGAGAGAGAGAGAAAGACTCTAAGAGGGAGAGAGGGATAGGAGAGAGAGAGAGAGAGGGAGAGGGTGAGTGGGAGAGAGGGGGAGAGAGAGATAGGGGAGATAGGGAAAGACCTGAGAGGGAGAGAGGGAGAGAGGGAGAAAGGGAGAGGGAGGGATGGAGAGAGGGAGGGAGGGAGGGAGGGATGGAGAGAGAGGGGGAGAGAGGGAGAGAGAGGGAGAGAGAGAGATTGGGAGGGAGAGAGATAGAGAGAGACAAAGAGACATAGACAGAGATGAAGAGATAGAGATAGAGATAGAGATAGAGATAGAGATAGAGATGGAGATGGAGATGGAGATGGAGATAGAGATAGAGATAGAGATAGAGATAGAGATAGAGATAGAGATAGAGATGAATGTTATTTTGTTGTTCTAGGACTATGTACGGACTTGTATAGCCTCAACATGACCTAAAACCTATTAGATTTGGTAGTACTATGAATCTTATTTATTCTCCTTTTTAGCACTCAAATTCATTATGTTTCAAGCAAGTTAGAGCCATTTTACCTTGAGTAGCCTGAAACCCTAGTAGACCTGATTTGAGGGAGAATAGTCCAAATTTGAGTCTTGTGTTCCAAATAAACCCTACCCAAATTCTTAGTATATCGTATAAATCCCAAATGGGTATATGAAACTATGTTTACATGCTTGATATTAAGTCTGGTTTGAAAGTTATGGCCGAAAAACACCAATTTGTTGTTACCATGCCTTAGGTTCAAGAAATAGAATAGTCAAATTAGGGAATGACCATACAAAACAACCTACCTTAATTTTAGGATATGTTAAATAATAGCCAAAACGGTACTCAAAAATTCTCTTATAATCTGGTTTTTAGGATGCACAAAAAGTTATGATGGAAAAACTAGTTAGGAAGTACTACTAGGAGATTGAGGCCTAATGAATGAAAATCCACTATTTGAATGGTTAGAGATTGAAAGTTTACTGTTTGAGGATTATTTGGAGTTTTCCACTCCTACTCTGCATCAGAGAGTGGGAGAGAGAGGGAGGGAGGGAGGGAGAGAGATGGAGAGGGAGAGAGGGGGGGAGAGAGAGGGAGGAAGAGTGGAAGAGAGAGAGAGGGAGAGGGAGAGGGGGAGAGAGAGTAGTTGGAGAGAGATAGAGAGGAGAGATAGAGAGAGAGAGAGAGAGAGAGGAGGACGATTGGGATAGAGAAGGAGAGGGATAATTGAGAGATATGTAGAGAGGGATGGAGAGAGAGAGAGGCGAGGAGGGGAGGAGGAGAGAGAGAGAGGGGGGGAGAAGTGGGAGTGTGGGAGGGCGGAGAGAGAGGGAGAGGGAGAGGGAGGGAGTGGGAGGAGAGAGTGGGAGGAATGGATAGTTGGAGAGAGAGAGAGAGAGGGGAAAAGAGGGATGAGCAGGAGAGAGAGAGAGAGGTGGGAGGAGAGAGGGAGGGTGGGAGAGAGGGAGGGAGGGAGAGAGAGAGGGGAAATAGGGAGGGAGAGGGAGGTGGGAGGAGAGAGAGAGAGGGGGAGGAGTGGGAGAGAGTAGGAGAGTGGAAGAGATGATAGATAGAGGTGGGAGGAAGGGGAGGGAGGGAGAGAGTGGGAGGAGGAGGGAGTGGGGAGAGAGAGGGAGAGGAGGGAGGGAGAAAATGGGGATAGTGGGAGAGATAGGGAGAGAGGGGGAAAGAGGGAGGGGTTTGGGAAGAGGAGAGGGAGAGGGAGAGTGGGAGAGGGAAAAGTGGGAAAGAGAAGAGGGGAGTGGGGGAGGAGAGAGTGGGAGAGAGGGAGAGAGATAGAGTGTGGGAGAGTGAGAGAGAGGGAGAGTGAGAGATTGGGAGAAAGAGAGAGATAGAGGGAGGGAGTGAGAGGGAGAGGGAGAGGGAGAGGGAGAGGGAGATTGGGAGAGTGGGAGAGTGTGTGAGAGAGAGAGAGAGAGGGAGGGAGGGAGAGTGGGAGAGAGAGAGAGGGAGGAAGAGTGGGAGAGAGAGAGGGAGAAGGAAAGTGGGAGAGAGGGATAGAGAGGGAGAGAGGGGGAGAGAGGGGGAGTGGCAAAGAGGGAAATAGAGAGAGAGCTGAGAGGGAGAGAGAAGGATATATGTTTATAACATATATCCATTATGAATAGATATCCATTTTCTTTGTTATAGGTTATATAGATAGACTTGCACAAACAACAATATATATTAATATATAATATATATTATATATTATATATTATATATTAATATATATTATTATTTTTTGGTTGGTAATAGGATTTTGTATTGCTTGAAAAAATATTACTTTTTTTTCTTCAAAGATTTCATCAACCATCCAAAAAAAATTCTACAACTAAAAAGGTGTTCACCAGAAGCATCTTAAGATGCTTAACAACAAAAACTGTTACCCTACCCACCTAAGATCTATTCAAAAGATAATTGGAACTACCTTACATACATCTACATATACTTCAATCATTAATTTTACCCTATACACTATAATCCCAACATCCTCGATAGGGTTCCATCCCCAACAAACCAAAAAAACAATGAAACAATCATGCCTTACTTCTGCAAAGACTTAAAGAGAGCTACATAGTTTAACTTGGGATACTCGTTGCATGTCTAGCTTTTCTTGTCACTTTCTCCCTCCACTTCCTCACTTTTTGTTCTTTAGCTTCCATTCATTTTGATTCCATTTTTTCCTAGGCAATAATGGCTTCCACCTTCATCAGCTCTACAAAGAGCTTCGGAGCTTGTCAGTTGAGCCTTTCCTCTTCTCTACACCAGTTTTTCATTTCCCCCTCTAGCCAACACATGAAAGGAATGTATCCTTCTGCCCCTTCCGATTCCTTTTTCTCAATACCTTCCCAGATGTCCAAACCTTTTCCTGGAATTTCCCATTCTATAATTGATTTCAAATCTTCTAAAAATTCTATATGCCCAATCATTTCCATCACTTCCCTCATTATGCTTATCGATTCTCCCAGGTCCAAACCCCATGCTACTATCAGAGAGTATACATCCATGTTTGTCCTATATTTGTGCCCTAAATTTCCAAAGGATTTCCCCAAAATCATCCGCACACTTTGCACCAGCCTCCCATCTATGAATAGGATTATTCCCATTAATTTTTGCTCAGAGGCATCACCATAAAACAGATTCAGTTGCCTCCTCGAAAGAAGAGTGAAATTGGCCTCCATTTGAAATTTTCTCCAATGTAACCGCCACAACAGCCACAGTTCTTTTTTCCTTATTCTCCACACAAATCTCCAATGCTTTCATCAAAATCTAACCTTGGGATGCCATCGCCAACCTCCACATCATTCCTCTAGTCATTTCAATTTACTTCAATCTACTCCCAACTTAATTACTGCCTCATCCTTACAAAATTTTCTATCTCAATCCATTAAAATCACATTTCTTAAATCTTCTATTCTTAATTCATCAATCTCTTTAAAATTTAAAGCCCAAATTGACAAGATATCATCCTCTGAATTACCAGATCTCCTTATGTGACTTACAACAAAATCTTCACATGTATTTAATTCCTCTCTAATCTTCACAATAATATTTTGGATGTTTCATGCCCCTATCTCTCCTTTCATTATTGCTTGAACAATGATGATTAAGTCACCTTCTAATTGTATTCTTGAAGCTCCCAGTTTCTTACCAAGTTTAATTGCTAGTAAATCTTTTGAGGCTTTAGCTATGTTATTTTTTCCTTCCATCAGCTTCTTCACCCCAAATGCTACTACTTTCCCTTCCCAGTCTCAGATGATGAACCCTATACTTGATGGTTGAGGATTCCCTTTTGATGCACCATCAAAGCTTACTTTCTACTAGCCTTCCCTTGAATTTTCCCATGCAACCACCATTGACACCTTTTCAGTTGGTTTAACCCAACTAGGCCCCTTAACGAGTCGATAATATATATTATATATTAATATATATTACATACTAATATATATTAACATATATTGTATATTAATATATCGTATATAGTATATAAATATATATAATAAATTAATATAGTATATTAATAATATATATATATGATAACATATAATAATTCTTAACACTAAAGTAAATGGATATTCGTTTCAAAAGGGGTATATGTTTTAAAATGGATATATGTTTCAAAAACAATAGTTGTTTTAAAACGAATATTCCTTTTGAAATGGATATTTGTTTTGAAATGAATATCCCTAGTAAATTATATTAAAAACAAAAATGCGATCATTTTGAGCATTCCAATGGTTTCTACATTCTTTTTGTCATGAAATTATCATGCTTTTTGTATGTATCAGACAAAATTCTTCTTTTGGAAGATTCTCTTACACTTTATTTACAATTACAATCATTTGTTTGTGTTTTTTTGTTTGTGCAATGGGGAGCAACAGTCGCCATAAGAGAAAAGGTAAAAGGAAACTAACAATAGATCAAATTGAAGCATATAGAGAAAAAGATAGAGAAAGTCATAGGAAAAGCATACAAGGTATGAGAAATATTCAAATTGAAGCTTCTTCTACACTGTTAAATGTTAATTCAAGTGAAGATGAAATAGAATTTGAAAATATTGAACATCATATTGAAATTGAAAATGAAAATGTGAACATTGAGAATGAAATTTTTATAAAGAATGAAAGTGAATCAACATTTGATGGAGAGGTGTATGAGCTCTGCTAGGGTTTTTTGGTTTCTGCGATCACCCTTGGCCCCTCTTGTGTCATACTGCACATTTTTCACAAGAAACCCCTCTTGTGTTTTAATATGCCTTCAAGTGGCTCTAACCCAGAAATTCATGTTGGTGTAAATCAAATCTTGTGTGTACGGTCGCATTTACTATGGTTTTTGTGTTTTAATATGCCTTCAACTGGCTCTAACCCAGAAATTCATGTTGGTGTAAGTGGTTCGATGATGCAGCTCAATGGCTTCTCCTCTGAACAAAAATTCTTAGAATTTTGTTCCAAAATCCTTTCATGAGGTAAGAATTTTGACTCCCTAGCTAATGTGATTTTTCCTTTACCATAATTTGATTATGCTTTCCAATGGCTTGAGCAACACACCCTTGTGATTTATAATGTTGGGAGGATTCCCCTTAAAAGTGTGTTGAAAGAATGGGTCAGCAAGGCCTGGGTCCCTCATGGGGTCCACCTTGATATGGTCCAAAAAATTTCCAAGGGTTTTTTTTCATTCCACTTCACAAAATTCAATCATTTCCAAGCTATCTTAGCCCATGGTCCCTGGTATGTTAGGTCATCCTTGATGGTTTTCTAGTCATGGACTTGGGATTTTGCTATCTTAGATGACACCAGTTTGGATTGAATTTCCTGGCTTGCCTTTTCCTTGTGTGCCTTTTTTGAACCATATTGCATCCTCACTAGGGAGGGCTATTTGCATTGAGCCAGATAGATTTTTTCAGGCTTGGCCCCAGAAATGGATCTATGTGGAAATAAACCTCTCCAAGGACTTGAAAGAATCCATTGATATTCAAATTTGAGCTCTCTAGCATAACCATAAAGTCACTTATTTTAACTTTCCCAACATGTGTTATAGGTGTTAGTCAGCCGACCACAAGATTAAGGACTGCCCTTTGGCAGTGCCTCGTACACCTTCTTCGTCACGAGATACTGAAAATCCTCATCAAGCGGATCCTTCTACTAAGATTGATGAAAAGTGGACCATGGTTACAAAAGGGAAAAATAAGTCAACCAATTCTGGGTCGGCCTTTAAAGCCTTTGAACCATCAAAGGTCATTTCAAACCCTTCAAGGAAGGGGACAGATGCTCATATCGGAGCTACTAATGCTTTGGTGCAACCCAGGATAAAGGCAACACCTCAACCTATTGTTGTTAGATTTTCTCAGCCTAGCTTTTCTCCTCCCATATCAAGAGTTCAAAGGTGATCTCATAGCCTGTCTCCACCATGTGAAGAGGGCAAATATGTGTAAGAAAAGTGGATATTTTCCTCTTCGTCTATTCAAATTAGGTCAGTTCCACAAGATTTTTTAAAGAATTGTTTCTCTTCCTTGAATGAAGAGGAACCAAACTCCGATAATATGGAAGATTTTCACTCATGAATTTCCTCTCCTAGAATGTTCGAGGTTTGATAAACCTCTCTAGAAAGTATTCTATTAGGGATACTTTGCAAAAATATTCTAGTATTGAAGTGCTTCATCTCCAAGAGGTTAAATTTTTTGTATTTTTTCTTGCATCGGCTTGCCATTCTATTTGGTCAGCCAGTAAAATGTTTTGCACTATGCATGAGGCTGGACATGGTAGAGTTGTCACCCTTTTGTCCCCATGATGGCATGCTTGTGTTGTTGACCATGGATCCGATCCTTCTCATTGGCTCATCTTGATTCTTCTTAAAATTGATAATCATTCCTTTGGGATTATTAATGTCTATGCCTCTAATGATGTTGTGGAGCGATCTTTTCTTTGGCGTTGGATTGTTGATTCTTTACCAGTTGCCACCTGGTTACTATGCGGGGATTTCAATATGGTTGAGATAGCGTATGACATGGAACCCTATCATTCAGATGGGCATCTGACGAGTAGGAGGCATGGTTTTACATGCACAAAAAATTAGGAATTTTTGATCCAAATATTGGTCGTCACCATTCTCATTCTCTCTGGCACACTTGGTGTAATTATAGGGCCAATTCTAATAGAATATTTAAATGCCTTGATCATGCCATGATCTCGGCTCAATATTTTTTCTCTTTTGACAACTCTCCTCTGCCAGTTAATTAATTAGTGGATGTGAGTCTATCTGATCACTTCCCTATTTCTTTTCGCATTGAATGGGAGTCACTTCATCCTCGCACCTGTAAAACTCAATTCTTTTTTAACACGTCTCTACTCTATCACAAGCCTACCTTGGCCCACATTCATAGAGTGTGGAAGTTGGAGTGTATACCAGCACATCATATAGGCTAGATTACCTATGGAACGATGCTATCACATGCACGGCTAGATTTCTATGTATTTATGGATGCCAGCTAGCTATATTTCATTTATGGTCTTATGAAGCTACAACCACCGACCTGTGCTCAACTATTGAAGCTTTGCAAGCCAAACCCTTTTCCCCATCACTGCAAGTCAGAGTGGCGAATTTAAGGCACAAAAATCAAGTGGTTGACAATTACACTGCCAAAGGTGCACAGATCAAAGCTCGACTACATTGGTTGAAAGTTGGTGATTGTGCCTTCAAAGAGTTTTTTTGGTACTGCATGTCAAGCACTCATCCCCAGGAATTAAAAAATCAGAGATGGCATTCAAATGCTCTTTGAGCTCCCTGACATTCTTCAAGCCTTTGTGTGTCATTATGAGAAGGTTTTCACTGCACAAGAACTAACACTTGTGAGACAACAAGCCCTTCAAGACTGCCTTTCTGTTGTACCAAATAGGCTTTCCCCAACCTAGATAAATTTTTGTGATCAATTTTTTCAAGGAAGTTGTTCATTCCATGGTTGATGACAAAGCCCCAAGGATTGATCGCTTCCCTTGTGAATTTTACAAGGCCCTTTGGGACTGCATTGGACAGGATTTGCATCATGTTTACTTAGAGGCTTATCATGCTAATTCTCTAGGTAAATTAATAAACTAAGGAAATATAAAATTCATACCTAAATCTGGGGATCCAAAAGACATCTGCAACTGGAGGCCTATCACGCTTCTCAATGTCTCCTACAAAATTATCGCCAACACTTTGGCTTTGAAGATCCTCCATCTCTTGCCTCAAATTGTGTGCCCGAAGCAAACTGGGTTCATCAAATCCAAGTTCATTTTGTATAATATTATTTTTGTTTGGGAAGGCATTGAATGGGCTCGACGTTCAAACTAGAAAGCCATTTTTGTTAAAATTGACTTTGCCAAAGCCTATGACCGCATTGAATGGCCTTTTATTGTTTCTATGTTGCAAGCTTTGGGTTTTGGGCCTAATTTCATTTAGGCTATTTGTATGATTTTTATGGATACCTCTACTCATATCACCATCAATGGCCGCCAATCTTCTACCTTTGGAATTTTTCGTTCCATTCGGCAAGGGTGCCCACTTGCCCCCTCTTTGTATGTGCTTGTGGCTGAAGGATTTGGCTAAATCTTGGCCATTGCGGTTTCTCAACAGTGTGTCAAGGGTATTTCATTTCCCAACTCTTAGAATCAAGTGGTTAATGTCTATTTTGTGGATGACTATTTCCTCACTCTCTTGGAGGAAGAAGAGACTATTAAAGTGGCATTGGATTGCCTTGATACTTTTTGTCTAACTTTTGGCTCTGCCAGTCAGTGGCACAAAATGTTGTGCTATAGGTAGTCTATTTTTCCCACTCCTCCTTGGTTTCAACAATATAATTGGAAGTATATTGGGCCAAGAGAAATTTTTTGGTTCCTGGGCATTCCCTTTGCTTTGTAGGCATCCCTGATTGAGCTATGGAAATTTGTGCTTTCCAAAGTCAAGCAGAAACTTTCTTATTGGATTACGAAGCCTCTCTTCTTAGCAAGGAAATTCTTGGTGTGCTCTAAAGTTCTAGAAGCTAACCATTTCTATTATTCCTCTTGTTGGGCCCCTTCCAAAGCTTCCTATGGAAAGCTTGAAAAGTTGCTCAGATATTTTCTTTGGGCCTCTTCTGAGTCCCACAAAGGGTTTGACCATGTTGCTTGGGAATTATGATGCCTTCCCAGAGATTCTGGAGGACTTGGGTTTCTCTCCACTCAATGGCAAGGAAATCCTCTATGTGTTAAATGGATTATCTGTGCTCTTACGGAGGATGAGGCCTGGACAATTCTTCTCAGGAATTATATTCAGTCAAACTTTCTTGCTCATAGACCCACTTGGAAGGGGATCGACTCTCAAACCCTTCTGGTCATGAAGGAACCAGTCCAAATTGTTGGAACTTTTATGGCCAAAAGTATTTGGCATGTCTGGGAGGCTGTCAAGCCCTGGCTCTAGTGGGTTGGCTATGGGTTTTGTCATGGGCTTTCGCTCAACCAGCAGAATATTTGGTGGTCACCTCTTTTTGCTTGTAATGTTTAGTCGTTGGCTAAGTCACCTTGGCTAAAATGCTCAGATTCCATAAGAAGGGTATCGAGACCCTGCAACAGTTATTTCATAGATCCACGATGCATATTATACAGTGGGAAAATTTGTGTGCCTTGTACAGGCTTCAAAACCAGGACCATGCTACTAATAATGGTCTGGTGAATGCTATTCCTATAGAGATTATTTATACGGTTGGAATTCATGGGACCAAACCCTGGTGGAAAGACTGGAAGTGGTTTCTAGACACCCCTTTTAGGAACTACAAGTCTTGGCTTGGTTAAAGGTCGCTTTCACCACACTTTCCTATGATCCAAAGTTTGAACCAAAGGTGGCTTCTGCAATCCTTCACTCATGTCTGGAGTAAAATATTTTCTACCACTTGGTCTACAAGTGTTAGTCTGAAACTTTCCCATTTTGCTTGGTGTATTCTTTTCCAAGGCTTGCATGTGGGCTCTCGACTTATTCACTTGGTGGTCCAGGACCCTCATTGCCCTTTTTGTCGACAAGCTAAGACTTTTAAGCATCTTTTCTAGTTTTTTCCCAGAGCTCAGCAGCTTTGGATTTGGATTCATGACTTGTTTTATCCCTTTAGCTTGGAGCCTTTTTCTTGGCATATGGTTCTATTGGGAGATTTGCCCAGAATTCCTATAAAATTTACCCAACTTTGGCACACTTTTAGAGTGGAAATTATCTTTAATCTCTGGAAATAAAAAAATGCCTGCATATTTCCTCATTCTCAAATGGATATTAATGTTTCTTTATATGCTAAAGCTATTATTTTTTCTAATGTGCTCTTACAGATTCAGGTGCAAGATAACAAAGTTACACTTGAGGTTGCTCACCTACAAGTTCTGTTGGATCACTGGGGCAATGCCCCATGTACTATTGCTTGAGTTCCTAATTCACCCACCTCTTCCCATAGTCGATTGCCTTCTTGGGATCGACAGCAAAGCGGCTTTGTGTGTCCCTGCTCTCAGCCTCCTCTTTGGCAAGATTCTCTCCCTCCTCAACAAACTCATTCTCCTCCACCGTGGGTTAGCTAGGGATGGCCCTCTAGCGGCATTTCTGGGAGCGCTAGTGGTGGTTTTGGGTGGCCCTCTAATGATTCTCCTGCTTCTAGCTCTAGGTGTCCAAATACTGGTAAAAACTTTCTGCATCTGGCACTTGCAATCTCGCCCTGGTGTGAGGATGAAGATAAAGAGAAGGAAAAAGATGTTGACGATGGTTGGGGTGCTCCTCCTGACATCAGTCCAGACCTCATTGATGTATGGGGGAAGAACATGGATGATAGAGACCTTAATGGCTTTGTTGGCACTACTTTGACTGCTTAATGGCCTTTTTTATATGTTTTGTAATCATGGACTTTCGTGCTTGGCCCATGTGACTAGTTAATGTTTTCTTTTTCTAGGCACTGCCCATTTGACTCTCAGGGTGTGTCTTCTTACCACCCATCCTTTTTTTGTGAATATATAACTTTATCTTAATTTAATATAGATAGTTGTCTATTCATCAAAAAAAATGTTGCTGAAAATGAAATTGTTATTGTTATTGAAAATGAAAACATTGTTGAAAATAAAAATGTTGAAAATATTGAAAATAGGGAGAATGAAAATTTTAATAACATTAAACTTGAAAATGAAAATGTTGATAACATTGAAAATTTTAACCTTATATAACACCTAATTACACAAGAACCCCTAAATGGATGCTTGAAATAGATGAGAACATAATAGATAATCTTCAAGGAAAAAGGTCACAACGAATGGTTTATTTGTGGGCTACCAAAATGTTCAATGAATACGTTTCCAATAAGATATTAACCGAACAATGTCAAAATTTTATGCAATTACTTAAGATTTACAAAATGAGACCATTATTAAGAAAATTGAAGATTTGTGTCACCAAAAAATTGGAAAAAAATAGTATTATTGTAAAAAATATTTTTAATTCTCTAACCTCTATTGGAAAGACTACTAATGAAAAGTATAAAAGGGATGCTCATAGAGTGATCACAACCTCACTAGTAAGCCCTATGCAAGTTTTGAAGGATTTCAATGACAAAAGACTATACCTATGAAAATTAATCAAATCAAATAAGCCAAATGCAAAGTAAAATCTAAGCATAAAATGTCTATAATAATAAAGTCGTTCCTAAATTGTGAGCAAAATTGACATTTAATAGAAAATGCAATTTTGGATGGGCAGACGAGATTCCATGTGACAATCCCTAATTAGGGTTAGGGAAAGATTGTTGAATGAGTGGCCAAGATGTCATTTGATAAAGTCAAATCGGCGGTCTAGAATAAATGTGATAATTAGTCAAAAAGATAAAGATTTTTGAAAATCAAGAAGATAAAGATTGCTTGATTTGTAAGATTCGAAAAATCAATAAGATAAGAGTTGAACTAAAGAGAAGATTTGAAATATCAAGAATTTGCTCAATTACTTGATTTTTGGAAGAAGATTACCATTTTGAATTAAATTAATTCAAAATAAGGATTTTATGTGACAATAAATAAACTTTTTCAGATTTTTTACTAAAATGAAGTGACAGTTAATAAAACGAAATCATTTTAAATAATTTCATTTATTTAAAATGAGAGAAATGTTAAATTAGGTAATTAAATAATTAAAGATAATTATTTAATTTAGAGGATTATGACTGATAATTAAATTAATTAATAAATTCATTTAATTATAAGAATTAGTGACATATTAAATAAATAAATAAATAAAGTTCAATTACTTTAATAATCGGGAAGAATAAATAAATTAAAGGTAATTAAATAAATTAATAAATTAATTTAATTGTAAGAAGACAATAGACAATTAATGACGTATTGAATAAATAAATATAATTTATTTATTTCATAATCATGAAGAATACAATAGACATGAATTAATTGAATAATAATGAATTACTTAATTTATAGTCGAATGTGGACCAAGGACATAATTAAATGTCATAATTATGCTAGGACGAAAGTGGTAAAACAGGGCTTGTAGGCCTAGGTCATTTTTTAAGTGTCTACATTTTGCCCCTCTTTTTCATAATTTTGTCGCATTGTGGCAAAGAAAATAAGTCAAAAATATGCCCCAGTGCAAAATAAGATGAGGAAGAATGACGAGGAGGGTAGCGGTATGCCCCCTCAAGAGGACAAACAGGTTCCAAGAACACGGCTGTGCTCTCAAAATTGATGAGAAGACTAGAATATGAAGAGACAAAGAAATGTTAGTGTAAAAGATATGGATGATGATATGGATGCAATGCCTATATGAGATGAGCGAGAGAAGATGACAAGACAGAAGGAGATGCATGTTAGTTCCTAGACCAAATCCTTCAACATATTACCATCAGAATTTAATATTTATTTCTCTTAATCATCATTGGGTAGATTATTGTAATTGCCAACAAACACCATGATATGACATAAATCAAGGTGTGCAAGGTCGTACCATCACATAAGACAAGCAGTCGCAGACAAGGATGATCATGACTCATACTAAGAGAACAATTGCCCCAGTATTTTTTTCATAACCAACCACAAGTAGAAAAGGACAAGAAGGACAAGCCATGAAACGTCGTTGCTTCTCTAAGTCTTGTTTCTTGGACATCCTTGAGAAAATAGTAACATGATTGCCAAAAGAACAAAAATAAATCCACCATCATGATATGTCAATGTTTTCTAAATCCCATAGTCAGGACATCGCTAAGAAACTAGTAATATGAGTGTCAAAAGACCATACAAATGCCATGAGACGTCACTATTTCTCTAAATCATGTTGTCGGGATCTCACTGAAAAACTAGCAACATGATGAAAAAAAGCCAAAGACAAGCGCCAAGTGTTTTCCAAGTGTGTTTGAATGCCAAGTGTTTTAATGTCAAGATGTTTGGTTTGATGATGTCGATATGCGAGTGTCAAGGTTTCGACGATGCCAAGATCACAAGTGTCAAAGATTGCCAAATTCAGGAAGGACACATCCTAAAGAATGTTGATCTCAAAAGGAGTAGTCCCTAAATTCCAAAAGGGATCCCTCAAAATGCTAGGTGACAATGACAATGCCTAGGAAGGATACATCCTAAGGCATAAATGACAGAGGTTGTTCTTCAGAAGGACATATCTAAACAAACATTGATGTCGAGAGGAATGATCCTTAGATGTCAAGAGAATCCCTCAAAATTTCATGACGGTGACAATGCCTAGGAAGGACACATCCTAACGCATAAATGACAAAGGCTATTCTTCAGAAGGACACATCTGAAACATAACCAAGAATTGATAGTTTGACCGGTTGTGATAATTTTACTTATTTCAACTAAGTTCGATTGAAGTTGACTAAAGTTAACTTGTGTTGAATACATGTGGATGTTGACGTGTTGGTGTGATTGTCATGTTGAATAACTGCCTACCATAATTCATTTTAGGAGTTTTCCATGTTTGGAAATGACTTGTCCTTACTTGAAGACATTTGATGTGTGTGCCAGTGTAACGCCATGAACCCTAATGGACTGACTGTTGATGGTGTTTTCTACACAACAACAACTCAGACGGAATATGATGTCCTATCTCTCTTGAAAGGTAAATCTCTATGGCAAAAGAGATAACCTCAAGGTCTCTAATGTCAGGTCTTGACAATGCAACAAAGAAACTCAGTTATAAATGTGAAAATATTGGTAATCACAAAGGGACCTTACTACAAGAAAATACTAGATTTCGAATTTATCATATTTAAACAATGATTTGATACTTGGAATTTTAATTTGAACCCTGATAATAAAGAAACAACAAAAGATAAAGGTTTCAGACATGATTCTAAGACTAATTTTAACCCTAAGATTGAAAATACCAAAATATAAAATGCTCAAAATGGATCGATCTCTCATAAACTACTTTCTGTTTAACCCAAATGAATCTGCAATTTCATAGAAATAGTGCAATCTTCTAAGGTATTTAAATATTTTCAAATCACAAAAATTCATTTAGCCAATCCTATTGCAATTGAGATGAATAAATCCTTATAACTAAACTAAGCACAATTTTATGTCCAGGCTAACTTTGCAAAGTAGCTAACAATCAGCTAACTGCAAAACGTATGGACTAGAGATAGCTGCAAACATTCCAAACATGAACCCCTAAGCATCACCAAACCATTTAACTATAGACTCATAAGCAATTTTAAAGATAGAAGAACAAGATCCATGCCAGATGAAACTTCATAAGATAGATACCAAATCACGATATCTCTCTTATATTAAGTCATCCAAAATAGCAACAATTCCAGATTCCTGTTACAACACTTGCTTGAAAATAAACCCTGATTCACTCTAATATCAAGTCTCTATTCTATCACTTATCTATTTTTCTCCCTATCTCTATATCTATATTCTCAAATGAGGCAACATGCCTGTTTTATAGAGAATCCCTAAGATAGGTTGGCCAAAAATAAGAATTACAATAAAAACATGACCTACAAGAGGTTGGCCTCAAATACTTTCGAACATAATCATGAAATGTGTAATAAGCACCAATTTCATCCAAGTCGACCAAGGTACCAAAAGGGTCACCCCAATGCATGTTTATAATGGGAAGCACAAATCTCAATGTAACCCTATATAGCTACTTCCCATCCTTTTCTTTAGCCCTATCCTCTTCACCATGCACGGCCAACAAGACTCTATCCAGCTTAGCAACAGGTGGCACAGGCAAAACCCTAATTCTTCTCTCAAGAGACTCGATGTCATCTCTTTCCTGCTTAATTGCACCACCCCAAATAGCTCTATTAGCTAGGAATTTATCCATAACTGCAATATAGGTTGCAGCATCATCTAGTTGATGCCCAGTAACTAGTCCTTCATTGACTAGAGAATAAACATCTCTCCACCATTTCCTAAGTTGCTCCAGATTAAAATGTTTCAGAGAAAACTTCTTCTTTCTTGTCATGACCTCAAAGAATGAGATACACTTATCATGGATACCAGTCAAAGTGTCCTCAATCTACTTTTCCTATTTATGAATTTTCTTTAAGGCCCTTTGCCTCATTTGCAGGATTTCAAACCATTCCCAAGGTTCAGAACCCTTGGAAAAAGAAGAATCCCACTCTTTACCAGCTTATCTTCGGTGACCTCCATAATTATTGTGGCTTTCTGTAGTAGGAGATCAGTATCCTCCTTGTCCTGAGCCAATACAGTCTTCAACCAATCCACCGATCTCATAGCATCTCCTCCAGTTGAAAAATATTCCTTAATGGCAGCATCTCCCTTGGTTTGGACACCCTAAAACCAAGCAACTGTAGCATGTGTGGTGCCCTTCATCTTTTCCAGCTCGAAGATTGTCTCCTGAGGCAAGAAACCTATAGGAAAGGAGGAGATAATAGCCTACAAGCGTTTCATCAACTCTTGAAAATACTTCTTTAGTTTCTCATTCTCTCTCTCCAACTCATGCCTGGTTTGCACAAACTTTTTCAACCTACCCACAATTAAAGCACTGGAGCCTTCATACTCCTCAATATCCTGTTCTACAGAAGAATGCCCTAGGTCAACAATTTGCACATGATAATCCTTGGCAATTACATTATCCTGATCCTTATCTGGAGCAGGGGTAGCAATGTGGGCCACTATGTTGCTTGATCCATCTCTCTCTATTTGAAACACAACCCTAGCCTTCTTCTTAGTCTTTCCTTGTTCAACATTGGCTATCAAAACATCCCAATTAGGAGGAGCATCCTCTACTATCACCATTTTGCTCTTCAATTCTTTATCCAGCTCACTTGGAATAGTAAACTCTATTGGCATGGTATCTTGCTTCTCCTACTGGTCATTGGTTGTATCCTTCTCAACACTTGGCGCATTAGGGATATCCATGATTGGATTCTCTTTATCCTGCAACTATTCCTCCACAACAACCTACATCGATAAAGGGACCTTAGCTGGTATCTCCTCCTATTGAGGACATTTATTCAATTTCTCTTTCACAGCTGAATTTGCATGTGCCACCAAGGGAGATTGAATCACTTTATCAATTTTCCTCTACACTGTAGAGGTCTCCTTCCTAAAATTCTTCCTTGCCCAAATCCTTAGGATCTTCATCCTTCTTTGGTTCTTCTTGTGTGCTACCAGTATCCAGAGCAATGGAGACACTTACATGTTCAACAATGAGAAAATTCACTGGAACATCTTCCTTTACTACAGTATCCCTTAGGGAAGGATTCCTTGACCTCCTCATATACACTTGTGTTCTTTCCCCTAAGATCTCCACCTCTACCACCGGTGGCTCAACCTCCTTATCAGTTTTGGAAAACTCCTCTCATTTCTATGATAGCTTTGCAAGTCTTCTTCTCTTTGTCAATGGAGGAGTAATCTCTACCTCCTCTTCCTCTTCTTTGTCCTTTTCAGCCTCTTTCCTTGAGGCATATCTCCTCTTCTTGGCGACAGGTTTCCTCTGTTTACTCACTTCTATCACTTTCTTAGCTTGAACATCCCTAACCTGGATTTTGAGAGGGGAATCCACCTTTTCCTTACCCTTAGGATTTGGTTCAAGTGATTCCTCAAAATCAGAGTGAGACTCTAAGTCTCCCATTAGATCATAAGTACATGGGATACCCTCACTCTCCAATTCTAACATCTTCTACTTCAACCAAATTTTGGTGTACTTGATCACCAGGGTCATGATTTGATCCAACTCTATTTTTTCTTCTTCTAACCAGTCAACGTCTCCAATTGGATTATCTTTCACTGCCTCATAGACATGACCCCAGATTAAATTTTCATCCTCTTCCACCTAGTCAAGGATGGCTTTCATATTGTATAACCTTACTAAATCCAATGGCAGTCTAGAGAACCTCTTTTGACCCTACTTCAAATTCATCACTGAGGTTAACCCAATAATCCTCAATATTAGCCTTATGGTTGTATTCCCTACTGGCCTTCTTTTGTGCTTCGCCAGTGATGTAAAACCTTGCTCTCTTGGAATGGAAAGAGAGACCAAAAGTACTCATCTCCTCCTCAGAAGCATGAGCAGAATGGATAGAAGGAAAAACCTCACCCATTCCTTTCTTTAAGAGAAAATAATTCCCAAAACCTGTTTTATGCATTTCTCCCTTCACAACTATTTCGAAGTCACAAATCTTCCTGTTGACTTCCAACAATATGATATGATCAGTAGGGTACCTCAGGAGCCTATAGGGAGCCCTTTGACAACCATCAATTCTAATGTATGAGAAATTATGGAACTGGATAAACCATGCCCCATATCTCATTATCAATTCTTTAGCTTTGTCATAAATCCTCAGATGCTCTACACCCTGGAGCAATCTGGTGATGTACATTGTGAAAGCATCATTGGATCTTATGTAACTTCCTCCAATTAGGTGCAACTGTCGATATACCTCATATATTGCATCTTGTCCAAAGATACCCCTAGTGCTTAACCCCTTGTATGGGTGAAGTCTTTCCAATGAATACACTAGATAGGAGGTCATGGTGAAAGTCTTGGTTTGCAATACATTGTACAAGTGCTCATGGATCACATCACTTATGACACCTGCCTAGTGATAATCTATTCCTTGCTCCATCCGAGGAATTACATTGAACATCCAAGTCTCGAACACCCCTACACTCTTCAATCCTACCAAGTTGTTGAGAAGAGTGATGACATTGTCATATTCCCTTTTGAATTTGAGTCTGAATAGTTGCTTTGGAAACTTGGAGAAATGGGACTTAGGTTTCTCCAACCAAGAGTTAATCAACTGTTGGGACTTACCTACATTTTCCTCATAGTATTTCCTGGCACCATCCATATCAAAGGCCACCACATGGGACCTGTCAAGAATATCAAAGGTTGAATCAATGGATACAGGGCTAAAGCCTACTAGAATCCTTCCTTGGGGACCAATTATCCTTTGTGTCCCTCTATCATAATTCCTGGCACAAACAAGCACCAGTTCATAACACTGCAACATGGAAGGGAAACCTGCTACATGAGCCAATCCAGAGTCCACAATTCTTCTACCAAACAAATGAGGGCTCGGTGCTGACATCTCAGCCTTAAACTCTTCATAGTCCCAAATACCCACATTGGTATCGGTGATTCCTAACCAAATAGAAGTCAGCTTGCTTTCAAGAATCCTGCTCTTTATGTCCAATTTTACCTTCTCTACATCAGAGATGGCAGAAGTCTCTACACCTGGAATTGTTACCTTCCCTTTGCCTCGACCAACAACATCTTGTCCTGATCCTACCTGCAAATAAATAAAAATGACCACAATAAAATCCAAAAGAAACAATAGGTGCAGAAAATTGGTATCTTAAAGTTTGGGATTTAGCCTCCTTCACGGATTCCACATTGGAGAGAATTTTTGAGAAAATCTGGACTAGGCAAATTCCAGCGAACCAAGCACACAAACTCCCATAATATCACCTTAATCCATCAATTTAACAAAGGAGTAACCTTAGAAATACTTTGCAAAGTTCATTTAATCCATCAAATACATCATCAATTAACCAATTCCTCATAACCATCATATTCAACATTTTCCCAGAAAACCCAGAAGAATCCGCTAGAGACAGATTGTAGCAAAAATAGGAACAGTTATAACTAACTCGGGAAAATGAAGAAGGCACGGAACACCCAGGAAAATCCGGAGGAAACGGATTTTAGCAGGAACTAGATAAATTATCGTTAAAGCCTGAATCTGGAAAAATGACTTGACCACGGACACCGAAAAAATCCGGAGCAAGCAGATTTTAGCGAGGCAGATGAAATCCGAGAAAAAGTGGCAAAAGAGAAAGAACAAGAAAAGTCAGGGAAATCCGGGGGAAGCGGAATTCTGCGAGGATGCCGAAAACCCGAACTCGTTCTTTCTCACCTTCACCAAAATGATCCAAAAGACCATGAACCTAAGGCCTGCACCTTGACAATGACTTAACCTAGACCTCCAATGGATCAAATACGAATTAAAAACAATCCTCACAATAATTCGAGAAGGATTGGCTATGCGCTAGGTCAAGAACCCTAAAATATTCACCATGAAAGCACGAAGAACTAGGCACGACTTGCTCACACACTAAGATGGAAAGTTTAAGACCAATGCAAGAAAACACCCAAAAGAATAGAAATACCAGAGAAAGAATAAACATTCAATGATCAACCTGGTGGATTGGTAGAATAATGAAAACCCCAAAATGCCCGGACATGACGCACACACCCAAGGAAATCACGAAGCAACGAAAGACCAAAAAGCAAATAAAGTAAATTAACTAGCAAAGAAAGAGGGTATATCTACATTACCATTAGAGTGAAATGACTGGAACTGGTGATGCCAACAAACAACTCTCAAATGCAAGCAGGATACAAGCCACACACACGAAATTCAAATGCAGCTGTAGACATCCAAATTTGATCACTTCCATATGATCAAAATCGTCTACTTTATTCATCTATTTTATTAATAGTGATTAAATAATTTTTTTAATCATTATTTCATTTTCTACCTAAGGTTCCTAAAGTATGTAATTAAATAAATTAAATACTTTACCTTATCTCCTTTCCTTCTCTAAATTAAATAAACATGAAAAATTATTTAATTTGGTCATTTAACCCATTTGGATTAAAATCAATTTTTAATTCCCTTTTTTCTCTCTCCTTGTCACATTCTCCATAACCCTCTTCTAATCCGGATTCAATTATTTAATTTGTGATTAGGATGTGCACCACTTAATCTTGATTAAGTGTCACATCCTCCATAATCTCCCACTTGTCTCTAATCTCTCATTAATTATCCTAATCCTGTGTTTGCACAACCTTAATCAGAATCATTAGCCACATTTAGCTTACCTTTTCTGGTCAACCTTCTCACTTACCATTTTTAGCCTCGACTCCCTTCCCCATATGAATTTTTAATTCACATTTATTTAACCAAGGTTCCTCTCTTCCCCATGTGAATTTTTAATTCACTTTTGTCTTTCCAAGGTCTTCCTCATCCCCCATGCAAATGTGACATGTCATTTTACATGTGCCCAAGGCTTCTAGAACCTTAGACTTGTCACATCACCCACATGTGACAAATTTCCAGCTTTTTAGGAACCTCCTTTTATCCAATAAAATCTCCATTTAATGTAAATTTTTAATTTACATTTATTTTTCCCACACACTTCCCCTTTTCCCATGGAGATTTTTGAGGAATTCTAAAAGTCCTCAAAATTCTTTTTCATCCTCATTTGGGGACAAGAAGTTCCTTTTTGAGGAAATATTCTCATCCCCCAAGGTACCTCAAAGGTACTTGTCCTTCATCCACCTCATGTACTTCTCTTCCACCTCTTGTCCTTCTCCTCCACCTCATTTCCACATCACTCCACCCTAAGACATATCACCTTCCATATGTCAAGATGTGAGGGCTTGTGAGTCTTCAACTCACCATAGCCCTTCATCTTGATCTTTGTTGGATCAATCCCAACCATTGAATTCTCTAGAGAATTCCAATTAGCCTATAAATACCCCCTCATTTCCCTCATTTTAGGGATCAAGTCTTTTGCAACAAAACTCTTGCAAAATTGCCATTCAAGCTCTCATCCATTTTAGCACTTATATCATCAATCCATATTGCATCAATTCATCTTGCATCCATTCAACTTCATTGCCATCCAAGGAGCACACAATTCTTGAAGAATCAAAGGGCCAACCAAGGAAGGAGAAGCAAAGGAAAGGTATAACACACTTAAATCATCATTTGTTTTTATCTTACTCATTTGTTTCACCATTTTCTTAGGCTAATCTTATTGAGTTGCCCTTTTATCTTGTTACTTCTCCACATTGCACTATTAGTTTTTTATCTAGCATCTCACATTAGGAGTAGCATTTTATTAGGATCACAGCAACAGTTGAAACAGCTTTGAAATCCATGATCCAACAATACACCAAAGGCTCCAAGACTCAACTCAAATGATAAGAAAATAAAAAAACTCAAATGATCAATTACTTCCCAAAATTCAATATATCATTACCCCAAAATGGTCGTACGATGACCATTAATGCGGTCGACAAGATAGCCAAGACCAAAAAAACTAGAGATTTGACGAGGCAACGGACTTCAGAGAAATTCGGACATGATGGATTTCCATGGATCCAGCTCAAAATCAGTCACTTCCAGACTCCGAAAGAAAATTGGGAGAATCCGGCTAGAGCGGATTTTCCCAAAAATAGTGAAAACTTCGAAATGCATTCAGAACTCAAGATTTTCAATAAAATTCACAAGCGTGCCACTTCAACTGGCAAGATGGACATCAAAGCACGAGCCCAAGCAAGTAAAAACCCCCAAGAAAGAAGGGCCAAAACACCAAAAAGCAAAAAAAGAGGGTCCCCACTTTCAGTGGGTCGTGTGTGCAAAAACTGCACAATAAATGGCGACTCTACTAGGGAAATGCTCCAGAACATTTCAAGAATAAACTAGAATCAAGAACCTAGAATATCTGGTTGCGATCCTCTCATCAAGACTCTTATAAAAAAAAATTTAGAAACCACAAGCTAGAAGACCTTTTCCTATACCAGGGTCCAAGTGTGTGTATTATGCATTCATTTCCTATCCTGTAAGTGCAATGGGAACTAGAAAAAATCTGACCAAGCTACATAAGAGTTCAAACTTCAAAAGCAATCAGGATAGAGCCTCACTACTAGTCAGGCGTTTATAGCCCCAGTGAGGTTATTGTTGTGACCCTCCCAAGCATAGCTTTACTGCCAGTCAGGCATCTATAGCCCTAGTAGAGATACTAGGATACTCCTGATAAGGTGAAACTTATTCAGATTTTCAAAATTTTCCTTTTCTCTTTTTCTTTCTATTACAGAACCTTTCTTCTTCACCTTTGTAAGTAATGAAACTCACGTTCAGGGATGAGGAACATAGTGGCACTGAAGCAGAATATAAGATTTTTCACCAGGCCAAATTACTCAAGAACCCTATGCAACTCCAAAATCTTCAAATTTAGTGTAAAAAATGTGAGATGCAAATACATTCCAAAGTGTATCCAAAACAAGTGACTCCAATTCTAAGTACAAGGGACATCATATAAAAGAATTCCACCATTTGACTCTGAAAAACTGATTAAATTTTATAAAAGAAATTCTCAAAACAATCCTAAGCAAAATAGCCCATTATACAGATGCAACAACCCCAAGAAAACAAGGAACCCAAAAGCAAAACAAAACAAAAAGAAAAACAAACCAAAGCAAATCTAAACTACCAAAGCAAAACTAGCAAAGCAAAGCCGAAAACAAACCTACTATAACTATGTACAGGATGAACTGCAGAACAGTTCAAGGTTGAAAATAATGCTTCAGATACTTCCCATTGAAAGGCAGTGAGATATCCTCACCAATGAGGGTTTTCAAGCGAAAAGAATTATCTCCCAGAATTTCTAAAATCTAGTAAGGACCAAGCCAAAGTTTATCAAATTTACCATGCTCTCCCTTACGGTCATGGGCTTTATCCCAATAGAGAACTAAGTCAAAAATTCTAAAGGCCTTCACCTTAGCTCTCCTATCAAACCATCTTTTTACCACACCTTGATGTTTAGAAAAGTTTTCTAGGGCTTCATCTCTTTTCTCTTCCAAGTTCAACAATTCATCCAAATGGGCTTCACGTTTATCTTCTTCATTATAGTACTCATTGATAAACTGTAGGGTAGGGATTTTCAATTGGATACAAAAACAGGTTCCGAACCATACACTAGGTGATAAGGAGAGCTTCCTATGGATGCCTTATTTCTAGTTCGGTCAACCCACAGAGAAAATCGGAGCTGGGTGTGCCAATCCTTAGGATTTTGTCTAGAAACTTACGGATAACTGTTAGTAGGTTCTTATTGGAAGACTCAACTAAGCCATTACCTTGAGGGTAATAATTGGATGAAAATTTAATATGATCAAATGCCCAATTAGAAAATTTCAATGATGCAAATGTAGGACCATTATCACAGACCAAAGACAGTGGACAACCAAAAGGATTGATAATTCCTTATTCAAGAAAATTTATTACCACATCCGAAGTACACTGTTTACAAGCAAGAGCCTCCATCCATCTAGTAAAATAATCAGTTATGGTAAGAATATACCTGTGGCCCATAGAAGATGGAAGATTAATGGGACCTATGAAGTCCATACCCCACTGACCAAATGGTTTTACCTCTATGACAAGCTAGAGTGAAAGAGCTGCACGTTTTTCCTTACTTATTGTAGTTTGACATATGTGACAAGTCCTCACATGTTGGTGTACATCCTTGAACAAAGTGGGCTAGTAGTATCCTACCCTCAAGATCTGGTGTGTAGTGGATGATGCAGAACCATGTCCTATGCCATATTCCTCATGAAATTCAATCATTACTCTAGCAGCTTCTTCTTTTCCCAAACATCTTAAGTATACACCCTCATGATTTCTTTTATACAAGATAGCTCCTTTCATCATAAAACTTCCACTCCTCAGTCACAAGACCCGCCTCTAAACTGCATTAAGGTGATCAGGACACTGCTGATTCAACAAATAGAAAATGATTTCATCATACCAATCTCCCGAAGATACCTCTTGAAGGTAATAGTGTTGAGCGATGAGATCAGGACCAGTCTCAGCCATTGTCTTTGTAAGTCCTTGTCCTCTTACTAATTTCATGGGTTGGATTTCCATATCATATTCCTGCAACATAGTAACCCATTTGGCCCTTCGTTCTCCTAACTAATTCTTCATCAACAAAAGCTTTACTGTAGGATCAAGCACTATGGAAAAAACTTTATTCCTCAAGATATAGTGCCTGAACATCTTCACTGCTCTGACCAAAGCATAGGCCTACTTTTCTACATTATGATATCCTAATTTTGCATCTTTTAAGGGAGTACTCATGAAGGTTATAGGGTGTTCATCACCTTGATCAGACTTTTGATTTAACATTGCAGCATAGGAGTGATCAGAAGCAAATGAATATATGTAAAAAGGTTTAGTGTAATTTGGACTCACCAATACAGGGGCTTCAGCAATAGCTTTCTTGATTTCTACAAATGCTTCCTTAGCTTCTGCATTCCATTCTATTTTTTCTTCTTGTTTCAACATAGAATTCAATGGCTTGACTATCTTTGCAAATCCGATGATAAATTTCCTAACAAAGTTAATCTTACCAAAAAATGACTTCATCTCTTTCTTACTTGCAGGAGGCTAAATCTTCAAAATAGCCTGTATTCGCTCAGGATCAGTAGCAATACCTTGTTCTAAGATAATATGTCCCAACAACTTTCCTTCTGTGACTCCAAAAATGCACTTCCTTGGATTAAGTGAAATACCAAATTCTCTGCATTTTTGGAATACTTTGCATAAATCTATTATGTGATCTCCTCATTTTTTTGAAAAATAGTCATATCATCCATATAAATAATGATGCACTTACCAATTATATCCTTAAAAACAATGTCCATAGCTCTTTGGAATGTAGCTCCAACATTGATCAACCCAAATGGCATCCTTCTATAAGCAAAAGTTCCCCATTTTGTAGTAAAGGCAGTCTTGTGCCTATCCTCATACTGCACCATAACTTGGTTGTATCCAGAATACCCATCCAAAAAGGACATCATTTGAGATTCATTAATGATCTGAATCACCTCATCCAGTGAAGGAATTGGATAATTATCCTTTTCTGACGCTTTATTCAGATTCCTAAAATCTACACATAATCTGATTTCTCCATTCTTTTTCCTTACCGAAACCAAATTTGCAACCCAAGTAGACTGTCTTACTAGAAATATAATGTGTGCTGAAAGAAATTTTTGCACCTCCTTCTGAATAATGGGTTCTAACAAAGCATTTATTGGCCTTTGTCTCTACCTAAATGGTTTGACATCTGACTTCAAAGGGATGGTATGTGTAATGTTTGAAGTATCATATGTTTTCAAATCTTCATAACTCCAAGCTATTACATCATGATATGTATGTAAGGTATCACTAATTCCCTTTCTTTCTTTTGGAGTACATACCTTGCCAATAAAAACATTCTTCAAATCCTCCGATGTCCCCATATTATATGTTTCACACTGGCTGTTGAGAGACTCCCTTTTAGTCTGTTGTTCTTGATCTCTTATCTTATCTAAATCAAAAATTTGTTCATGTTGCACCATACCTCTTGGAATGGTATTAGTCTTTAGATTGATGATTCCTCCAAAGTCAATTTTTGGTTCTTGAGGCTCTATCTCATCAATAACTTGGAGAGAAAACACATCACATCTTGTAATAAAGTCCAGAATATGCTTATCATCTTCAAATACCTGGAAACTAGTAACGTTGTCAGGTACTGAAGGCACTGGAGTGAGCTCAACTGTAGATTTCTTTAATCCTGAAAGTGACAAAGGATGTAAGGTGCTAGCGGCTTGTGCTAGAGAATAAACAACCTGATTTTTGTTTCAAGGGATCAATTGGATATTAAAAGCATCTAAATCCTCAATGAGGTCCCACACTTTATGCCTGTAATTGTTCATTCTTCTATCACGACATGAATATTGTTTTCTTACTTGTTTGATTACTAACTCTAAATCTCCGAACACTTGTAATATCTTAACTTTCTTCCTTAATTACATTAATAAGCCATGGATCAAAGCTTCATATTCAGCAACATTATTAGTGCATTGGAGTTGGAGTCTATGAGCAGCAAAATAATTCTTACCTTTAGGACTAATCAATTCAAATCCTACTTCTGCACCTTGCTTAGATTTGGATCCATCAAATCTTAATGTCCAATGGCCATCGGGTTCCTTTTGTTTCAATTTACCTTGCTCTTTATTGAAAATGGGGGGCTCCTCAGGAAGCATTGAGCTCTTACCTTTATCATTGTTTAATTCTTCCTGCATATTTAGTCCAGTAGGTGGAATAGGATTAACACATTTTTGTATCTGTCAGACAATAGTCTGACACAAATCACATTCTAGCTCGGAATGAGGAGCATCATGGACGCTGCACCAATTTGGAAGTAGTAGTTCTTCAAATGTCATGCTTCCTTTTAGTTGTATCTGATCTTCCATACACTTCTAGATAAACTCTTGAAAATTATCCAACAAACTCAGCTACCTATCCTCTTGATCACTTATTTCATCCTCTTGTTCAATCAATGTCCCAGGACTACTGTTATCTAGAATTTGTTCATCTAAAGAACCCTGTAGCATGAAAACCTCTTCATCTCTTGTAACTGATGCCACCAATACATAGTTGCCAATACTAACCTCAGACACCAACACCTCATTCAAAACATTCTGATATTCAGTGATTACATACTTCATTCGGGGTTCTCTTTCAATTCTTATCTCATTTGGAACTCCTTTCCATGGTAACCACATATGAGAATGGTCTGTAGATGTATATCCATTTAATGCCTTAGTGAAATATCTGCCTAGGATCAAACCATAAGTATCAGGAATATCAGCAACCTGGATATTGATCACTTGTTACACCCTAGGGTCTGATGCAAGCTGCGTATGGATCATGTTCAATTCTCCAACTACACTTACCTTTGTTTTTTCCAATTGAGTAAACTTATTTTGAGAAGCTATAGGGGTAATACCCAATGCTTTGCAAATAGCAAAGGGCATAACATTTGTAGAAGCTCCTGAGTCTAGAAGATAACTATGCAAATTCTTTCTGAATATACAAACAAAAATTAAGAAAGGAGGAGTTTCCATCTTGCCTTGAAACAAATTCAGATAAGTATCAGCTTGTGCAACTTGACCCTTATCCTTATCTCCCCTTTTGTCTATAGGTGGGACCTGACTTCTAGGTGTTTGAGAATTAGAAGACCTAGTAGCAGACTCATTGGCAACTACCCCTTGTGATGTTATACTTGAACTAAATGATCCAAAAACTACATTCCTAATAGCAAGAACTCTCAATAACTCAAAGGCAGAAAGATTTACCTTTACTTTCTTGAATTCCTTAGTCACATATTTGCCCAATTGCTCCACATTCAAGTCAGCATGGGCTTCCTTGTAGCCACTGGCCTGCTTATCTTTGGATACTTCAACATTGTTTCCCTTTGACAAGTACTGGGTTGGTACATAAGGATAAGGTGAATTATTATTAGCTTGTGGGTCTGGTGGAGTATTGAAATTGTTAGGAGGCATAGAATTAGTGAAAGGACCTCCAGCCTATGGACCCCTATCAGGTCTATTTATTAAATCATATTTCTTAGCTGGTTGCTGAAACATTTGAAATTCTTCAACACTAATTTCATCCTCATCAAAGGGGCCATTATCATTTTCATTTTCCTCACTAAACAATTGGGAAATCTCATCTTCATTTAGTACCTTCTCTGCCTCATCTTCTATAATAGATACTTCATCTGGTTCATTTTCTTCACCTTTGGGGAATGGGGCATGATTAAGTACCAGCACTGGAGAATCGTACGGATTTGAGGGTACAATTTCCTATCCAGTGAAATTATTCTCCACTTCATACTGAAAGATAGAAGTTGCAGTCTGAAATTCAGTACAGTCTAACTCAGAGTGCTGACCTATCTTATGGAGCCTGCACCAACCAGACAAAGTTGCTTCTGTTAAGTATACACCATTCGGAGGCTTCTCCTAATTAGTGAGTTGATCCAAGGGAGTAGGAATCCCTCCATTATTAGGTTCAGTATTCCATGAACTATTCTACCTAGGATGTTGCCCTCTATCAAATCCTTGTCCACCTTGTTGATTTCTATCAAAATTCTGACCAGAGCCTTGTCTTCTATCAAAATTCTGACCAGAACCTTGCCCTATATCATAATTTTGATTTCTTTCAAAGTATTGACCTCTTTCAAAGTTCTTGTTTTCCCTGCCATAGTTAGATTGTATATTCTTCTGAGCAGTCTGAAGCTGGCTATTCTGATTTCTCAGATAAGTTACCTCTATATTTAGCCTTTTCACTTGCTTAGATAATTCATCCAACCTCTCCTTATCTAGACTGTTGGGTGGTGCTAGATTACCACCAGAAGGATATCTAGGGATGCTTCCAGAACCAACAGCCTGATTTAAGACTTCTAAATTCTGCAAATATGTAGGGAAACTAGCTTATTGCTAGTGAAGGGGTTGATTAGCTCTTTGCTAAGGATAATAGGTCATAGGTTGATCTTGATTTAAAGGTGGACTTGGATGAGAAACCAGAGGAAATGAAGGTATGGGATTCAGGATTGCAGCATGACTGGTCAAAGCCTAGTTAAGAGGTTGAATTTTTCCAGGGTGAGCAGCAGGTCCTAAGGATGGCAAAGGTCCTGATAAGTGTTGCCTCAAGTTTGTGTTGACCTTTACTACCTCTACATATGCAGTGATAAAATTATTCAGAGGATTAGTGCTTTGTTTAAGGAAGGTGGTTGTAAGGCTATTCAAGGCTTCAAGGTAAACTTCTAAAATAGTATTTTCATTTCCAGCATAAGGTGCCTGGAGTCTGGTATATGCTCGATGGAACCTATCATTGAATGATCTTATGGACTCATTAATCTCTCTTTTCACTCTAGTAAACTGTAAGTATAGTTCATTAGCACTAATGGGAATCTTGAACTTTTACAGAAATGTAGTTCTAATTCAGTCCAATTATGGATGGAAGCAGTGGGTAAGTGATTGTACCAATAAAAGGCCTCTTCTCCTAGAGAATAAGGAAAAAGCCTACATGCAACATCCTCATGGTTAATTCCTCTATCCCTCAGGCAGGTGTGGAAAATCCTAATATGCTCTTTTGTTGTTCTATTGGGGCCATGACTATGAAACTTAGAGCAAAATTGCTCAAGGTTCTTGGGCATGACATTGTAATTATTAAAAATCAATGGGGACATATTATTAGCAAGAAAATCCATCGGTGGAGGTGGGCGTGGTAATGACTGATTTATGACTGGTTGTGTCTAATTTATGACTGGTTGTGGTTGTGGAATAGGAATTCCCTCAGATTCAGATGAAGATGAAGATGGAGATGATGGAAGTGGGTGAGCAGATGATGATTCTTCCCCTTCCCTAGTCCTTCTTGACCTAGTAGGGGCTTATAACTCTTGAAATTATTCTCCTTCTGGAGTAAATCTAATTCTTCTTCTAAGCCTCTCAGGAGAGATGGCATTTATGAAACACTCTAGTTTGCTTATTCAATGGCCCTCCTTCTAGCGCTAATATATTAATGGTGTTCTCTGCACAGCAACAACTCAGACAGAATATGATATCCTATCTCTCTTGAAAGGTAAATCTCTATGGAAAAAGAGATAACCCCAAGGTCTCTAATGTCAGGTCTTGACAATGCAACAAAACAACTCAGTGATAAATGTGAAAATGATGGTAATCACAAAGGGACCTTACTACAAGCAAATACTGGATTTTGAATTTATCAGATTTAAACAATGAATTGATTCTTGGAATTTTAATTTGAACCCTGATAATAAAGAAACACCAAAAGATCAAGGTTTCAGAGATGATTCTAAGACTACTTTTAACCCTAAGATTGAAAATTCCAAAAGATAAAATGCTCAAAATGGACCGATCTCTCATAAACTACTTTCTATTTAACCTAGATGAATCTGCAATTTCACAGAAATAGTGCAATCTTCTAAGGTATTTAAATATTTTCAAATCACAAACATTCATTTAGCCAATCCTATTGCGATTGAGATGAACAAATCCTTATAACTGAACTAAGCATAATTTTATGTACTGGCTAACTTTGCAAAGTAGCTAACAATCAGCTAACTGCAAAACATATGGACTAGAGATCGCTGCAAACATTCCAAACATGAAACCCTAAGCATCACCAAACCATTTAACTATAGAATCATAAGCAATTTTAAAGATAGAAGAACAAGATCCATGCCAGATGAAACTCCATAAGATTGATACCAAATCACAATATCTCTCTTATATTAATTCATCCAAAATAGCAACAATTCCAGATTCCTATTACAACACTTGCTTGAAAATAAACCCTAATTCGCTCTAATATCAAGTCTCTATTCTATCACTTGTCTATTTTTCTCCCTATCTCTATATCTATATTCTCAAATGAGGCAACATTCCTGTTTTATAGAGAATCCATAAGATAGGTCAGCCAAAAATAAGAATTACAATAAAAACATGACCTACAAGAGGTTGGTCTCAAATACTTTCGAACATAATCATGAAATGTGCAGTTAGCACCAATTTCATCCAAGTCGACCAAGGTACCAAAAGGGTCATCCCAATGCATGTGAATAATGGGAAGCACAAATCTCAATTTAACCCTATATAGCTACTTCCCATCCTTTTCTTTAGCCCGATCCTCTTCACCATGCACAGCCAACAAGACTCTATCTAGCTCAGCAACAGGTGGCATAGGCAAAAGCCTAATTCTTCTCCCAAGAGACTTGATGTCATCTCTTTTCTGCTTAACTGCACCATCCCAAATAGCTCTATTAGCTAGGAATCTGTCCATAACTGCAATATAGGTTGCAACATCATCTAGTTGATGCCTAGTAACTGGTCCTTCATTGACTAGAGAATAAACATCTCTCCACCATTTCCTAAGTTGCTCCAGATTAAGATGTTTCAGAGAAAACTTCTTCCTTCTTGTCATGACCTCAAAGAATGAGATACACTTATCATGGATACTAGTCAAAGTGTCCTCAATCTGCTTTGCCTATTTATGAATTTTCTTTAAGGCCCTCTACCTCATTTGTAGGATTTCAAACCATTCCCAAGGTTCAAAAACCCTTGGAAAAGGAAGAATCCCACCCTTTACCAGCTTATCTTCGGTGAACTCCATAATTGTTGTGGCTTTATACAATAGGAGATCAGTATCCTCCTTGTCTTGAGCCAATATAATATTCAACCAATCCACCGATCTCACAGAATCTCCTCCAATTGAGAAATTGTCCTTAATGGTAGCATCTCCCTTGGTTTGGACACCCTACAACCAAGCAACTGTAGCATTTGTGGTGCCCTTCATCTTTTCTAGCTCAGAGATTGTCTCCTGAGGCAAGAAACCTACAGCAGAGGAGGAGGAGATAATAGCCTGCAAGGGTTTCATCAACTCTTGGAAATACTTTATGATTCTCATTCTCTCTGTCCAACTCATACCTAGTTTGCACAACCTTCTTCAACCTACCCACAATTATAACACTGGAGCCTTCAAACTCCTCAATATCATGTTCTACAGAAGCATGCCCTAGGTCAACAGTTTGTACCTGATAATCCTTGGCAGTTACATTATCCTGATCCTTATCTGGAGTAGGGTTAGAAATGTGGGCCACTCTATTACCTGATCCATCTCTCTTAATCCGGGATACAACCCTAGCCTTCTTCTTAGCCTTTCCTTGTTCAACATTGGCCATCAAAACATCCCAATTAGGAGAAGCATCCTCTAATATCACCATTTTTCTCTTCAATTCTTTATCCATCCAACCTAGAATAGTAGACTCAATTGGCATTGTATCCTACTTCTCCTAGTGTTCATTGGTTGTATCCTTCTCAACACTTGGTGCATTAGGGATATCCATTATTGGATTCTCTTTATCTTGTAACTGTTCCTCCACAAAAACTTGCACCAGTGAAGGGACCTTAGCTGGTATCTCCTCCTGTTGAGGTTTATTCAATTGCTCTTTCACAAGTGAATTTACATGTGCCACCAAGGGAGATTGAATCACTTTATCAATTTATGCCTCTACACTGTAGAGGTCTCGTTCCTAAAATTCATTTTCGTCCAAATCCTTAGGATCTTCATCCTTCTTTGGTTCTTCTTGTGTGCTACCAGTATCCTGAGGAATGGAGACACTTACTTGTTCAACAATAGGAACATTCACTAGAACATCTTCCTTTACTATAGTATCCCTTGGGGAATGAGTCCTTGACCTCCTCATATACACTTGTGTTCTTTCCCCTAAGCTCTCCACCTCTACCACTAGTGGCTCAACCTCCTTATCAGTTTTGGGAAACTCCTCTCATTTCTTTGATATCTTTGCAAGTATTCTTCTCTTTGTCAATGGAGGAGTAATCTCTACCTCCTCTTCCTCTTCTTTGTCCTTTTTAGCCTCTTTCCTTGAGGCATGTCTCCTCTTCTTGGTGACCTGTTTCCTTTGTTTACTCACTTTTGTCACTTTCTCAGCTTGAACATCCCTAACTTGGATTTTGAAAGGGGAATCCACCTTTTTCTTGTCCTTAGGATCTGGTTCAAGTGATTCCTCAGAAGCAGACTGAGACTCTAAGTCTCCCATCAGATCATAAGTACATGGGATACCCTCACTCTCCAATTCTAACATCTTGTGCTTCAACCACATTTTGGTGTACTTGATCATCGGGGTCATGATTTCATCCAACTCTATTTTTTCTTCTTCTAACTAGTCATCGTCTCCAACTGGCTTATCTTTCATTGCCTCATAGACATGACCTTGGATTAAATTTCCATCCCATTCCACCTAGTCAGGGAGGGCTTTCACATTGTATAACCTTACTAAATCCAATGGAAATCTAGAGAACCTTTTCTTCCCTACTTCAAATTCATCACTGAGGTTAACCCAGTAATCCTCAATATTAGCCTTATGGTTGTATTCCCTACTGGCCTTCTTTTTTACTTCACCAGTGATGTCAAACCTTGCTCTCTTGGAATGGAAAGAGAGATCAAAAGTACTCATCTCCTCCTCAGAAGCATGAGCAGAATGGATAGAAGGATAAACCTCACCCATTCCTATCTTTAAGGGAAAATCATTCCCAAAACCTGTTTTATGCATTTCTCCCTTCACAACTATGTCGAAGTCACAAATCTCTATTGTGACTTCCAATAATATGATATAATTAGTAGGGTACCTCGAGAGCCTATAGGGATTCCTTTGACAACCATCAATTCTAATATATGAGAAAGTAGGGAACTGGATAAACCATGCCCCATATATCCTTATCAATTCTTTAAATTTTTTAGAAATCCTCATATGCTCTACACCCTGGAGCAATCTGGTGATGTACATTGTGAAAGCATTATTGGATCTTTTGTAACTTGCTCCAGTTAGGTGCAATTGTGGATATACCTCATATATTGAATCTTGTCCAAAGATACCCCTAGTGCTTAACCCCTTGTATGGGTGAAGTCTTTCCAATGAATACACTAGGTAGGAGGTCATGGTGAAAGTTGTGGTTTGCAAGACATTGCACATATGCTTATGGATCACAGCACTTATGACACCTGCCCAGTGATAATCTATTCCTCACTCCATTCGAGAAATTACATTGAACATCCAAGTCTCGAACACCCCTGCACTCTTCAATCCTACCAGTCTATTGAGAACAGTGATGACATTGTAATATTCCCTTTTGAATTTGAGTCTGAATAGGTGCTTTGGCAACTTGGAGAAATGGGACTTAGCTTTCTCCAACCAAGAGTTAATCAACTATTGGGACTTAACTACATTTTCCTCATAGTATTTCTTAGTACCATCCATATCAAAGGCCACCACATGGGACCTGTCAGGCATATCAAAGGTTGAAGTAATGGATACAAGGCTAAAGCCTACCAGAATCCTTCCCTGGGGACCAATTATCCTTTGTGTCCCTCTATCATAATTCCTAGCACACTCAAGCACCAGTTCATAACACTGCACCGTGGAAGGGAAACCTACTACATGAGCCAATCCGGAGTCCACAATTCTTCTAGCCAACAAAGGAGGGATCGGTGCTAACATCTCAGCCTTAAAATCTTCATAGTAGCACATACCCACATTGGTATCGATGATTCCTGACAAAATAGAAGTCAACTTGCTTTCAAGAATCTTGCTCTTTGTGTCCAATTTCACCTTCTTTGCATCAGAGATGGCAAAAGTCTCTACACCTGGATTTGTTGCCATCCCTTTTCCTCGACCAGCAACATCTTGTCCTAATCCTACCTGCAAAAAAATAAAAATGACAACAATAAGATCCAAAAGAAACAATAGATGCAGAAAATCAATATCTCAAAGTTCAGGATTTAGCTTCCTTCACGTATTCCACATTGGAGGGAATTTCTGGGAAAATTTGGACCAGGCATATTCCAGCAAACTAAGCACACAAACTCCCATAATATCACCTTAATCCATCAATTTAACAAAGGAGTAACATCATCAATAAACCAATTCCTCATAACCATCATATTCAATATTTTCCCAAAAAATCCGGAAGAATCCGCCAAAGATGGATTTTAGTGAAAAACGGGAACAGTTATAACTAACCCGAGAAAGCAAAGAAGGCACGGAACATCCGGGAAAATCTAGAGGAAACGAATTTTAGTGGGAATTAGATAAATTATCATTAAATCCTAAATCTAGCAAAATGACTTGACCACGGACACCGGGAAAATCCGGAGGAAACGGATTTTAGCGAGGCAAACGAAATCCGAGAAAAAGTGGCGAAAGAGAAAGAACAGGAAAAGCCGGGGAAATTCAGCGGAAGCGAAATTTTGAGAGGACGTTGAAAACCCGAACCCATCCACATCTTTCTCACCTTCACCAAAATGATCCAAATGACCACAAACTTAAGGCCTGCACCTTAACAATGACTTAACCTAGACCTCCAATGGATCAGATACGAATTAAAAACACTCCTCACAGCATTTCGAGAAGGATTGGCTATGCCCTAGGTCAAGAACCCTAAAATATCTGCCATGAAAGCACGAAGAACCAAGCACGACTTGCTCACACACTAAGATGGGAAGTTTAAGACCAATGCAAGCAAACGCCCAAAAGCATAGAAATACCAAAGAAAGAATAAACATTCAATGATCAACCTAGTGGACTGGTAGAATAATGAAAACCCCAAAATGCCTGGACATGATGCACACACCCAAGGAAATCATGAAGCAACGAAAGACTAGAAAGAAAATTAAGTAAAGTAACTAGCAGAGAAAGAGGGCATATCTACATTACCATGAGAGCAAAAGGACCGGAACTGGTGATGCCAACAAACAACTCTCAAACGCAAGCAGGATACAAGCCACGCACACGAAATTCAAATGCAGCAGTCGAAATAGCTTTGAAATCCACGATCCAGCAATACACTCGAGGCTCCAAGACTCAAATCAAATGATAAGCAAATAAAAAAACTCAAATGATCAATTACTTCCCAAAATTCAATATATCATTGCCCCAAAATGGTCACACTATCACCATTAATGCGGTCAACAAGACAACCAAGACCAAAAAAAACTAGAGATTCGATGGGGCAACGGACTTTGGAGAAATCTGGATGCGACGGATTTTCGCAGATCTAGGTCAAAAGCAGTCACTTCTGGACTCCGAAAGAAAACCGAGAGAATCCGACTAGGGCGGATTTTCTCGAAAATAGTGAAAACTCCGAAATGCATTCAGAACTCAAGATTTTCAATAAAATTCACAAGTGTGCCACTTACACTGGCAAGATGTACATCACAGCATGAGCCCAAGCAAGCAAAATCCCCCAAGAAAGAAGGGCCAAAACACCAAAAAGTGAAAAAAGAGCGTTCCCACTTTCAGTGGGGCGTGTGTGCAAAAACTACACAACACTGACCTAGTGCGGCCTTGGGGGCTCATCGATTGGTGGCCTTGCCTACGTCGTGCACTCAGAGACCTCATAGTTTGACATGACCAATGACCTTGTCCAAATGATAGAAGTTTGAATCATGATTTTATTTTGACAAACCTAGAAAGACTGACCAAAAGTCTCGGGGATTCAAAGATGAATCTTGCCTATGTAGAAAATGCACAAAGAAAACGTAGTTCAGACATGGACAAAATATTGATTGGTGTGACCGATTAGATTAACAAGACAAACATTGACTTTGACAATGTTTTGGGATTTTCACATTGATTTGGATGTTTTTGTGTTTTCTCAGGACATTTTTCAATTTTTAGGTCTTTTTTCAAGACATTTTCAGATTTTTATGACTTTTTTCAAGACGTTTTTAAAAAATTGTGACTTTTTTTAGGACTTTTTATGAATGCAGGATCATGTGCGACACCCACTACAATTACATGATAAATTTTTTTCCCCCAAAGAGATCGGGAATTACCCGAGCCAAATGATATGGAAATTTGGGGCAAACGACAAGGATATGAAAGGGGTGATGTCAACCAAATGCTAACCATGGCCAAAATTGGTAGGACTTAGGACGAATGTCATGAATGTGTTAGGCTATTGTGATTATGCAAAGTGGATAAGGGTTGATTAGAGTAACAGTAGATGGCGAAGCAACAATCGACTATGCATGGTGCCTGTTTGCCAGGTTTTCACCATGGTACTTATCGAAGTGCCTGTTTGCCAAGTTTTCACTATTGGATGAATTTATTTCTTTTTACTATTTTTGTCATTTTCTTATTTTTTTGGTGTCACCAAGATGCCTGTTTGCTAGGTTTTCATCAAGGAGTGATTTTTTCTTTATTTTTCATTTTTTTTGTATTTTTAGGTTTTTAGCCAATCTCTTTGATGTTATGTGTAGAACTTTCATAGATGTAGGTTGTTGATGGGTTATGTCAACTATTCTCCATGAGGTGTGGCCAACTGATAAGCTCCAGAACCGAATGCTACAATAATAATATAAGGACCGAGCCAATTAGGCTCAAACATGCCAAGCTTTTCACGGTCAGCCTAATTTCTTGGATTCTGCATGAGGACCAACTCAATGATTTAAAATTTTCTCACCATCACTCTTTTTTTATAGCTCTGACAGAGACAATTTTGATATGCCTGCAAGTGGTTCAGAGCATTTTGTCATCTTTCTTGTAACATTTCTAACTCATGTAGGCAAGATTGTTTCTACTCTTCATCATCAATCATTCCCTTCAAGGAGACTCAGAGAGAAGGAATTTTGACCTCGATGGGAAATATGGCCTCAGATCCATAGAAGAGGGAAAATGGAGTCGCTCCAGTGGGTGTACGAATGTGGGTATGGTAAGCCCACAAGGCAGGATTAAGTTGTAGGCTGCCAATCTCATCCAACGTCATTGACGGTCTTCTTAAGAATGTGAAGAATTGTTTTATTTCACGTCTTAGCTTGACCATTACCTTGTGGATAATATGGGGTGGAGAAATGATGTTGGATGTGGAATCATTCATAGAATTCATGAACATCCTAATTTTTGAATGGACTCTCATTATCTGTGATGATGGATTATGGAACACAATACCAGTAGATGATATAATTTAGGATAAACTTGGATATCTACTTACTAGTGATGTAAGTGAGAGGGATGACTTCAATCCACTTAGTAAAGTACTCAATGGCGGTAATGATGAATTTATGACCATTAGAGGAGGATGGATGGATCTTTCCCATGCAGTCGAGTCCCCATTGTGTGAAAGGCCATGGAGAAGTGATCGGTCTCAGCTCCTACATAGGTGCATGTATTAGGTCACTGTGCACCTAGCATTTTTGACATGTTCTGAGAAACTAAAGAGCATCTTTTTCTAGTGTCAGCCAGTAGTATCCAAGTTTGGTGACTTTCCTAGCTAAAGTTGGACCACTCAAGTGAGATCCGCATATACCCTTATGTACTTCTCGTAAATTTGTTTGGGCTTCATCAATGTCGAGATAGCAAAGAAGGGTGTTATCAAAGCCACAGTGGTATAGGGTGTAGAAGTTGATAAAACTCAACCTCACAGTTCCCAAGATTCACCTGCATGCAATCACCTATCAAATGCAACAGATATTCAGAACAGCCAACAAGAGATGTTTTGTAAACCCTCAGACAAAATATGTGCAAGCTCAAAACTAGAAGATTATTGAATAATATGATAATTACGATGTGATCAATCCTTATGAGGAGATCAAGAAAACCTAAAATTAGGAAACCCTAAATGAAACCCTAGTGTGCACACTTAATAATTAATAAATAATTATTAATGTGCCTAATTTTAGCTTAAGAAACCTAAAGGAATAAGTGACTTAATTAATTAACCAATATGATTAAATTAATTAAGTGGAATAACTTATTACTCTAACACCCCCTTAAGATGAACTTACAGAGTAGCTAAAACACTAGAAAAATGATGCATGAAAGCAAAGATGGGTCCCGAAAACAAAGGCCTGATCAAGAACCTAAGTACAAATACAATGCAAACTAAACTAACTGAGATAAAGGAGAAAACCCAATGGGAACAAAACTCCTCCCCATAATAGAATGCAAAGAGCAACTAAGTGATGAAACATGGAGGAATCCATAAGACCCCCCAAGGACACCATCCATCACAAAGATACATGAAAGAACCCCCCCACAAGAGAGGAAGAAAGAGACCATAGATCCCCCCTAGAATGAAGTAGCTCTAAAAGAAATGAAGAAATTGCATCTCCTAAAAGAAGTGAGAGGGAAGATGCTGAATGAAAGCAATCTCTGAAGGTGAAGTAGGTGTAGCCCAAGATGTTTCCACAGAAGTAGGTGTGACCTCAACAAATGAAGAAGTCAAAGTGGGTGAAGACTGAATAGAAACCTCCAAAGATGGATGCTCAACTAGATCCCTCTGCACTGAAACGGAAGAAACTACATCTATAGTCATAGAAGTATCAGCAAATGCAATAGTAGGTGGAGGAGATGGATGTAAGGAAACTCAAAGGAAACAGCTTCCTACACTAATCTCTTAAGGAAAGTATGGTGCAAATTCGTTTTAAACCCTTACAATTTCAGATTCGTTAATCTACTTAACAAAGATATTGCAGCAATATACCATACATACAGAAAATGAAGAATGACACAATGATTTACCCTGGGGAAAACCTTTCGGTAAAAAACCCCAGCACTCCAAAACCTGCACAATGTATTATCTTCAACACAACGGTTACAACACACTTGCAATGCAAGTTCTTTCAGGAGATTTCCAACTCTTGAAGACAAAATGCGGCAGCATGAAAAAACGTTCCAACAATACACTCACATCACAAATCTTCGCAACCCTAAAAAACGCTTATATCATGCGCTTCCCTTTTATAACGTGGAAGAGTGTACAATACTCAACTTTATCAGTTGCCACATGTCTTCACCCGTCATTGAATCTTCCAAACATAGCTCTTACGTGTCATAGGAATCCGTCATAACCGTTTCAGCCATGATCTCCTTACACACAATTCAAGATGCCGACACATTAAGTGGAGTGACACATCAACATGCAAACTAGACATGTACACTCACACTTAATTACATTATTTGCAAGAAATACATTTTACAAAACAAATAATAAGAATAGGAATTATCCAAGGTTGAGACACCTTATTCCTAACATTCTCCCACTTGTCGAACACCTTGTAAGAGCAATAGGAACATAACAGGAATTAACCGCTATAGGCCAAAAGGCCCATAGACTCCAAACACCATCTAACTTCACAGTGCCCACTGGTTTCGTTAATGCATCTGCAACATTCTTCACAGTATCTACCTTCTCCAAATTTATCTTTCCATCTTCCACCATATCTCTCACAAAGTGAAACTGCACATCAATGTGCTTCGTTCTGGCATGGAAAGTTGGATTCTTCGCAAGGCAAATAGCACTCTGACTGTCACACCAAATAGTAATCTGTTCTGCATCAACACCAACATCAGAACACAATCTCCTAAGCCAAATGGCTTCCTTACAAGCATGAGTAGCAGCCATGTACTCAGCTTCTGTAGTGGACAAAGCAACCACAGGTTGTCGCTTACTCATCCAACTGATGGCACCACCAAACATAGTGAAAACATAAGCACTGGTGGATCTCCTGCTGTTAATATCACCTGCCCAATCTGAATCCACAAACCACGAATACAAACTGAATGTGGAGATCCAGAAGAGTTACCATGGTAACATATGGAGTAATCTGATGTACCCCTCAAATATCTGAATACTCGCTTAACTGCATCCCAATGTACCCGTCCAGGGTTAGCCATAAACCGGCTTAGGACTCCCACTGCTTGGGCAATGTCTGGTCTAGTACAGACCATAGCATACATAAGACTGCCAACTGCACTAGCATAAGGTACTCTACTCATGTCCTCCACCTCACTAGGAGATTTTGGACAATCATCTACAGATAACTTTGTTCCCATTGAAACAGGAACACATAGTGGTCTACAATCTGCCATGCTGAACCTGTCCAACACAGACTTCACATACTTACTCTGACTCAACCAGAGTTTTCTGTTAGACCTGTCTCTACTGATTTCCATACCCAAGATGTACCTTGCTGCCCCAAGATCTTTCATCTCAAACTGTGCTGACAACTGAGATTTAAAATCAGAAATCATACCCTTACCCTTCCCAAACAGCAACATATCATCAACATATAATGCAACAATAAGAAGGCGATCATTTTCAACTCTGAAATAAACACAATGATCTGATTTCGATCTTACAAATCCAATTGACAACACAAAGGCATCAAACTTAAGGTACCACATCCTAGGAGATTGCTTCAAACCATATAGAGATTTCTTTAATCTGCAAACTAAGGATTCATTACCTTTAACAATGTAGTGCTCAGGCTGTGACATATAAATCTCTTCCTCCAAATCACCATGAAGGAAAGCTGTCTTCACATCCATCTGTTCTATCTCTAAATCATATGATGCAGCAAGAGATAACAGAAATCTAATGGATGTCAACTTTGCAACAGGAGAGAATATTTCACCATAATCTATTCCCTCTACCTGTGAATACCCCTTTGCAACCAATCTAGCTTTGTACCTTTCAACACTGCCATCTGCACAGAATTTCTTCTTGAACACCCATTTACAGCCAACAGATTTTCTCCCTTTAGGCAAAGGTACAAGGTCCCAAGTTTTGTTTTTCTCCAATGAAGCCATCTCATCATCCATAGCCTCAATCCAGGAACCTGCATCTTCCATGCCCAAAGCCTCTTTCACAGATCTAGGCTCATCAGTGTTAGTAATCAAAGCAAAAGCACAACTGGGATCTAACATAGAATAACCAAACCTTTCTGGTTGCTTTCTTTCTCTCATGGATCTCCTCAAGGGCTGAGGTTGAGGTTGTTCTTCCTCTTCTTCCGAACTATCAGAGCTGCTAGAGCTCTCCTCATCATTAGACCCAACATGGTCTCTCTGTTCAGTCTTCTCAGGGGTAGGAGGAAACTGAACAACATCTTTTTCCTTTTCTTTTTCATTTGGTTGTAGCACAATAGGAGAAGATGTTAGCTCTCTGAAAATAACATTTCTACTATACAACACCTTACTAGTCATAGGATTCCAAAGCTTGTATCCTTTCACACCAACACTGTATCCGATGAAAATACATTTGACAGCTTTGTTTTCCAACTTAGATCTTTTCTCCTTTGGAACATGTGCATAAGCTTCACAACCAAAAACACGAAGATGTCTAATTGAAGGCTTCTTACCAGACCACACCTCCATGGGTGTCTTACCAACAAGAGCTGATGTAGGAGATCTGTTAACCAGATAGCAAGCAGTGGCAACAGCTTCGGCCCAAAATTTTTGTTCTAGGCCAGCTCCACTAAGCATACTCCTAGCCTTCTCCATCAGTGTCCTGTTCATTCTCTCTGCAACTCCATTTTGCTGCGGGGTGTAAGGAGTTGTCTTATGTCTCTCGATTCCTCGTTCTTTACAGAACTGTTCAAACTCTGTGGAACAAAACTCACCACCATTATCAGTTCTCACACACTTGATTCTTTTACCAGTCTGATTCTCCACGAGAGCCTTAAATTCCTTGAACCGACTGAAAACCTGTGTCTTACTTTTTAGGAAATATATCCAAGTCCTTCTACTGTAATCATCTATAAAAGATACAAAATATACAGAACTGGAGATAGAAGGAACTTTTACAGGACCAAAAACATCAGAATGAATAAGATCCAAAAGTCCAGAAGACTTGTGAGAACTAGAGTAGAACTGAACACGATTTTGCTTACCATAAACACAGTGTTCACAGAAATCGAATTCGAGATTACAATCATTTAGCCCCTCAACGAGATTTTTAGTTTTCAAGGTCCTAAGACCCTTCTCACCAATGTGGCCAAATCTCATATGCCACAACATTGTCTTTTCTGCAGGAAGCTTGCCTTCCAAAGTGTTTACACCCTTAGGCACACTTACTGCACTGCCATCGGAACCCATTGCCACAATCTTCTTTACTGCTCGTTCGGATGGTGGGGATGAAGTGATAGCCGCTCTCTTCTTTGAAACAGAAGAACTATTGCATTGAGCAATGCATGCATCAAGCTGAAACAAAGTACCTCTCCTAGTACCTTTAGCGAGCACCATAGATCCTCTTATCATCTTGCATCCATCTTTCAAAAAAACAACTTGCACACCTACATCATTCAACATACTTACAGATAATAGGTTTCGTGCCAAACCCAGAATGTGCATAACTCCATTGATTCCCTTTACTCGTCCATCAGGAAATCTGATAGTGACCCTTCCGCATCCAACTATCTTTAGGTGAGAATCATCACCCAAGTACACCTTTCCACCATCAAACTCTTCATATTTTGAGAACCAGTTTCGATGAGAGATCATGTGAAAAGAAGCACCCGAGTCTACTAACCACACATCATCAGATGCATGGGCTGCCAAAGCTGCAATAAAAGCATCTCCATCTTCTTGAGATTTTTCAGAAGCTGAATCTGAGCCTTTCTTCTTCTTCTTCGGTTCTTTGCAGTCCCTCCGGAAGTGCCCAGATTTATCACAGTTCCAACATTTCGCCTTGGACTTTCCAGGAGTCTTAGAACTCCCACGGGATTTGGATCTGCCCTTCTTTGACTTATTGTCATTCTGCTTTCCTTTGTCGTTGGATCTCCCGCGAACAGCAAGGGCTTCCTTAGACGAATCCGAAGTCTTTCTTCGCATCTCCTCAGATAGCAGTGAAGACACCACATCATCCATACGGAATGTGACTATAGTACTTCCGAGAGCCATCACAAGATGGTCCCACGAATCCGGCAAGGAACAAAGCAGGGTCATACATCGATCCTCCTCCTCAATCTTGGCACCAGATGATGCCAACTGTGCAATCAATAAATTGAATGCATTGAGATGATCAGTTACGGATCCACCTTCCTCCATTCTTAAAGAATACAACTTCTTTCTCAGGAACAACTTATTCACCAGAGATTTGGCCTGATACACAGACCCAAGCCGTTTCCACAAAGAATTTGCAGTAGTCTCATCAAGAACATTCAGAAGAACGGCATCTGCTAGACAGAGTCTGATGAGACCCTTAGCCTTCCGATCCTTGATATCCCAATCCGCTTGAGGTATCGCTACAGGTTTCACATCAAGTGAAGTAGCCTCCCATAGATCGCGGTCTTCAAGCATGTCTTCCATCTTGAGTTTCCACAACTCGAAATTAGTGCCATTAAATTTCTCCACCTCCATTCTACTGTATGAGGAACTTGCCATCTCAATCTGCAAATAAGATTCAGAATGCTCTGCACAAAAAAACTCCCACTCAACTTGAGATTAGCTCAAAAAACCCTACCCAACAACTAGGATCAAAAGTTGATCAGGCTCTGATACCACTTGTAAGGAAACTCAGGTGCGGAAACAGCTTCCTACACTAATCTCTTAAGGAAAGTATGGTGCAAATTCGTTTTAAACCCTTACAATTTCAGATTCGTTAATCTACTTAACAAAGATATTGCAGCAATATACCATACATACAGAAAATGAAGAATGACACAATGATTTACCCTGGGGAAAACCTTTCGGTAAAAAACCCCAGCACTCCAAAACCTGCACAATGTATTATCTTCAACACAACGGTTACAACACACTTGCAATGCAAGTTCTTTCAGGAGATTTCCAACTCTTGAAGACAAAATGCGGCAGCATGAAAAAACGTTCCAACAATACACTCACATCACAAATCTTCGCAACCCTAAAAAACGCTTATATCATGCGCTTCCCTTTTAGGGCAACTTCCGAAGATAACTGTATAACTTATCAATTGCCACATGTCTTCACTGTCATTGAATCTTCCAGACATAGCTCTTACGTGTCATAGGAATCCATCATAACCGTTTCAGCCATGATCTCCTTACACACATTCAAGATGCCGACACATTAAGTGGAGTGACACATCAACATGCAAACTAGACATGTACACTCACCTTAATTACATTATTTGCAAGAAATACATTTTACAAACAAATAATAAGAATAGGAATTATCCAAGGTTAGGGGAACCTTATTCTAACAATGGAATGGATGGCTCAAGAGCAAGATCTGGAATGAGAAATCCAATGTTCAAGAAGCCAAATTTCTCCTCTCAATGATGATTCACACTAGAAGTGTGATGAAAAGTTGTAGGAATAGAAGCACCATCAGTAGAAAAATCTGCAAATGGATACAACTGAGATGAGTGATCCACCACCCCAATAGCAATAAATGCTCTACTCTCCAAGTCTCTGATGATAACCGAATCAGGTGTGAACTCCACAAACCTCCCATTTCCTCCATGTGTGATCTGATATATAGAAAGAAGGTTCTTCATCAAATGAGGAACACACAAGACATCCTGAAAGGTTTTGTCCCCAAAACTAATAGACCCCTTCCCTATAACACTCATGTATGTATTGTTTCCCATTAAAATAGAAGACATAGTGTGAGACTCAAAGGAAGTGAACATAGACTATGTAGAAGCCATATGATGAGATGCTCCTCAATCTAGAAGCCATCTCCCTAATCCAAGACTCGAAGAAGCACAAAGAGAATGTCCCTTCATATTTGATGAAGTATGTAAACCAGTTGTGCCTCTTTCATGTTTTACTGAAGAAGAAGGAGGAGGAGGAGGGGAAGGAGATGATGCAGACATCCTAGAAGGCAAATCAATCTGATGTTTTTGAAGAAGATTCTTCAGCTCATCAATGTCCTTCTTGTAGCAATTATGTTTTGCATGTCCTTCTCTCTTGCAATATGCATATGGGCCCTTCTCCTTCCTAGATGATCTCCCCTTAGAAGAGGATGAGGAGTCTGAGGAATCTGTCTGCTTCTCATGAGATTTGAAATCCTTTTGTTTCTATTTCTTGCCTTTTCCTGTAGAAACCTTCTGATTTGTGGGCTCCTATGATGCAATGAGTGACTGTGATAAAGAGGGATTCAACTTGGCCTGCTCTCAAGTGAGAGAAGATGCAAAATCATCAAAAGAAGGCATAGTAAATCTAGTACCAAGTGCATCCCTAGTAGCATAATAGGTAGAAACAAAAACTGAATAATCTAGTCCAAGCTTAGAAAGAATGGACAATATCAACTAAGAGTCTTCCTTCTGAACACCACACTATGACAACTACAATCTAAGAGACTTTAGTTTGGTTAAAAACTCTTGGATGCTATCAAAATCCCTAGTATTTAAGCCAATAAGGTCTTCTCTAACTAAAACCCTCTCATAGTATCCTGCTTCCCAAACAAAGACTACAAAGTAGTCCAAACCTCATGGGGTGTAGTGCAAGACTCAATATGAAAAACAAGGTCAGAAGAAAGAGAAACGTATAATGTACCATAAGCTTCATCACATCTATTAAACCACTTTCTCTTTTCAGCAACACTTGTAGGTTCAATTTTTGTACCCATGGTTACCCTGTACAACCCTTTGTGATTCAAGTGAATCTCCATTTGTTTTTTCCAACCAAAATAGTTCAATGGAGTTAGGGGTGCAATTTTATGTGTATCCATGATATAAAATAGCAATATATACTCTCAAATAAAGAAAACAATTCCCGTTGATCTCAAAAAAATAGTCTGATTGCACGCTTCCTAAGAAAATAATTGAAAAGGTAAAGGCTGAGATCAAACAGGAATATCAGATACCTGGTAAAAAAATTGAAAAAACAGGTCTGAGATCTATGTATAAGAGTACTGAACCAGCTTTCCGACGCCTATTTTTTTTCAAAAAATGGATTCCAAACGCAAAAGATATGCCTCCGGGAGTGAAAACAGAAACTTTAGACTTTGACAGGCGAAAATGGCACCAAAAAAGAAAAATAAAAAATTCTAACCTCTGCCACAATGAAGCTCCTTTTCTCTGGCCCTCGGTTCTGCATGTGACCGCCGACGGGGCTAAAGGCTGGCTCTTGGTCATGGATGTGACCACCATCTAGGCGAGAGGAGACCACGAGGACTATTGTCGAGCAGCGCTGAGGGCGGCAGTGTTGGAGGCCGCCGCTAGGGTTGGCGGGTGTCGGTGAAGACCATCGGTGGTGGTGGCAAATAGAGGTGGCCGCTAGGTGGCTGGTGGCTAGTGCCCGCTTGGTGGAGGATGGGCGGCATAGCGATTTAACACTAGCCACGTAGGATTTCCTACTAAAATTTCATATTTTTAATATTTTTTTTCAATTTTTTGCAATTTTTCGCCTCAGATTACGTGCTGGGGAGGCCGTATGGCCTCTGTGGCAAAAACAAATTGCCTTTTTTTCCAACAAGTCCAAAATCAATGAAACGAAAGGTGTTTCTAGGGTTTTTGGGCATCCTGAACATGATGGCAACATTCGTTTTTCCCAACGATACACAAAAAAATGGCCTACCCCTAGATGCACAAAAAACCAACCTGGTTTGAAACCCTTACACAGAAAAAACTATTGTGAGAATATCTTCAAATCACGAATAGGAAACCACAATTCTGGGGCTCTGATACCATGTAGAAGTTGATAAAACTCATTCTCACAGTCCCCAAGATTCACTTGCATGCAATCACCTGTCACATGAAACAGATATTCAGAACAACCAACAAGAGATGTTCTATAACCCTCAGAGAAAATATGTGCAAGCTCAAAACCAAAAAATTATTATTGAATAATATGATAATTACAATGTGATCAATCCTTATGAGGAGATCAAGAAAACCTAAAATTAGGAAACCCTAAATGAAACCCTGGTGTGCACACTTAATAATTAATAAATAATTATTAATGTGCCTAAGTTTAGCTTAAGCAACCTAAAGGAATAAGTGACTTAATTAATTAACCAATATGATTAAATTAATTAAGTGGAATAACTTATTACTCTAACATAGGGTGTCACTGACGATGGTGTGTCATGCATCTTTTCTTATAAAGGACTTTCTCTGGTTATTGGAAAGGTTGGGTGGTAAGGTTTGGGACTTCAGATAATCATAGATGTCTTAGTACCAAGGTGAACTGGGACGAACAATCTCACAAACCACTTCTAACTCTGGTATGTCATATGTTGGCATCAATAGTTTTTCAACTAAGAACTCAAATTGTTGCACATTTTTGGGGTTGTCTAAGAGAGGTCCAATAGTATCCATTGCATCGGCTGCCTTATTTTGTGTCCTAGGGATTTGTTCAAAGGTAATCAATTTGAAATATGTTAGGAATCTATCCACCATTTGCTTGTAGGGGAGAAACTTTTCATCTTTTATTTCATAATCATCATTTACTTGCTTGATAACTAATTGAGAATCCTCGAATACTAGCAGTGTCTGAATTTTCCATTTAATTGTGATCTTGAGTCCTATGACCAATGCTTCATAGTCTGCAATGTTATTAGTACAAGGGAAGGTGATCCAGAATGCCTTAGGAATGTAATCCCCTTTGTGGTGTGATGAGCAAGATTCCAACCCCTAAGCCATGACCAGTGTGAGACCTGTCAAAATATAGTTTCCAAGGTAATGTAGGCTTTGTATGAAAGATAGACTCATCGAGAAAATCAGCTATCAGTGGATGAGTGTCTTGGATGGGTGCATCTACAAGTTGATCTGCTATTACCTACCCTTTTATTGCCTTTCGCTCAACATATTGTATGTCATATTCACTTAAAATCATGACCCACTTTGCTAAATGGCCTGTCAATGTTGCCCAACTTAGGAGATACTTTAGTGGATCAATCTTAGCTACTAGGTGAGTTTGGTGACTCAACATGTAATGTCTTAGTTTCTGTGTTGCAAAGAAAACTGCAAGGCATACATGTTCAATGGTTGTATATTTCAACTCATTTCCTATTAGTGTGCAACTAATATAGTATATGGCTCTTTCTTTCTCCTCATGGTCATTTTGTGCCAATCATGCCCCCAGTGCATTTGTAGTTGCTGAGACATACAGGATCAATGGCGTGCCTTCAATGGGCAACATTAGGATAGGTGGTGTTAATAGATATTCTTTTATTTGTTTGAAGGTTGTGTGTCATTTGTCTTTCCATAAAAAGGGGATAATTTTGTGTAACAGGTACTGAAATGGTTGAAACTTGTCTGCCAATTGTGCGATGAAGCATCAGATGGACTGCAATCTGCCCTAAAGTGTTCTTAACTCATTGATTCCTTTTGGTGGAGGCATGTCTAGAATTGCTATTACCTTTGCGGGATCAACCTCAATGCCTCATTGTGAAACTATGTAGCCCAATAGCTTACCTGAAGTAACCCCAAAGACACATTTTTTGGGTTCAAACAAACCTTGTAATCCTCTAGCCATCTAAAAAATTTGTCCAGGACCCCAACATGATCCTTTCGTGTCAAATATTTGGCCAAAAGTTCATCCACATAATCTTCCATTAGGATATGCATCATGCCATGAAAGATTGTTTTCATAGCTCTTTGTTATGTGGCGCCTACATTCTTTAAGCCAAAAGGCATGACATTCCAATAGTATGCTCCCCATGGGCATGTAAATTCGATTTTGTGTTGATCCTCAGTTGCAATGTGGATTTGGTTATGTTTATGTTAGAAAGTGTCAATCAAATTGAATCTAAACTAATACACCAATGAAACATTAGATTGAAGAAATTAAGTTAAAGAAAGTAAATGCAAACTCTAAACCACAGCTTCTTCAAATTCGTCCCATTGTCCTCTATCTCCAAGGATTCGTTTCAAGATGCTTGCTCTCAGTTTGTTTAAAACAACAGCTTGTAGAATTCGCAGCTTGAGAGAATGAGATTATTAAAAATGCATATGCATTGTTACAAGATTAAGCTATGAAAATTGAAATGCTATGAATGCTAAGATGCGACTATAGTAACTACACATGAAAATATGAGATTCGAGGTCCTTTTCCACTCATAAGAGGGTTTTATTTATAGATTTTTGAAGGTAGGAATTCGATTAGCCAAGATCGACGGTCGAGTTCAAACCTGTTGAAATGAACGGTGAGAGATCGAGAATTTGAAAAGGAGGTGGAATTCTGAGAGATAGATGGAAAATGAAGAGACCATTGAAAGGTGTCTCTCATAATTAAATAAATAAATATTTAATTATGTGTGATAGAAATGAAAAGGCTTTAATTTAAATATTGCAAATATTTAATTATGTGAGAAGAGAAAAATCCATTTAATTAAATATTAAGAATATTTAATTTTGTGGTAAGAGTGGGAAATTTAGAAAATGCTTTAATTAAATATCGAAAATATTTAATTAAATGTGGACTGAAGAATATCATTTAAATTTAGAATTTAAACTTTGTGATAATTAATGTAAATAAATTATGAAATCTATTTAATTAATTAAGAGGAATATACCATTAATTAAATAAACTTATTTAATTAATTAAGAGGAATATAGCATTAATTAAATAAACTTATTTATTTAATTAAATCAGAAGAATTAGAAAATGAACAATATAAATAAATAATTAAATTTATTTATATGTAGATGACTTAAGAACATTAATTAAATAATTCATATTTAATTAATTAACAGGTTCGATCAACCGTGACCAATTTTAGATGTGTACAGGTTATATCCTAAGAAACCATCCATGAGAGACAACGTCTTGTACCCTGCTGTGAGATCAGCAATCATGTCTATATTCAGAAATGGGAAATCATCTTTTGGACAAACCTTATTTAAATCTTTGAAATCTGTACAGATGTGGATTTGTTCGTTTGGCTTTGTGAAAAGGACAATGTTGGATATCTAATCAGCATAGTCTATTGATCTTATGAATCAAGCATCCAGTAACTTCTTTAGTTCATCCTTTACAAGTAGTGCAATCTGTGGATGCATTTTCCATAATTTTCATTTGACTAGTTTTATACCCAGGATTAGAGGAAGATGATGCAATACCAATTTAGGATCAAGGCCTGGCATGTCAACATATGACCATGCAAAGTTAACTTTCCTTTCTGTGAAGAATTGTTCAAATTCAGGTTCTTCTTCTGACAATTATGTGGCCAAGAGAACCATTTTGGGGTTTTCTGGTGTAGCTATGTTAAGTTTGACGGTTTCTTCAATGAGCATTGCCGATTTTTCCTATGTTACGGGAAGAAAGTCCAATCCTCCATCCTTTGGTGCCTCAAAGAGGTTTTCACCTTCGGATACGTCCTTTATTTTTACTATTTTACTGTCAAAAGGCGCCTGCAGTTTTAACCTAAAGACATTTATTTTTTAATCTTATTCTTTGTATTTTTGCAACTGGAGGATTACATAGTCTCCCCAAAGTAAGCTGCACAATCTAGGTCAATGAAAAATCCTATTTTGTGATCACCCCATGGTATGCCTTCCTGGAGTCCCATGAATTCTACTATTGCCTCATCATTTTGAAAGATATCCATCACTGGTGGTTCTTGTTGGTCCCATTCAATCAGTCGCGGGTAAACAAGGGAAATCCCATCTTCAGTGCTGGTAAAAGATGGGGAAGATGCAGAAAGTGTGCAAATTGAAGCCTCAAGTTTGAAGGAAAAGTTTTCGATTTCCACTTCTGCGTCAAATGCAATGGATGGACCATATTCATATTTAGATGAGTTGAATTCATAGTCATAATAGGGCACAAAAGTATCAGCATCATGACTACTGGATGGCATTTCAGATGCATGGATAGTTGGTTTAGGCATGTTAGGCTCATGGGTGGGCTCAGGAATGGGGTGGGATAATTCAGATGTTGTCGATGACAACTTATGATCTTCTAGATCCCAAGGAATGCTTACCCATTCCTTATTTTTAGAATGACAATAAATAGGATCAATGTTGTATTCTTGTCAGAATCGTTCTTCAAATGGGAGTTGACTAGGGTCCAGGAATAGTTCATCAACATCATAGTTACTTTGGGTTTTCTCAAATCCCCATTCCCATTCATTACAGTCAATTTCGATAAGGGATTCTTCATGTGTCTCGACACTTTTTGTAGCCATTACATCCTCACTTGAAAGTTCATAAGTACATTGATCATTAGTTTGGAGTTGGTCAAACCCTAGCCCAATGTACCTTGGTCTTGCAGAGATAATGGCAGGTTCTCTTCTTCCATTATTGGCCTTTCCAAGACCACTTGTGTCATCAAAACCCAGTGCCTTGCATATGTCATAGCCTTTTCCATAGAGATGTACTGGTAGTGGAGGTAATTCTTCTGGGTCTTTGTAGATCCAGTTAGTTATGTTGATAATGGCTTCATTACCCATGTCGCCCCATAGTGTGAAAACACTTTTTGGTGGAACCTTGAAATTTTTTTTGGGCTCGACTATGAAACACGGTCTACCATAGACTTTAGGCGGCTTAGGTATTGTGGTGATACAATAAGCTGTATTCAATTTGAATTCCCCACAGCCAAGGTCCTAGATCTAAAGGTCCTTACTTGGTATGGACACCGAGGAGGATGGTGCAATAGAAGTTGAGGGAATGGATGATTTGGTGAGTCTAGATGGCTCAATATATTTGGAAGAGGTGGAAGTTGAGGCTTCTTGATTGATGGGTACCTGGTGCTCAATAGTGGCTCACAGATTGGTACATTATTGAAATGGATCAGGATCTCTTGGGATAGTAATTTTGGTACCATCAAAAGGGAAATTCAAGAATTGGTGGTATGTGGAAGGAATGG